>CM076570.1:198170138-198621511 GCA_034641835.2 Pinus albicaulis | reverse complement strand
CAACTTTGTTGAGCCTCAAAATTATACTTTCTTTTCGTCATTCGTTCACTTTACCTCATTTCATCATTCTTTTATCACTTCATAAGCCTAAAATCAATGAAGAATGATTAGGATTGCTTAAAGGTTACATGCAATTGATTAACATATTGTATTTTCATGATTTTTGCTATTTTAACAATTTTAAAAATAGCTACGAGAATACGGAACATTCCGTAGGCGGCCAAAGCGTTGCGAGCTGTTTACGGTTTGGTATGTTCCGGAGTGGCCTCTCAAGAAAAACCGCATATGGGCATATTCCACGTCATGTCTACATGGTTTGTTGCCTCACCATGAAGGAAGAAACGAATTACGTAGCTATGGTTTGACATGTGGGAACATATTTAGGAAACGGAACTTCTATTAGGGCGGGTCTCGGTCATGAAATCGCCCTCTTCTTTGTCACACGACCACTTCAAAGATCCCCATGTGATTCTGATAAGGAAAGACAATGATCCTGAATTGTTGCAAGTCTTGTTATGTGCATTTGTTATATAAACACTTGGGAAACCAAGAGCTAGGCTAGAGACTTCATTCCAGATTTTGCTTAGACTCTGTGTTACATTTCTGAAGATGCAGAGTGTTATGTTCAAGTTCTTTCAGCTTTAATGAAGCAGACAAAGTTATTCTGAAGGCGTTGATTTAGTTTGGAGTTGAATGCCGTAAAGTGGTAGAGGGCCCCTGCCTCTTGCACAGATTTATTTTGCGTTAATTAGATAAGTTTTTCTAGCTGCCTTTACACTTTGCATTTGAATTAATACTTGTTTTTGTTAGCTACTGTAGTCGTTCTCATTCTAACTCTTCCACCAGAAGATATTCTTACAAAATACCTCTAATGATGAATGGGAATTGACTGTGATATTTTAGGAGTTTAATTGTGTTTTCATTTCGAACTGTGTGTTTTATGTCAATTTGCATTAGATAGTACAACCAGACTTGTTTTCGTAATATGCAATAGATTAGTTGCACTGTGGTTTAATACTCCGGAGATCAAAAAGCGCTTTAGTTCATTGTACTTCAAAGTTATGATTATGGCATTTTAGTTTAATTCTGCTCACCATCTTTCCAGTTTGAATAATTGCATTTTAGCCCAGTTGTGGTCACTGTGTTTTCAGTTTGATTAATTGAACTTTAGCTTAACTCTGTCATTTGTATTTCAAAATAGATTAATTGCATTCTCGTTCATATTTTGCTTAACGTATAGCCAAGTCTCACTAGTTAGTTGAATGATAGTTCTGTTCTACTAGACTAAGGCCTTCATTATTTACAAAAACCACTCCTGTTATTAAACTCTTCCAACATATCAATATGCAGACAGGAATTAGTAATATCATTTCATGGTTTTGATTGTTCTGCAGATTCTTCTAATTGTGCAACTAGCCTTTCCCTCAAAATTATTTCAAAAGACTTTAACTTTCGAATAAGGCTTAGTAATGACAATTTAGGTTTCAAAATAGATTAGTTTCAGTATCCTTGATTAATTTAGAGTAGAATTATTCACTGTGTTGCAGAACTAAATTTTCCAAATATGTTCAAACAAATATCTAGTCATGGATAAGATATGTTTTGTGATATGGTAAATTGTTGTTTAGGAAAACCTCACTGCACTAAATTTATCCTTTCCTTGAAGTATTCCAACATGTCTCTAACAAATGAATTGGACTAAATTTGTGTTGTGAGTTACTTTCTATTTTTGCATACCACACATGATTTAGAATTGTTTTTAGTGTGACCAACAACTTCTTTTCATCAATATTTAGTTCTTTCCCTTGCAAACATAAAACCATAAAAACCCAAAAACATCATAAAAACACTAAACACAACGAAGTAGGCAGAGGTTACTTAGGCACATATGGTGCACTTCACTTCAGCAGTTTACCAACCCTGGTTGACAATTGAATGAACTCAATTTAGGAGACTAGGTTGAGCACAAACATTTTGGCGCCGTTGCCGGGGAAGTGTAACTAGGTAACCTTATTTATTACATCCAAAAAAAAAAAAAAACAAAAACAAAAAATTCAATCACCTACCACACCCACTATATCATGTGGTGCAGTAAGAGCCACACATCCACATCATGAATTCATATTTTTGCAGGTAGAAGAAGAGGTGACAAAGCAGGTTGAAGAAATGGATGGAGATGATGACAATGAGGAAGATCCTTTTGGATTTCCTATTCAAGAAACTGATATCAACATTCAAATGAAGAACATCCATCCATTTGTACTTCCTAATTTCAAAGGTATGAGATCAGAAGACCCGGAAACTTTTCTTTTTGAATTTGAAATAATTTGTAGATCTTATGGCTATTCATTGCACATTCAAAAATTGAATTTGTTTCCGGCAACATTGAAGGATAGAGCTCTTAGATGGTTCATGACTTTAGGAACAAATTCTATAAGGGCATGGGATGATATGAAAAGAGTATTTTTGGAAAAATATAAAGGTTATTGCATGCACCATGACCTTAGAAATGAAGTCTTTAAGATGAACCAAAAAGAGGATGAAAGCCTAGAATATTTAGTGGAGATATTTACTTATAATATCAAAAGATCTAAATTGCATAATTTAGGATCAGATGCATTAAAAACTCTCCTACTAAATGCTATAAAGGATGAATGGATTGATCTTCTAAATATTGTGGGAAAAGGAGATGTCTATCGATTGTCATTTCAAGAAATTTGTGAACTATGCAAGAACATATCAAGAGGGAAAGCAAAGTGTGTAAGATCCCTTCAAGGTCCATTTATGGCAAAAGTAAGTGAGTCAGCATCAAGATTGGTAAGTCAAACTGAACCTAACAATTTGATAAACATTCTTGGTAATTTAAATGAACAATCTGACATGCTAAGAGTGCAAAACAAGCAAAAAGTTGCTTCATTTATATTTTGCCCTAAATGTAGAAAGAAACATACTTTGCATGAATGTCCACTTGATAACATTAAAATGTGTAAAATTTGTGCAGGATCACATACTACTAAAGATTGCCCATCATTACCAGGGTTGAAGGCAATTTACCAGAAGGATAATGGAGCAAATCAAGCACAAGAGCAACTTTGTTATGTAACTCCAAGAGGACTATGGCAGCCTCATCAACCCAATATGATGCAATATCCTTATGCACAATTTCAAGGTTATGCACAACAACCTCAAGGTAATTGGAGAACACCCTTACCTTGGAAACCTTTTCCATCTCAATCCCAACCTCAAAACCAACCTTGGAAACCTTTTCCATCTCAATCCCAACCTCAAAACCAATCTTGGCAACAAAGTTGGCAAAGGCCCTATAAAGGAAATCCACCATATCCTCAATCTTTCCCTCTCTATCCTCAATATCATCATCAATGTTATTCATACCATTTGCCTCCACCACAACATCAATATCACCCTCATTTTACCTCAATTCAACCTTTTCCATTACCATCCACACAAGCACCCCAAAGATTCCCCACTTCACTACCTCCACAACCATTTCATATCCCCAACAATAAAACACCTCAATCAACTTACAATTCTGAGGTATTGCAAAATGATTCACCAGCTGTCATTGAAGAACAACAACCAGTAGAAGAAGACTCAGATGAGGTCCAAGAATCATGGATGTCTATTGATAGAGAGAAGATATTGGAACCAGAGATTGAAAAGTCTCATGCATGCCTATCACAAGATTCTACGAATGAAGATCACATCTCCGAAGACTTGCATTTCATGATAGAGGAAAGACAAGGAAGACAAGATTACATTGAATCTTGGTTCAATTCAGTCATCGGATTCCAATGCTCAATTATTCAATATCTTTTGACATCATCTAAATCAAGACAGTTGGCATCTCATATACAGGTACATATCAAAGAGTGTCTTTCAAACCTGCATATGAGTTCATCTATCATCTTGTTACAGACATGGTTCCACTGGAAGTATTCATATACTTGAACAAGATTTTCTTTTTCAAGTAGAGTAGGACATAAAAAAATAAAAAAAAAAAGGAAAAAAAAAAAAAAAAAGAGTAAAGAGAAAAATAAGTCCTATTGTGAAAACCAGTTTGCTGGCGCAATTGGACATGAGCTTTGTCTGAAAACCAGGCAACTGGCGGGCAAAGTTCACAATAAAGTTCTGCAATTTCATGATGGTTTCAATCTTTCATGGTTCTTCAAATCATTCTTGGTTCTATTCTCGAGTTGGATGATGTGGAATTCCTTAAGGTCCACCTTCCAACAGATCTTGTCCCATCGACCTCGACACTTTATCTGGGATCAAGATTAGAGATTATTTGAAGTGCCTTGGAGCTTGCATTCATCAATGGCAAGCCTCCTCGTTGATAACAATGGGAATACAACAATGTCTCTTGATTGTCAAATCTTGCAGGCGACTCGACTTCAACACATTCATTCGTCCCTGTCAAGATGCACTGAGGTACCTTGACACTCATTTACATTATCGGTGAGTTGTCTCGCATTGGTTAACGATTTTCATTATTGATCGGTAATCCAATGATTTCTTCCCATGCTCGACTTCGACACATCTATTCGCATGATAAGAATTGTACCATGAATGTTGGCTTTGATGAAGACTAATGGTTTTATGGAATCAACGACAAATTGAAGCAGTGAATTTTATTAGTTTCTTGAAGCAGCATGTTCATCTTTTTGTCAATTCAATAACAGCTGCGGAAAGTGGCAGTTTCTGCAGCTATTGCTGTAGCAGCCTGTTCTTGTTTTTTTTGCAACTTTTTCCAGAAGGCAATTTTGGCGCAACTTTTGCAAGAGACTGGAGCAGAAATAAAAAATTATGAGCTTCTGGGTTTTCTTAGAATATGATAAATTGAGTAATACGCGGACAGAATTTGAAAAAAAGAAATTTTTAAGGGCATTTCAAAAGGGTTTTTCAAGCAGATTTTCAATTTTCAGCATTATGGACAGACTAGGACAGATTTGAGTGTTTTTGCACAGCAGCACCTTTTCTTCATCAAAATGAAATTATGGAAGCATGTGGCAGTAGAGAAGGTAAAAATACACAGTTTCCCATTGGAATCACTCAATTTGGCCTTAAAATGAGTCCGTGGCGTACTTTTTTTGTTGCAAAATTGGGCAAAATGAAGGGTGAAACAGGGCAGAAATTGATTTTGTCATAACTTTCAAACCGTGCATCCGTTGGTCCTGAAATTTTTATGGTAGATGCACTGAGGAAGGGTGAATAAACACAGAAAATTTCAGAAAATTTCAGTGTGTATTTTTCAAGAAATTGGCCACTTTCACCTACAGCCATTTCTCATTTTCCGGGAGATCTGTGTAACCAATGGCAGAGATTTTTCGTCGGAAGATGCATAATAATATTGGTATCAACCTCAAAAAATTTCAGGGAATTCTGATGTACCATTTGAGAGAAATTGCAAAATTCATTTCATTCTACAAGTCCATTCCACTTTCACTCCATCTCACGCCATTTTCATTCCATTTCACAAGTCATACTCCACTTTCACTCCATTACATTTCACATCCATCTTCCATATTCATACTTCATTTCTTCTTAAAGATTGCATGTTGCAGCCACATCTTGTTCAACAGTTCTGACATAATTGTACAGCCTACAAAGAGATGATGATTACAGGAAATTGAAGGATTCTGTTTTGAAGATCAACATGCTCAAAGAGGACCAAAGGAACAACATCAAGCACAGCAATTAACAAGGTCAAAATTCTGAGGTAAATTGTGAAAATTATTTTAATAGCAAAAAGTTAAAACATGAAATAGATACAATGTGTATAATCATATGTTTCCTAAAACAACCTATCATTCGAATTGATTAACATATCTTGGCCATATCCCTTATCCAACATTCCAACCTACTATTCCACATTCCCTTAAGATTGTATCATTCACTTATTTCACCACAAGTTCATCATAAATTCTCCATCAGATCCATAGCCACTTCATTTTCCCTTATAGCTTAATTACCTCCATCCATTCACTTCCATTACACTTTGTAGCCAATCCATCTCTAAGTGCAGAAAGGTAATTCTAAGGGTGAAGCATCATTCTTCAACTAATCCATCTTCAGACACAGAGATACAATTTCAAAATAAAGCATCATACTCTGTAGTCAATCTAGCTTCAAGCATAGAAAAGTAATTCTGAAAGGAAGATAATCTACACAAAGGAGGAATGTGGCTAATTGTCAGGACAGAATCAGTTGAAGTCAAGTATTTGGAAGGATATCCATAATTCAAGGAGCTACTACAATAAGAAGGGAGGCTAAACTTTATAGGGAAATTTGATGGCTTCCATAAGGAGATTACAAAATCTTTTGTCAAATCTTTTGATGGAGCAGAAGAAGAGAAACTGACATGGTTATTGAAAATAAAATTGACACTCCACTACAAGAGGAAGATGAAGAACTAATTTCTGAAAAGAGATTAGGGCCAAAAGAAGCAGAAAGAAAAATTTGGATGTTTCAGAGTACATGGAATACGTTTTGATGAAATTGCATGAGGACATGCAATAGTCTTGCAGTGGGGGTATGTTGAGCCTCAAAATTGCGCTTTCTTTCATTCCACTTTACCTCATTTCATCATTCTTTTATCACTTCATAAGCCTAAAATCAATGAAGAATGATTAGGATTGCTTAAAGGTTACATGCAATTGATTAACATATTGTATTTTCATGATTTTTGCTATTTTAACAATTTTCTGCAAAATAGCTACAGAATGCAGACATTCCGTAGCTGATCGGCGATTCTGCAGCTGTTTTACAGTTTGAGTATGTTCCAGGTGGCCTCTCAAGAAAAAACGCATATGGGCATATTCCACGTCATGTCTACATGGTTTGTTGCTCACCATGAAGGAAGAAACGAATTCTGTGTATGGTTTTGACATGTGGGAACATATTTAAGGAAGCAGACTTCTATTAGGACTGTCTCAGTCCAGATGTCGTTTTCTTTGTCACACAGCCACTTCAAGAGTCCTAATGCGATTCTGATAAGGAAAGACAATGATCCTGAATTATTGCAAGTCTTGTTATGTGCATTTGTTATATAAACACTTGGGAAACCAAGAGCTAGGCTAGAGACTTCATTCCAGATTTTGCTTAGACTCTGTGTTACATTTCTGAAAACCCAGGGTGTTATGTTCAAGTTCTTTCAGCTTTAATAAAGCAGACAAAGTTATTTTGAAGGTGTTGATTTAGTTTGGAGTTGGATGCCGTCAAGTGGTAGAGGGCCCCTGCCTCTTGCACGGATTTATTTTGCGTTAATTAGATAAGTTTTTCTAGCTGCCTTTACACTTTGCATTTGAATTAATACTTGTTTTTGTTAGCTATTGTAGTCGTTCTCATTCTAACTCTTCCACCAGAAGATATTCTTCCAAAATACCTCTAATGATGAATGGGAATTGACTGTGATATTTTAGGAGTTTAATTGTGTTTTCATTTCGAACTGTGTGTTTTATGTCAATTTGCATTAGATAGTACAGCCAGACTTGTTTTCGTAATATGCAAATAAATTAGTTGCATTGTAGTTTAATACTCCGGAGATCAAAAAGCGCTTTAGTTCATTGTACTTCAAAGTTAGGATTATGGCATTTTAGTTTAATTCTGTTCACCATCTTTCCAGTTTGAATAATTGCATTTCAGCCCAGTTATGGTCACTGTGTTTTCAGTTTGATTAATTGAACTTTAGCTTAACTCTGTCATTTGTATTTCAAAATAGATTAATTGCATTCTCGTTCATGTTTTGCTTAATGTATAGCCAAGTTTCACTAATTAGTTGAATGATAGTTCTGTTCTACTAGACTAAGGCTTCCATTATTTATAAAAACCACTCTTGTTATTAAACTCTTCCAACATATCACTATGCAGACAGGAATTGGTAATATCATTTCATGGCTTTGATTATTCTGCAGATTCTTCTAATTGTGCAACTAACCTTTTCCTCAAAATTATCTCAAAAGACTTTAACTTTCGAATAAGGCTTAGTAATGACAATATAGGTTGCAGAATAGATTAGTTTCAGGATCCTTGGTTAATTTAGAGCAGAATTATTCACTGTGTTGCAGAACTAACTTTTCCAAATATGTCCAAACAAATATCTAGTCATGGATAAGATCTGTTTTGTGATATGGTAAATTGTTGTTTAAGAAAACCTCACTGCACTAAATTTATCCTTTTCTTGAAGTATTCCAACATGTCTCTAACAAATGAATTGGACTAAATTTGTGTTGTGAGTTACTGCCTAGTTTTGCATACCACACATGATTTAGAATTGTTTCTAGTGTGACCAACAATTGCTTTTCATCAACAATTAGTTCCTTCCCTTTTCAAAATAAAACCATAAAACCAAAAACATCAGAAAACACTAAACACAACGAAGTAGGAAGAGGTTACTTAGGCACATATAGTGCACCACACTTCAGCAGTTTACTGACCCTGGTTGACAATTAAATGAGCTCAATTTAGGAGACTAGATTGAGACACAACAGTCCACTCCACCTAAGACACTTTGGACAAAGGTTTCCCACTCTCCTATGACCACATTGTGTAGAAATTTGCTGAATAATGATTAATTATCCACCGAGACTATCCTGATCACATATCAATTCGAATTCATATGCAACACATAATCTCTTCCACTCAGATCGTCACACATGCGGAAATAAAACAAGCGATAACACATCAATTCATCATACACATTAAATAAAGATAGGAAAGCCAGAAGGAAAACCTCAGCCTATTGTGTATATTATAATGGAGAAAACAAGTGTAACAAACTTTATTAACACTTCTTTACTTAGGCTCGCAGACAAACCATGAAGTTACACACAAACTAGCTTGGTTTTGAACAAGTCACAGGTTCAAAACACATCCACTAATTGCCTGCCTCTATTGCGCAATCAAGGCTGGTCTAATGAGAGATCCAAGGTTCGAATCTCCTTGGCTTGACAGCGCAATCATCATTGGAAATTGCCTCCAAGTGTGGTGCAAATCTCATGCACAACTGATGTCACAACTGATAGCTGTACTCACCCTTTCATCTACCTCTTTCACTGGTCTCCACTGAACTGTCCATGCACTGTAGTGAACTGATGTGTTCTTGAGTTGAATAATGAGCTACTAATTAATGAATTAAATAATATTTAATTCACTCCACTCATTACTAGTTGATTAGCTAGTTAAACTAATCTCAACTAGTTCAACTAAGTTAAACCGAACACAACTCCACCAACTGTCTCATCAACTCCACCAAACTTCTGCCACTGAAGTCCTAACTGAAGTCAACCATGCATGAGCTCACCAAACCCCTAGGAATAGCGTAATTCCTCTTTCATATGCATGAGCCACTTCTGTAGCTCGAACTGAAGTGCTCCAAGAGAGTAAACTGAAGTTTAGAGTCCAAATATTATTAAGGGTAAATAATATTTGACTTCCCTATTTTTAGGATAGGCAGTCTAAAAATAGACTTCGACCTATAGGTCCAAAAAAAATAGAGGTCCATCTATTTTTACCAACATGACCAATAATCCAAGAATAACATACTGCAATCCCTGGACCATGCTCCATATGTCTAAAAATAGACATAGTCTAAAAATAGACTTTGCGCCAGAATTTGCCTGCGGGCCCACTTAGTGAAGGCGACTTCATTTCACTAAGCTCCATCATCTTGCCGCATTTTCAACACTCCCTCTCAGCAAGATATGGATTATCTGCAACCCCTATCCTGCCTCTGTGGAATTCGAACTTGCTCCTGGTGAGCGCCTTCGTCAGGATCTCGGCATCCTGATCCTCCGTGGGAACATATGAAAGCATCATGATTCTCCGCTGAACACAATCTCTGATATGATGGTACCTGATGTCGATGTGTTTGGTCCTATCATGAAATACTGGATTAGCCGAGAGTTTAATGCAACTCTGGTTGTCACAGTAAATCACTGTAGGCTCCAAATGCAACCTGAACAATCCTGCGAGGATCTTTCTCATCCAAATAGCCTCGCATGCAGCCAAGCTAGCTGCCATGTACTCGGCCTCTGCTGAACTGAGTGCCACGGATCTCTGCTTCCTGCTGTACCAGGAAACTGCTGTCGACCCAATGCTGAAAACTCCTCCAGATGTGCTCTTCCGGTTCGTTGGGCTCCCTGCCCAATCTGCATCAGTGAAGCCAGAAAGCTTCGCTCCATCCTCCTGTCTGTACCATAGACCATATCCCGATGTGCCACTAATATAACGCAATACATGCTTGCCTGCCTTCCAAAAGAGCTTGGTAGGCTTAACCATAGCTTGTGAAAGCTGGTTAACAGCATAGCATATATCAGGTCGTGTATTGACCAGATACATGAGCGACCCCACCAACTGTCGATAGACAGTGGCATCCACTACCTCCGCTGAAGTAGCATCCTCCTTCCTCCAACCACCAGGAAGAGGAGTGTCAACAGGCTTGCAGCCTTGCATGTTGAACCTCTCCAGAATCTCTCGGGTATACTTGCCCTGAGAAACAAACAGTCCTCTATTGCACTTCCAAATATCCAATCCTAGGAAATAATGAAGGATGCCTAAGTCCTTCATCTCAAACTCTCGTGCAAGATCCTCCTTGCATGAAAGTATCAACTGCTCATCGCCCGTCAAAATCAGATCATCTACATACAGTACGATGATCAACAGCTTCCCCTCCACCACAATCTGGTACAGGTTAGGATCCGCCTCACTCTTGGAGAATCCAAGCCCGGTGAAGTAGCTGTCTATGCGAGTGTACCAAGCACGAGGTGCTTGCTTCAGCCCGTACAGTGCTCTCTTGAGTTGGCACACATGCGACTCACTGCTGAAGATCTCAAAACCTTCAGGCTGCTCTATGTACACCTCCTCCTCAATAACTCCATTGAGGAACGCAGTCTTCACATCCATCTGATGAATGTGCCACCCCATCTGTGCTGAGAGAGCAAGGATCGTCCGTATGGAAGAGTACCTTGCGACAAGTGCAAAAGTCTCCTCATAATCGATCCCCTCGATCTGTGAAAAGCCACGGGCGACAAATCTCGCCTTATACTTCTCCACACTCCCGTCAGCCGCCTGCTTCACCTTGTAGATCCATCGTGAACCCACCACTGATTTCCCCACCGGTCTTGGGACAATCTCCCATGCACTGTTCCTGACGATCGAATCATATTCTTCAATCATGGCATCAACCCATGCGGGTTCCTCCACAGCTTCCTCAAAAGAGGATGGCTCCGTCACAACACATTGACTCACAAGAGCCATGTATCCAATGTACCGATCCGGTGACTGTCTCTGTCTGCGCTGTGCTGTAGGTGGTCCTACAACCTTCTCTGCATCCCGAGCCAGTCGCTCAGCTTCTGTAGTGCGCATGCGCCCTCTGATGGTTGGCACTGCCTGGGTGGTTTCTTCCACCTCCTGAACCTCCTCTTGTGGCTGATCCACATCCGTAAGCTCCTCCTTAGGAACTAACAGCTCCTCATCTGCATGCAAGTGTAGCTCCCTCTCAAGCGAACACTGCATGGCTTTCTCCTCCTGAAATTTTATATCCCGTCGCACAACAGTCTTGCGACTGTCCGACAAATACACCCGATAGTTGTGAGGTGTATCAGTGTACCCCACAAATATTCCAACTCAAATGCTGGATCCTGCTCTTTCAGATCCTTCTTCAGCTGTACAGACAGAACTTCAAAAATTCTCAGATGAGAAATATCGTCTCGTACAGAGTAAGCCTCCTCCTGTACTCATTAAGAACTCAGATAAGGCCTGCTCTGTATTGATGAGACCGTTGTGCTGTATGCCTGCTCTACAAGTGAAGGGGTAGGCCCCGATCATGCAACATCGCTTGTGTAGCACCCACGATTGTTCTGTTCTTCTGCTCAGCAACCCCGTTCTGCTGTGGGTTATGGGGTGCGATGAGCTCTCTTCGAATCCCTTCTGTGCTGCAAAAGTCCTTGAATTCAGCAGAGATGAATTCACCACCATCAAGGTTCTTAGAGAAATCATCTCTCTCCCCGAATTCTCCACCATGCCTTAAACTCAGAACTCACGTAATTTCATGAACAATCGCCTTTTCTGCATGAGAAGAAGACTTAGCACTTTGCAATTCTGGGAGAGAAATCATCAATGAAGATCATCGTAATACTAGAGCATGGCTAAGCAACTTGAGAAAGGACCACACGTCTGTGTGATCTCGTGATCGTCAGACGACTATCCTTCTCGTGAAAGGCTTTCATATACTCCCATGGCAGTACACCCCCGCATCGATATCGATCACAATAAGAGTGCCGATTTAGGGCCAAGAGAAACTGCTGTGTGATCTTCAAAGCTCCATGGTGAAGGTGGCCCATCTCCCGCCAGGCTATGCTCGCTCCCTCATCATCTGTACTACCACTTCTCCCGCCTTGCATGCCATTGCAAGCAACCATCTACTTGCAACCGATAAAGGTTCTTGGTTTGAACCCCTATCTTCCGGGTCTCTCCAGTAGTCTTACTGCGCAGGAAGACTTTTCCTTCGCTGAAGACCACATCATACCCTTATCTTCCAACATCGCCACAGAGATCAAGTTCTTCTTCAATCCAGGTACATGCATGACATCCTTCAATACAAAGGGTTTACCAGACTCCCTCTGAAAGGATATGGTACCGATACCAGTCGCACTGTATCTACCATCATCGCCCATCTCGATGTGCACACCCAAATCTTTGTCCTCCAGATTTGAGAACAAATCCCGATCTCCCATCATATGAAATGACGCATCGCTGTCCAAGAACCACACCGATCCCAACACACTTGAGACCAAGCATGCGATCAGTGAAAATTCAAGCTCGAACTGTGAAGCCAAAGCTTCTCCATCTGCAGATCTTCCCGCTTGCTTGTTCTTCTTCTTCTTTGGACAATTGGTAGCATAATGTCCGTGATCATGGAAGTGAAAACACTTCACTTTCGCCATATCCTGCTTCTTGCCCTTAGCACCAGAATGAGAGGTTTTCTTACCCTTCCCCTTCTTTGCTTTGGACACCAAAGCGCAGTTTTCTTCATCAGCTCCCTTTGATGAAGATCCATCTCGAGTAGTTCCTCCTTATCTCCTCCTACATGAGATCCGCCCAAAGGCGCTCCCATCCCGGCAGCTTCTCCCGACCATTGACACTATCTTGATATGAGTGCCAAGCCTTCAGAAGACCAAGGAGAGCCAGTTCGACCATGTCCTCTTCATCGACAGTCACCCCCACACTTCCCAGCTCATCTCTGCACTGAGTGAACTTCGTGAGGTATTTGGCGATACTGTCGCCCTTCTCCATCTTGATGTTCCTGAGCTTATCTTTGAGCGCCAGCTTCCTTTGGTCACTCTTACTCTGGAATAGATCCGTCAAAGCTTTCCACATTAAATATGGAGTAGCCTTTCCATGCAGGCTGGATACAATATGATCCTTGACGCCCTCCAACAGGATCCTTCGACACTTCACCATCTTCTTTTGCCATGCTTCGACTTCAGCAGAATAAGTGGGATTTTGGACATCCGTATCTACGAATTCCTTCAGACCATTATCTTCTAATACTACCTCCATGCGATCCTTCCATGCAACATAATTCAAACTGCCTTCAAGAGCATATTCGAGTCGCAAACCGTTGAAAGACATTTTCAACTCTGGCACCAAGAAAACAAAACTGCTGCAAAATTTGAATTCCAACTCAAAGCTCAACTGCTCTTGATCTGTGATAACAAATTATTTCTAGAACAGAGATCGACTGCAGGGGCATTTACTGGATATATCACCTTTCAAAGGAAAGGATGGATCCAGAGGCTACCTGGCCCGCATGCAGACTCTGTCTACCGAAATAAGTTTGTAATCACTGTGATGATCAATCTCTGCTTCAATAGCTCCGATACCATGTAGAAATTTGCTGAATAATGAATAATTATCCACCGAGACTATCTTGATCACATATCAATTCGAATTCATATGCAACACATAATCTCTTCCACTCAGATCATCACACATGCGGAAATAAAACAAGCGATAGCACATCAATTCATCATACACATTAACACAATATGTATGGGGAAAGCTTATAGCTGAAAACCATGTAGATATTGTGTATATTATAATGGATAAAAAATGTAACAAACTCAGTACAATACTTCTCACAAGTACTCAGTACTATCTCATGAAGTTACACACAAACTAGCTTGGTTTTGAACAAGTCACGGGTTCAAAACACATCCACTAATTGCCTTCCTCTATTGCGCAATCATGGTCTGTCTAAATAGAGATCCAAGGTTCGAATCTCCTTGGCTTGATAGCGCAATCATCATTGGAAATTACCTCCAAGTGTGGTGCAAATCTCATGCACAACTGATGTCACAACTGATAGCTGTACTCACCCTTTCATCTACCTCTTCCACTGGTCTCCACTGAAATGTCCATGCACTGTAGTGAACTGATGTGTTCTTGAGTTGAATAATGAGTTACTAATTAATGAATTAAATAATATTTAATTCACTCCACTCATTACTAGTTGATTATCTAGTTAAACTAATCTCAACTAGTTCAACTAAGTTAAACCGAACACAACTCCACAAACTGTCTCATCAACTCCACCAAACTTCTGCCACTGAAGTCCTAACTGAAGTCAACCATGCATGAGCTCACCAAACCCCTAGGAATATCGTAATTCCTCTGTCAGATGCATGAGCCACTTCCAAGGCTCGAACTGAAGTGCTCCAAGAGAGTAAACTGAAGTTTATAGTCCAAATATTATTAAGGGTAAATAATATTTGACTTCCCTATTTTAGGATAGGCAGTCTAAATATAGACTTCGACCTATAGGTCAAAAAATAGAGGTCCATCTATTTTTACCAACATGACCAATACTCCAAGAATAACATATTGCAACCCTTGGACCATGCTCCATATGTCTAAAAATAGACATAGTCTAAAAATAGACTTTGCGCCAGAATTTGCCTGCGGGCCCACTTAGTGAAGGCGACTTCATTTCACTAAGCTCCATCATCTTGCTGCATTTTCAACACATTGAGTGTAGTCCTTACCATCACATCATCCTCCACCTTTGCTCCCATGGTATACAATTGATCTCTAATCGACTATAGTCTGAAAAGGAAGGGCTATATTTCTTCTCCCTTGGTCATCATGAATGACCGCAACTGATTCTCTAGAAGCATTCTCCTCTGGAAGGGCTTCCCTACATATAGGGTTGTTAAGGCTTTCCACATCTCATGAGATGTTTTCTTTTCAGCTATGTATGGAAATATATGATCCTTAACCCCATCCATTATGAAACGTTTGGCATGTGCCGCAACTTCCTCATGCTTCTTCAGGAGATCCACAGTGGTTAGTGTGGCTAGGAATTTTTCTACATGGTCTCTTAGATCGTAAGCCTTCATGACTACTAGGATTGTGGCCTTCCAAACTAAAAAGTTGGACAGGTCATCCAACCTATCCTGATCATGTAGTTTGTGAGGTGCCATCTGCTCAAATCTACTCTGTTAGAACAAATCTTCCTCTCCCCGCGTCTCTACTGAAGCTCAGATCTAGGGTCAAGGCACCCTTTGTTCCCTCTAACAATTGATTTCATCTCTTGGAAATACGCCAAATCAACAACGAAGCAGCTCTCTTTGATCCTCTGATTGATCTGCAAATTTATTTGGCTAGAAACCCTATGAGAAGTTGATCTCCTCCCGCTCTTTGTCACCTAGTTCTTAGGCTAAATTCTGAATCTTCAGAAATTTAACCCCACCAGCAACTTCTGAAGTTCTGCAACAATATTCCGACACTTTTGAATCGGCACAACTTCAGATCTGCATCACCCTAGCTAGCCTCTGCGTAAGAAGACAGTCCCAACGCTGTCTTTGCACAGTAAGTATGTGGGTTTGCGTGGAGGCTGCTTAGGATTACATCACTCTGGCCTTTGAGTGGCTCTGCTCCTTCTATTATTGTGTTGTCCCTTCATATAAGGCTTTATATGGCTGCTGCAGCTCTCTATGCTGCTTTCTACAACGAAAATTCTTCAGTCTTCTTCTGGTGATCCTGTTAGATCTGCAATCGCTCTAAAACCATGTGAAAATTTTTGAATGTTACTTTATGCAGAAATTCTACTGTTAGATCTGGTTATAATTCTCCTACTTAAACAAGTTATTAATGCTGAAATATTCAAATTAACATCGAAGTAAACACATAACATACTTTCACATATTCATATCTAAAACGAAAATACATGCACACATAGACAAAGTGACACACAAGATTTTCTAGACAACTGTCACCGGAAAAACCAAATGTGGGAAAACCAGTCTTCTAGCTGCTAGAGGGTTTATATTATTAAGTAGTTTATGAATACATCAAATCTGGGCACCTTACTTGGTAACTTGGCAGAGAAAAATATAGATATGCAACTAACCTACTGTTATGAGACCAAATCCTTGACTGATCCACACCCTCAAATGATATTTAAAAGACTCAGCCAATTTTTGGCCCTAGAAACCCCAGCGTTGCCCCTAAATCCCCTGCGTCAGCCCTGTCAGCTTCTGCGTGCCTCTGTGCTGGCCTGGAAAGGAATGCGTAACCCTCGAATGGGTGACACAGACCCTACGTTGCCCTATAAGGGTGTTTGCGTAACCATGGAGGGTCCCCTGTTGCCCAACATTTCCCTAGAAGGGCTTGCGTAGAACCTGCATAGCTGAAGCTACTCTTTGCATTGTACAACTCCTATGTAATTGTTGTTGTTGCCTCTGCTTCTCTACGCTGCCTCTGGTTGCTGCTCTCTGCCTCTTTCTGAATCTTTGAATTGGGACCAGACCATCCCCTTTTCCAATACTACCCCTCTCTGCAGTTGAAACACTTCTGAAATTCTTAGCAAACCCTACCCTATAATTTCAGCTTAGTCTCAGTGCCTTGCCTCCGTATTTGTGTTCTCCAACTAACCCCAAGCCTTTCTTTTACACTTTCTCGTTAGGAAGCCAATGACCATGAACTAATCTTGAATCAATGGCTAATATTAAAAGAAATCTTGATCCATGTGACTTGAGGCATTTCCATCACATGTCTTAATTAATTACCTTTAATATTTTAATTTTACTAAGTTAGACTTAGGGTCCTTAATTAAAAATATTAATTAATTAATTATCTCCCAAACTGGATGGAATTTCCCAAATCCATTTATGGGTCTTGGAGATCACATGTACTCTAGTCCCTCCACAAATTTTGGGAGCTAGCTCACATCCGATGCTACCCCAACACTCAAGGAAAATCAACAGGGTCTACCATCTTAACCAACCCCAATTTCTCTACCATCTCTGTAGAGACAATATTTTCAGTGCTCCTACTGTCAATCACAACCTTGCAGCATTTCTCTCTAGACTTGCATACAGTTCTGAATAGACTTTTCCTTTGAGCTTGTTCATTTTCTTCTTTTTTTGCCTTAAGCAATACTCTTTTTAACAATAAAGACTCTCCCACCTCAAGTGGCTCTTCTTTCCCCATGACCTAAGGGTTTTCTTATTTTTTCTTAGCTATATTTAAATTCATTTGATTTTCTATTTTTTTTTAGGGTATTCCCATGAACCATGTCCTAATTCTCCACATTTGTAGCGCCAAATTTCTCTTCCTCGACCTCTACCTCTAGGTCCAAATCTTCCTCTACCAAAGTCTCCCCTTTGTGGTGACCGATTACTTGAACCTCTTGCTTCATTCTAATAATTTTGGAATCTTGGTTTGGAAGCTCCTCTTCCTCTTGCTAGACCTTTACCTCTGTTTCTTTGACTTTGTTTTCTCAATATTTTCTCCTCTTCCTTCAAAGTTGCTTGATAGGCACATTCAATTGTCTTCAGACTTAGCAGACTGATTTCATCCTGTATGTCATATCTCAAGCCATTGATATATTTGGCTACCTTTTCTATGCCATCTTCAACATGTCTCGATCTAATTCTCATCTTGTAAAAATACTATGTGTACTCTTTGATAGTCATCCCTTTCTGTCTTAAGTTTTGTAACTGTCTAAAAAGGTTTAACTGGTAATCCTTAGGCATACATTTAATTGTTAATTTTCTCACCATTTTATCCCACTACTTAATCTTGGGTTTTCCCTTTCTTTCTCTGGATGTTTGTAGCTCATCCCACCAGATGGCTGCATGACCTTTCAATTTGGTAGCTGTGAATTTCACCTTGTTTTTATCTTCAACCTCCTCATAGTCGAAATACTTATCTAATGAACTGATCCAATCCATCAGATCTTCCAGACTAAGGTTTCCTTCATACATAGGTATTTCCACTTGCGGTCTTCCACTTGCTTTTGCCAACATCCTGAAAACTTTGGCTGCTTTGATTTCTTCCTCTACTTCTTCATTATAATATTCTTCTTCAACACTGGCATCTCTCTCATCATGTTCTCTCCTTTGAGCAGTTTCCATTACTTCCATTCTTGTGCGAAGATGTCTAATGTATTCAAGAAGCACTGCATTAGATACAGGTCTTCCCCAACCTATGCCAGCTCCTCCTCTCCCAGGTGGCATATTTTTTGAAGTTCTAAGAATAGAACTCTATTCATCTGGCTCTGATACCAAATGATGACTATATAAGGCTGAATTATTTTTCTAGAGATGAGGTTATGCTTCCTTTGGCTCTGTTCTGAATAGAATTGGCATAGGATCACCAAGTTGTCTTAAAAACTTCTTAAAATGTTTTTTATAGGTTTATGAAATAAGAATGCAATATAAAATATGGATACAGATTTAAAAACGTGTTTTCTTATGCTCAGAGACTATAGTCAAAGTTGTAGTTCGTAATTCTGAATTTCGATGGGAAGACATAATGCAATACACAAAGAATTGAGAAGCATAAATAGATTTTCCATGCAAAAAAATTGACAACTTCATGTAATATCTGAGGAGATGAAGAGATAGCCTCTACGATCAACAAGATATGTAAATAAAATTACCAAAATGAATTATTCTAAATCAAGTGCACCATCCAGTGATATAAACTCTTCTTTCAACCAGTATTAAAAAAAAACATCTCTGAAGACACATCAATTGCTCCTTCTTATGAAGAAAACCAAACACCACTCTTTTTTTCGTCCCTTCTGCCTCTACTCACTCAGAAAAAAAAAAATTTCTTATCTCTATTCAACACTCATTCGAAAGGATTAACAACCAAATCCATCTGAATCTTTCAACAAAGCTACAATCCATAATTATTTGCATGTTTGAACACCTATTCTAACAAATTTGATCTATTGTTTACATAACGCATAAAAATAGAGTTTGTAACCAGATTTTGTGCCAAAAATAAAGAATTTTCCCATTTCGGCCAGATTCCCTTTGATTTGTCTATGGGCTTATCACGTTGTTGACCGAGTACTTTGACCATTTATTATGCGCTATCTAGAAGACCTGGGCTTGGTTGAGGTAACACATCAACATGTCGACCCTCTGTTCCTCCAAACCTATGTGCTTGTTCTCGATCATGATAGCTTGATGTATGAGAATCATGGAGGTGAGAACCGGAACCAAAATGCTGGAACAATAACTTAAATCCCTCTTTGGTAAAGACATTTGATTGGCTAGGTCAATCTAAAACATTGTACTTTGATGCTACTGCATCATGAACCCATGAAGGGCCATCTAGACCCACATATGGGGACGAAGAAATTAGGGAAAACAAGGGTTAATTCCCCTATCCTGGTGACATGTAGCTTTGAACTAGGATTAGGGTTTACCGTAGCAATGTCAGCAGCCACCAGAGATCTCAACTACCGAGAGGAAGGCAACAACAAGACCATTCTGTTAAAATTTTCTAGTCAACCCTATCAGCACAATATCTTGACTATGGCATCACAAATCATGCATGTCTGAGGAGATTTTGGAAATAGAGCTTCACTTGTGACAAACTTGATTTGGAGTGCAAGCGAAGAGGAGACATCTGTTGAAGCTGTCCCTCAGCAACGAAGAGGATTCCATGCAATGGTAGAGGCCTTTGAGGGAGATGTAGATTATACAATTGATGTCGAGACACTCTCGGAGAAAACATAGTAGGCGACAACATCTAGCAAGATTAGGGTTACACAAGCCATCTCCCCCTCAATAAACAATATGACTTATTATAGGTTGCTAAAGGATTTCCTTCTTTATCAGTCCTACTTTACTAGTACAACAACATTAAAAATATTAATGTGGTTGATATATTTGAAAGCTTCATAAATATAAAAAATATTGCAACAAAAAAACTATTACAACACGAAGAATGCCTTACCAATGCACACATTTACCTGATTAACCATGTATAAAAAGGTTATGGGTCAAATTTAACTTGAGAAAAAAAAGGAATTACAAATCTTATTGTAAAATGGACCATTTTTCTAACTAAAATTTTCTTATATATAAATGAATGTTATAA
This sequence comes from Pinus albicaulis, assembly GCA_034641835.2. Lineage (NCBI taxonomy): Eukaryota > Viridiplantae > Streptophyta > Pinopsida > Pinales > Pinaceae > Pinus > Pinus albicaulis. Next base: position 198,601,090 of record CM076570.1, on the reverse strand, counting down.
ATAATAATGAGAAAATTATCATGGAGGAACTTATTAGAATTGGAATAATCTCACATCCCTAAGAAATTGGTGGGAAGGAAGCCACTTGTGAGGAATCTAATTTTTAAAATTGATTAAAAGTAATAAACCATTTTTCTAAATAATTTTTTCTTATATATAAATGAATGTTATGAATAATAATGAGGAACTTATTAGAATTGGAATAATCTTAAATCCCTAGGGAATTGGTGGGTTGGGAGCCACTTGGCACGAATCTAATTTTTAAAATTTATTAAAATTCAATGCAACCTAACAAACTCTTAACACACTACAACCCTTATAAGCATTCAGACGCATATTCCCTTGAGAATCAATCTAGGTTGTCAATTAAAAAAATAAAAATAAAAATAACACATCTTCATCCACCTTAAGTTGAAATAAGAAGCCTTCACCAAATGTGTGACTCATCTACAATACTCTATTATCAATGCATATTTGTTGTTATTATTTGATTTATTATATTTATGTTTGTATTTACTGCAATTTAAAGAGTATTATATTATTAGTTGTTTGTAAGATTTTTCATAATTTAGATTAGTAGTATTAGAGGAAGTGGAAATTTTTAGTTTAACATGAAATATTAATACATGCACCACACATTACAAGTAATGTAGTTGGTTTTCCCATCCACTCATAGTAAAGATACATTCTCCACTCACCACTTAGTGGTATTTGTGCCATGTTCTACTCAATTGGTTTTTTTCTCACTTCCTTAATAGTATTATCACAAAGCAACCAATCCTAGTAAGTTATCCACTATCCTTATGTATTTGGTTGATTACAAAAACAAACCATTTACCATAAGGAAGAATACCATCATTTATCTAAATTAGATCATCATATATTTTTTCTTTTATCTTGGTACTTTTTAGGGGGATAAATTGGAGTTATTAGCATGTAGGATACCTTTTATTGGTAGGTCCCATTTTGGAAAATTGGGGTCTAGAACCTTTCAAAGATATTTTGAGGCATCAAATGGAATTTTGGGGCTTGTAGTGTCTATAACTTACGCCACACCATCAATTTTTATCTACACATTTATGTCTTTCCAACATTGTGAAAATCACATCAAGCAGAGCTCGTATGTGAAATTTATGCCTCCCACAAGTTGACCTACTTGTTGACCATCATGGTATGAGTAGGTGGCATGTTAACCCCCCGTTATTCATATATTTGGGTCTAGCCACGTGTTGACTTTGAATAATATGCTAGAAGTTCCAAAACGTCATCATAATTGAGAGTTGAGAAAAACAAAATTCTACCCCTAGATAGTTCTCAAGCTATGTTAAATACCAAGCCACTAGAAGGAGAAGGGGTTCCATTATTTAGCATCATATATTGTTGCATAGCTGAGAAAAACCATCTAAGAGTAGTATTTTGTGAACATAATAGAGGAGGAGCAGGATTTTTTAGTAGTCATTTAGGATACAGTGATAAAAGTTAACTCCATACTGAATTCCCATTCCTTTGTATGTGCATTTAAAAAAAAGAGAGAGGACATAACTCACCTTCTAGTTATGTTTTCTCCTATATTGGGTTTCCTGAGATAAATATGGTGTTCATTTATGTCTATGGTGTGTTTATGCACGTCTATTTTTTATTCCTTATTTTAGTTATTTCATAAATTTAAACAAAGCCAATATTTAATTAATTTGGGACCTAAGGAAAACTAATTTGCATCATTTAAGATCTCATAATATTATAAGATATGTTGCAATGAATTATTCTAGTGGAATATCCATGGCGTTTATAAATCAACCACAAATCTATGAAGATAAGATGTAATCTCTTCCATGGAGTAAATATTGTAAATTCCCTGAGTCAACAATGAAGATCCATAAAGGTTGATTACATGAACTTTTTACATCCAACATTCCTCACAATTGATTTAAAGCACACCTCAAAAAGGTTGATACATTCAACATATTTATATTCTCAATAGAAATATTTATGTAAACCCCATGATTACACCCACCTTCTCTACAAACTCTACAAACCTTCCCTTAGATAAATATAGGAAGCAAGAGAATGTGAAGAAAAGGAGAATACAAGCAACATATGACAAGTGCCAATGTTAGGATAGAGTTGGCAAAAGCAAGAACTAAGAAGAAACAACGTTTGGGATGAGCTAGTCAGCATAAAGGGTGTTAAAAAGGAAGTGTTATGGCTAAGCTAGTGAAGGACGAGGTGACAAACAACAATGTTAGGGATAAACTAACAAAGGGAAAATATGAAAAATGAAAAAACTAAGGATGAGTTTGTAGAAATTATACAAGAAATATGTATACCAATGGATTCAATATGATGATGCGATATGCTAAAGAAATATATTGAATCCTTCTACAAATTAATTGTGGAAAATAAACATGATCGCACAATCAAACCAAGTAAAATAAATAAGCAAATCAATCCACAACACAAATATTTTTCCTGGGGAAAGCTTGCTGCTCAAAACCCTTCTATCTCTATTATATAATGAACCAAGGAATCATGAAAAAATACAATTCACTCTTCTCACAAGATTCTGTTGCACTATCCTGACTGTCTCACATTGATCTGAACAAAATTGGGCTAGTACTTAGCCAATTCTGAGCCTTTTCTCAGCTTGCCTTGCTTACGCAATACTAGGAAATTAATCCCTATTAAATAGGATAATTAGCCTTCCTTGACTGCGTAATACATCATGGGAATCCAATGGTGTATATGATTGTGCCCGAGAAATTTTCTAATAATACAACTGATAGATAACTTCCCTTTAACCTTTGTCTCAACTGGGTCTTTATCAGAACTGACATGCATGCAACTACTAATAGTAAATCATTAGAAACTTGACATATCACTGCATGTGAATTAAATCTGATTTAATTCACTTGACCTCTCACTAGTGAAACAATCAGTTACAACTAGTTAAACTGATTTTAACTCACTTAATTGAGTTAACTGATTTCTCATGCATTAAACTAATACACTAACTGCAACTTGGACTCTCAAAAAAATAGAATCACTCTACATGCCTCACCAACCACCCTCAACTCGAATTTCATGAGCTAACTGAGTCTATCACACTCAGTTAACTATTACAAGTTATTATGAGATAATATTACAATTTATTGTCCAATTTATTTAAGGGACAAATAAATTTGACACACATTTCTTCTAATTTAATTAAGAAATAATTAAATCAAAAGCCTCCTTGGTAGCCATTTCTGCGTGCCATTTTCTGGATGTTGTTTCTGGATGTCAATCTCACTATTTCTTGTTGCAAATTTCAACACTCCCTCTCAACAAGAAAGGAATCAATCTGTCCCGATACAGTACCTTTGGAATTTTCTTGCATGCAACACTTCCTAGTGTTGTTCACACATGCAACTCTGCTGAAACTGAATAGCCTCCAAACAACTGAATCAGTATAATGCATTTGTCATCAAAGTATTATGACTTTTGGATCCTACTACACATGTCTACTGGACTCTTTGCGCTGCTGACATCTGCATCCATGCACTCTACACTGCTGCCAACTCTGATCTACGCTCCAGTATCTGACACATGTCACTCTGATTTCTATCTTCTTGACATATGATTGAATCAATCTAACTGATCCTTGCTGCTACTGTTGTATTGTGGGATCCTCGTAGCCAGGTTAGATCCATGAGACACACCATCTCAATGAACCCTACCCAAATTTCTTCTTGGGATTAATTCTGCACATCTCCCCACCTCACACAAGGAGGTATTGATGCATGTACTCCCTCTGCCCTTCTGGCTTGAAATTTCCCCCTCCTGGAGGTCTCTACTTGAGTGGAATCTTCCACTTGGTCTCCTCTCTGCTTCTCCAATTGTGGCTACTCCACAACCTTATGAGACTACTTCTGAGGCTGCATGCTGAGAGATAATTGATCCCTCTCAACCACCAAGTCATTAACCACTGCTTTGATCCTCAAAGACTTGCATGCATCCTCAACCTTGAAAGCATACATGTTCTTGACTCTTGCATCGATATGCTTCACATGTCCCATGGCTATGTGTTTAAGGAAAAAATTTCCTTTTCTAAACATCAATTCATAACCACGGTCTTCCAATACCGCTACGAAGACAAGATTCTTCTTTAGGCCTGGAACATACAAAAAATATGCTAGTCTGAGATGAGAGCCATTCTCCCTCTGAAAGGTAACTGTACCTATATCGGTAGTGCTATACCTCTCATCATATCCAAACTCTATGCTCTGCTAGAGGTCCTTCTCCTCTAAGTCACTGAAGAGATCTCTATTCCCCGTCATATGGAACGAGGCACCGTTGTCTAAATACCACATGCATCCCATTATAGTGTTGGCCATGCATGCAATGTGAGTAAAAACAAGCTCAAATTGTGAAGCCAATGCTTCACCTGCTGCAACTGTAGGCTCCTTCTTGCTTGCCTTCTTCTGTGGACAATTTGTAGCATAGTTCCCATGCTCGTGATAGTGAAAACATCTAATCTTGGACAAGTCTTTCTTACCCACTTCGCCTTGGAATTTCTTTCCCTTGGCCTTCTTTTCCTTACCAACCAAGGCACAATCTTCCTCTTCATTAGTCTTGGATGAGGATCCATCCCTGGTATTCCACCAAAATTCTTCTTGTACCAAATTCGATCAAAGTCGTTCCCAATCTGGTAACTTCTCCCTCCCATTCACTGAGTCCCGGTAACTATGCTAGCTCTTGGGAAGGCCTATAAGTGCTAGGCTCACCAATTCATCATCTTCTACATTCACACCAACACTTCCAATATCATCTCAACATTAAGTGAACTTCATCAAGTATGTTGGTACCATCTCGCCCTCCTCCTTCTTGATTTTCCTGAGCTTGTCCTTCAGCACCAACTTCGTTTGGTTGTTATTGTTTTGAAAAAGATCTGTCAAGGCCTTCCACATTGCATATGGAGTTGTCTTTCCATGGAGACTCGAGATAATGTGATATCAAACTCCCTTTAATAAGATCCTCCTTTCCCTTGTTACCTTCTTTTTCCAAGCATCAAGAAGAGCGGTGTCTGCTGATGCGGGCTTGGGAATATCATTATCAATGAATTATTTCAACCCATTGTCCTCTAGAAATACCTCCATTCTATCTTTCCATGCGATATAATTAGAACTACCCTTGAGTGAATATTCCATTATCAATCCATTGAAAGCCATCTTGATCCACTTGTCACTCCGAAGAAAGTATCTGCAAGTTTGAATACTATTAAACACAAACTCAATTTATTCTCTACTATTGTGATTCCTGGCACTCTGATACCATGTAGAAATTATACAAAAAATATGTATACCAATGGATTCAATCTGATCATGTGATATGCTAAAGCAAGATATTGAATCCTTCTACGAAAATAAGCATGATCGCACAATCACATCAAGTAAAAGAAAGAAGCAAATCAATCCACAACACATATATTTTTCCCGGGGACAGCTTGCTGCTCAAAACCCATCTATCTATATTGTATAATGAACCAAGGAATCATGAAACAATACAATGCACTCTTCTCACAAGTGTATGTTGCACTATCCTGACTGTCTCACACTGATCTAGACAAAATTGGGCTAGTACTTAGCCAATTCTCAGCCTATGCTCTGTAGGAATCTATAAACACAATAATGTATTTCCAGATTCTCCTGATCTAACAAATTAATCTTATGTTAAATACAGAATCCTTCCACTTAATTCTTTGTGTAAATTAAATCTCCAATTTCAAAACACATATGAAGCAAAATCAATCGCACATAACAAGAATGTTTTACCGGGAAATATTAGAGCTAAAAACCCCAAATATCATATATTATGTATATCAATGGAACATGTAACAATCTCATACAAAGCTCAGCTCATAGAGCTCTCAGTACAATATACAATCATCACACACTGTCATGCAAAAATTTGTATATCTATGTACCAATTTCTTGCCTCCTAACAACCTACCTCCACTACACAATCCTTGCTGAAGAAGAACCCTGAATGAATTCGACCTTGCCTTTCCTTAATCGCACAATCCTCATAAGCATCTCCAATGTGTGTGTAGATGCATTGAATGCATCACTATAGTCACAACAGATAGTCCATCTCACCCTTTCACCTATCTCTCCGTCGGGTCTCCAATGGATCTGACATGCAAGTAGTTAACTGTTGTATTTGTTCAGTTGCAAGTAAGACACTACTTGCGAATTAATTAACTAATTAATTCACTCATCTTTCACTAGTGTATGTTCAGTTACAACTAGCACAACTGAGTTTAACTCATTGAACTGAGTTAAACTAAATAACAACTCACATAAATACTCTTCCAACTTTGTTACAACTTGCCACTGTCAGTTATAACGAAGTTCTCTATGCATGAGTCACCAACCACCCTAGGAATTGCGTAATTTCTTCAGTTCACTGATGTGCCACATCTGTTCCTTAAACTAAAGTGCTCCAAGAGAATAAGTTACTATTTTTTGTCTGATTATTATTAAGGGCTAATAATAATCGACATCCATTCTATTTTTAGATTTGCGATCTATAAATAGACTTCGTCCATCTTCTAAAAATAGAAATTCATCCAAAGATAGAATGTTCTCAACCATCTAGAATCAACATCCTGCTAATTTTAGAATATGCTCACCATTGTAAAAATATACATACACCTAAAAATAGCCTGTGTGGGCCCCACCTAGTGTAGGTGCTAATTTTTCACTAGGATCAAGGATGATGTTTCAGGATGCCAATTTCACTATTTCTTGTTGCAATCTTCAACACTCCCTCTCAACAAGAAAGGACTGTCTTTGCATGTGCCCTGCAACTCCATGCATCCGCCCTGCAACACTTTCATGCAACACTTTCGAAACTAAATAGCCTCCAAAAAACTCAATCAGTCTAATGCATCTATCATCAAATTCTTCTGACTTCTGCTTAGCTACTACACATGTCCACAGGAACCACTGTGTTGTTGAACTCTGCACCCATGCACTCTTCACTTGTTGTCATCTCTGATCCGCGCTCTAGTATCCGACACTGTCACTTTGATTTGACTGCATCAATCCAATTGATCATGCTACTGCTACTCTGTGGGCGCCTCGTAGCCAGGTTCAATTCATGAGACCCACACCATCTCAATGAATCCTACCCAGAAATCTCTTCTTGGGATTACTCATGCATGTCGCCCCACCTCTCACCTAGTGGTATAGCTGCATGCACTCCCTCTGCCCATTTGGCATGAAATTTTTCTACATGAATGGTTTCTCCCACTCCATGATCCTCATCTTGTGGCTACTCCACATCCTAAGGTTCACTCTTACCTGCATGAAAATCCTGCTTCCTCTCAAGCTTCAATTGCATGTCTTCCTTGCACTTCCCAACAATAGGAAGCTCCGTAGAAACCCCATATACTTCAAGTCTGTAGAGATTCTTAAATCGAATCCCAACCTTCTTGGCTTACCCTGTTGCTTTGTGTCACAGGAAAACTTTTCCTTCACTAAAGACAACATCATAGCCTCTATCCTCTAACATTGCGACTAAGATTAAATTCTTCTTTAAACCTGGAATATGCACAACATATTTTAAATGAAAGAGTTTACCTAATGCCCTCTGAAAGGTAATGGTACCAATGTTGGTCGCACTGTATCATCCATCGTCTCCCAACTCAACATGCATCTGGAGATCTTTCTCCATCAAGTCACTGAACAATTTCTCATCTCCCATCATGTGAAAGGAAGCACCACTATCAAAGTACCACCTTGATCCCAATGCACTAGAAACCATGCATGCAATCAATGAGGAGTCAAGATCAAATTGCGAGGCAAGAGCCTCACTAGCTGCAGCTCCAACAACCATCTTGTTCTTCTTCTTATGTGGACAATTTGTGGCAATATGTCCAAACTCGTGATAGTGAAAACACTTCACTTTGGACATGTTGTGCTCCTTGCCATCTTCATCGGCCTCAGATTTTGAATGGAGTTTATTCCCCTTATTCTTCTTCACCTTGGAAGCCAAAGCACAATCCTCTTAATCATCATGCTTTGATGAAGAGCCATCCCTAGTGATATGCCTTATCTCCTCCTGCACTAGATCCAACCACAGTCATTCACATTCTGGCAGTTTTTCCCATCCATTGACAGAGTCTTCATAATTGTGCCAACTCTTCTGAAGCCCAAGGAGAGCCAAGCTCACCAAGTCATCATCCACAACACTGACTCCTACACTCCCAAGCTCATCCCTGCATTTGAAAAACTTTGTCAAGAATACTAGAATAGTGTCATTCTTCTCCATCTTGATTTTTCTGAGTTTATCCTTTAGCGCCAATTTCCTATGGTTGCTGCTGCTTTGGAAAAGATCTGTCAAAGCCTTCCACATTGCAAATGGAGTGGATTTCCCATGAAGGCTTAACACAATATGGTCTTTCACACCTTCCAACAGAATCCTCCTCGCCCTTGCTACTTTCTTTTACCATGCGTCAATTACTGCAGCATCCGCTGAAGTGGGCTTAGGAACATTGCTATCGATGAAATCCTTCAAGCCATTATCTTCAAGCACTGCCTCCATCCTATCTTTCCATGCAGTGTAGTTCGAGCTGCCCTCGAGTGAAAACTCCAACTGAAAATCATTGAAATCCATTTCGATGTTTACTCAACTGTCGCACCAAGAAATTCTTGCAGCAATTTCAAATTGTTTCCACCAACAAAAAATTAGCACTGCTTCAATATTGCAATCTCCAGTGATTAACACTACTCTAATACCATGTAGAAATTTATAAACACAATAATTTATTTTCGGGTTCTCTTGATCTAATAAATTAATCTTATGTTAAATACATAATCCTTCCACTTAATTCTTTGCGGAAATTAAATCTCCAATTGAAAAACACATGTGAAGCAAAATCAATCGCACATAACAAGAACGTTTTATCGGGAAAGCTTAAAGCTAAAAACCCCAACTATCATATAGTATGTATATTAATGGAACATGTAACAATATCATACAAAGATCAGCTCATAGAGCTCTCAGTACAATATACAATCGTCACACACTGTCATGCAGAAATTTGCATATCTATGCATCGATTTCTTGCCTCCTGATAGCGTGCCTCCACTGCGCAATCCTTGCTGAAGAAGAACCCTGAATGAATTCGAACTTGCCTTGCCTTGACTGTGAAATCCTCATAAGCATCTCCAATGTGTGTGTAGATGCATTGAATGCATCACTATAGTCGCAACAGATAGTCCATCTCACCCTTTCACCTATCTCTCCACTGGGTCTCCACTGGATCTGACATGTAAGTAGTTATCTGTTGTATTTGTTCAGTTGCAAGTGAGACACTACTTGTGAATTAATTGACTAATTAATTCACTCATCTTTCACTAGTGTGTGTTCAGTTACAACTAGCACAACTGAGTTTAACTCACTGAACTGAGTTAAACTAAATAAGAACTCACATAACTACTCTTCCAACTCTGTTACAACTTTCCACTGTCAGTTATAACGAATTTCTCCATGCATGAGTCACCAACCACCCTAGGAATTGCGTAATTCCTTCAGCCCACTGATGTGCCACATCTGTTCACTGAAATAAAGTGCTCCAAGAAAATAAGTTACTATTTATTGTCTAATTATTATTAATAATCGACATGCATTCTATTTTTAGATTTGCAATCTATAAATAGACTTTGCCCACCTTCTAAAAATAGAAATTCATCCAAAGATAGAATTTTCTCAACCATCTAGAATCAACATCCTGCTAATTTTAGAATATGCTCACCATTCTAAAAATAGACATACACCTAAAAATAGCATGTGTGGACCCCACCTAGTGTAGGTGCTAATTTTTCACTAGGATCATGGATGATATTTCCAAATGCCACTTTCACTGTTTCTTGTTGCAATCTTCAACATGATCAGCCTGCCTTGCTTACACAATCCCTATTGAATAGGATAATTAGCCTTTCTTGACTGCACAATAAATCATGAGTATCCTATGGTGTATATAATTGCGCCCGAGCAATTTGCTAATAATACAACTAATATATAACTTCCCTTTAACCTTTGTCTCAAATGGGTCTTCATCAGAACTAACATGCATGCAACTATTAATAGTCAAACATTAGTCACTTGACATATCACTTCATGTGAATTAAATATGACTTAATTCACTTGACCTCTCACTAGTGCAACAATTAGTTACACATTAGGGGAATTTTGAGGTGTAAAATGGGCCTCCTAAGGAAATTATATAATAATAGTGGAAAGAATCAAATAAGATTTGATGACATCATCAAATTTTAGAGGGAAAAATGAAAAAACTACTTTTTCAACTTATCTCCCAAAGTTTTTACTCAAATTTCGAGTGGGAGTATTCATTGGATGCGAAATTTAATTCCTCATCCAAGGAGTACCCATGTTGCATACTTTCGATGGGTCCTACTACACGAAAAATGAGAAATACATGAAAAACGTGATTGTAATCACGTTTTTTAATGTATTTCTCATTTTTCGTGTAGTAGGACGCATAGAAAGTATGCAACATGGGTACTCTTTGGATGAGGAATTAAATTTTGCATCCAACGACTACTCCCACTCGAAATTTGAGTAAAAAATTTGGGAGATAAGTTGAAAATACGAGTTGAAAAAGTAGTTTTATTATTTTATTATTTTTTAATATTTTTACCTTTTTATTTAAAAAATGGTGAATCATCCCCCATGGTTGACATCATCATCTTGAATCCTATTGGTTGTTATAAAGTTTATTTTTGTTGTACATTTTTCTTAGGAGGCCCATTTTAGACCTCAAAATTCCCCTAATGACTAGTTAAGATTTTAACTCACTTAATAGAGTTAAATGATTTATCATGCATTAAACGAATAAAATAATTGCAACTTGGACTCTAAAACAAATAGAATCACTCTACAAGCCTCACCAACCACCCTCAACTCGAATTTCATGAGCTAACTGAGTCTATCACACTCAGTTAACTATTACAAGTGATTATGAGATAAGATTACAATTTATTATCCAATTTATTTAAGGGATAAATAATTTTGACACAAATTTCTTTTAATTTGATTAAGAAATAATTAAATCAAAAGCCTCCATGGTAGCCATTTTTTGGATGTTGTTTTTGGATGCCAATTTCACTGTTTCTTGTTGCAAATTTCAACAGAGTTGGTGAAAACAAAAGGTATTAGGTGGAGATATTGGAGGAATGGTTGAGAGTATGATCCCATAGCTACATTCTATGGGATGTGACAAGAAATATCAATGTTCTCAGGTGGTAATGAGGAGGCATGATATTTGATTCCACCTAGAAAGATGTTATCTCAAGTTGGGCCCTACTTGAGACAATTTTTACTAGAGGAATCCAACCACCAAGAAAGTATTAAAGGAGAGAGGAAACTAAAGTGGGAAGAGAGATAGAGAGAGGTAGGGATAAATAAGGATTCCTTGAGTGGAACAAGGTAGGTAAAGAGAGAGAGAGAGTAATAGAAGAGTGGGTGTTGTTGATTTCTCAAGAAACTAACAGGCCCAAGTTTTCCCCACCAAGATCCCAATCCAAGATGGGGCTTCATTCAACCTACTAAACCATATTAAAATATGGAAACCTAATGAAGCTAGTGTAGCCTAAAGCTACTAGTAGGAGGCTAGGACCAAAGGCAAGAACTAATGGTTACTCTAAGTGTCCATAAGATAAGGGTAAGAGAAGAGAAAGTGACACACCCAAATTTTTAAAGTTGAAATTTGTAAATATAAGCAAATTTAAGACAAGGAATGACAATATACATAACTTGATATGTAAGTTCTTGATATGGCCTCATTTTTTTTTAAAGTCCCAATCCTTTAGTTTACGCTAAGGAGATAGGGTTATTAAATTATACTTTAGTAACTTTATGTTTTTTATGAGATCACCATTGTCTTATATCCATTGAAAACTCGCCAACAATATAAATTTCATCTAAATCTAAGCTCAAGACACAAAGTTATGGCCCTCAAAAGTTTCATTATATTGTGCCCCATCAACAATAGTACAATTGACATATGGTTGACATGTGGTAGCCCTGTGTCCATGTGTCATCATAGAATTATGCCATGCCATCTAAAACATGGTGGTTCTAAACCCATCTGTCACCAACGCATTGTGCCATGTCCATTGGGTAGGCATGTTGGTCATCCAGTCACATCCATATCTAGGAAAATCCTAAAGGCTACTTTTCCAAAATGTTGAATTTTCGAATGTTAATTAATATTATTTAAACCACACCAAACATAATCAGTTCATGTAGCAATTTCATACATAGTGTGTATAGCATAATTAATTCAAATTAGTACGTATAAATTCCATATATATTGTGTGTATACAAACACACACATAGTATGTATAGAATTGCTACATGTTAATTAAAATTAATTGTGTTTGGTATGGTTTAAATGTTATGTTATTATGTTAGGATAAGATGCTAGAGAATGTTATGAGAGGTAGGGATTTGATGATGAAGGGATATTTTCAAGAGGAAGGTAGTGGAAGGAGCGATAAGGGAAGGGATTTTCAAGAGGCTAGGGATTCAAAGCAAGGGGAGAAGTGTTATAGGAATTTGTTTCCTACAGCCAGGGTTATAAACCTAAACACATAATATAAAAGATGTAACACCCTCATACCACATCTACCCAAGTAACCTCCCAACCGGGGTAAACATGTGACGAGAGGCCATTATAATGAGATTCAACCTCCCAGGTGACCTTAAGGAAGTGGAACCGATGAAAACACACAAAAAATACCTTGTACAACATCAATAACACCCTAAGGAGGAAAACCATCCCTCCAGGCCTCTTACCCCTGGGTCACACTGATAATTTGACCCTTTTGAGCCATATTCACAGGCATAAGACTGCATGCCTATGGCTAGGGCCCCAAATGCCCAATTTTGTGCCCACAACTCTAGGATTTGAGCCACCTTTTTAGGTCCAGAGCCCCAGTCACTGCCTAGAACTTCATTAAAAATTAGGGGATGATAAATAACGTTAGAACAGTTATACAGAAACAATCACATAAAAAACAACTCATCTAGACCCCTCCTAGCCATGATAGGGATTTTTTCAAACATGTCACAAACATTGAATTTACAGGTGTAAACAACATATTTAAGCATAGGGGTCTCATACTTATCTAAGAATCGTGAAGAATAATTTATCCCTTACATCATTTGTTGTAATATAATCTATTTGACCATAGATACATTGTGCATTCATTTACAAGTAAAAACATGGATATAACCATACATCATCACTGGTAAAATACATGCTTATAACCAACGTAACAACAAAATAAATACCATGGATACAACAAAAATAGAATCCACATAATAACCGTTGAATTTGCATACCAAATGCCAAAGGAATGAGCTCTTCATTACTGAATGTAAAAACCAACCGAAGACGGTACTTCCACATGCACCCCGACCATAAATTGGCTGAGCCAAATCTTACTTCAGCCAATTACCCCCATGCCATACTCCAAGCATGAATGTGGGACTCATAAAGAACTGAAAAAGAATCAAACAAGCATTGATGCTACAAGAGTTCTCTACCTACACCGTGAGGAATTTGAGTGCCTCCCAGTCTCTCAGGCTTTACCGTAAAACACAGTCTGATCCAGGGGTCACTAGGCCCTACACCAAGACCATATCTCCAGGATTTACTGTACATACCATCCTAGGACTACTAGGCCCAATAGAGATAAATCCACCTCTTGGATTTACCGTATATCCCTCCATTCACCACCAAGAATTCTTAGGCCCACTGAGGCACATAATCTTGGCTTTATTGCAACCCACAGTCTAGTTCAGGGATTACTATGGTAATGGCTTTACCGTGATCCACAGTCTGGTTCAAGGACCACTAGGCCATGTGTTTTTCATTTTGTAGATCCACCCCACTTAGCTTCGAATCCATCTGAAAAATCCAACTCAACTGAAGTATGAGAAACCCATCTCATCAAAGCTATACGAAAATGGAAAGGCTAGGCTAAAAACATTGTCACACCTAGAAAAACCCATGCCAAGACAGAAAAGAACCACATGTAATACCATGCATTACAAATCTAGCAAGGAAATCACATATGCAAATCAATACCTTCAAAGAATCATGTTGTAGTTGCTTGATCCTACTCTTCCTTGCTTTCTTTGCCTTTCTTGCTCCAATGCCAAAGTGATCCAAGAAAACTCTAAGTGTCCAAGAGTGAGTGAGAGAGAGAGAATAATGAGAGAGCTCCAAAAAATGAACTTACCAAGTGTTGAGAAAAAGCTACCAACTGATCCTCATAAGCCTTTTTACTAATGAGGCTTATATTCCCTTCGTTTTCCATTATTTTATTTCATTTTCCTCCTCACATGCAACCTATGACCTTTCACCTTCCTTTTCTCCTAATTTCCATTATTTTCATAAACAAAATTTCAATTAATGCCTCATGTATTTCCAAAGCCTTTGCCATTTCCTTTGCCAATTTCCTATAGCCATAACAAATTAAATGAACACCCATTAGGATGTTTTTCCCAACATTCAACTTGGAATACATGTGCCATCGACCGTGATTATTATTTCTATTTTTATTACATGGAATTTTCACCAGGGTTGTTATAGAACCCTCCCCCTTGGGGGACACCGTCCTCGGTGTTCAAACACGCATATACCTCAGAAAAACTGCTAAAAAGAAAACATATTGCCTATGGAGCTTTATAACATAGCTCGTTGTAGTATTTACAATGATCAACCTACTGAAAACATGACAACATACCGCATATTGGAGCTTTATAACACAACTCATTACGGTATTTACAATAACATACACATATACACATTTTTTCAACCAAAAAATAAAGGATATGATACATGTATCAAAAATAAGGGAATCGAGAGGCTCACACATCCACCCTCAAAGTAATACCAACATTCACCTCCTTCCCTTCTCTACTACACAGTCCCTCAGGGAATTCGGTAATCCCCTTTTGTGCAGTCACTCACCTTCCAAGTTCTGTTGGCACCCCCATCCTAGGAAGTCCATCCCTTGGCAAGGATTCCTCACATTGGAAGGTAAAAATACCAATCCATATACTTGCCTTAAACCATCATATAGGTCATAAATGCTCATGGAAATCAATGGACACTATTGGGTATCATTGTCCCACAATGGCCCTGATCCTTAAGTGCTTTACCAACACACTGCTACATGTTCCAATTTCATTTGTTGATGACACTAGTGCTTTCAACCAGTTTCAACCATGCCAAACTGGGCATTACATGCTTTCCTATACCAAAAACATAATTTCCATTACATTCAAAATAAATTGAAATAACTTGTAATCATACCTCATTGGTAGCCCATCAATAAGGTATGCTTGCACTTTTGTTTACTTCATGTCACAACAAGTCAAACCAATTCTTTGATCAAATCATCATGTAAAAACATGTCACATCTGGTTAGCTCAAAACAAAACCATCATAGGTAAAAATCATGAATCACATGAAAACATCACAAACCATAATCATAAATCACATGTAACCATCATAAGTCAGAATCACATATCACATGCATAATAAAAATGAAACAAAATATTGATACTTATCCTTCATCGGTCCTTACTTCTGCCCTTGTTCTTTCCGCACACACACCAGATCGGTTGCCACACCCGGCAAGCACCCAGTGCCTTCTCTTGAACCATGTATACATACACATAGTATACAACACGTACATCCACACAAGGCATACAACACCACACAATACATGCACCCACACTTGGTGTACAACACAACACAATATATACACCTATACACAGTGTAAAACACAATACATGTACACACACACACATCCAGTTTACAACACAACACCACACATATACATATATAAAGTACAACACAACGAATACACATGTCACGATACCACGACTACACCATGCACATACATAGTACTGCATGCCCGCAACACAACATGTACAACATGCACACAATACCACATGTATACTAGTACCATATGCACAACATGTACACTGTAGCACATGTACACGAAAATGCCTGCACACTGAGTGAACAACATCTCATGTACACGACACCACCTACAGAGTGAGTACACAACACCAAATGTACATTGCATCACCTATACAATGTGTACACAATACCACAGGTACACAACACCACATGTACATCATGTACATAACACCACATGTACATCATGTACACAGAACCACATGTACATCATGTACGCAGCAACACATGCACACAACACCACATGTACGATCATGCACACAACACCAAATGTACATAGCACCATATGTACATCACACACCCAATACCATATGTACATAGCACTGCATATTCAACATGTACATATAACCATACGTACATAAAATCGCATATCCAACATGTGCACAACACCATATGCACACAACACCGCATATCCAACATGCACACAATATGATATGTACCCAACACCACATATTCGACATGTACATAGCACCATCTATACCTACCACTATGTATGCAATATACACACAATTCGATATATACAACATGCATACAACATCATATGTACACAATACTACATATGCAAAATTACACATCACCATAGGTACAGTCACTAAATATACAACATGCACTGCATATACATAACATTATCAATGCACATCCAAAACCATACACTGACCCCACCAAAAAACCTTGCTTCTAGTGTCTTTCCATGATCCATGCTTATCCTAGCATGCTGCAGATCACACTAATTTCACTTCAATGATGTACCCCTCAACATTAACTGTCCATAACATAAACATAGGCATAGTACAAGCATATAATATCAATTCATGTCCACATGATACTAACCTCATATATTTTTATGAGTTACTCTTCCCGCTTGATCCCTCATAAGACCGAAAACCTTTTCATGCCATTCACATGCATAAGCAATCATTCCTCCACAAGAAAGATCATTGAAAACCCTATCAGATAGTGACATAGATGCATACATACATACATATATATAATAATTATCATAAAAAAATCATGATCCTGTCATACAACAACATACATATATACATATAAATATTAGCATTAAACAATCATGATCCATGACGACCTTATCATACATGACATACATACATACATACATACATGTATACATATATAAACATCGAAATAATCATGATCACAACATGATTGCTAGATATCATAAGGTATACATTAAGATAACTTCCTTTATTCATGCACCACATGCACAATGTTGAGAACAACAGTTCCCAACATAGCCAAGGCTTCTGATGCCTCAAATCCAACCAATTCCCAAGACTCTCAAAAAATAAAAGACAATCACATGAAACAAAAGAAGAAGACCATAGAAAACCAATAGTAGTAAGACACCAAAAACAAAGTGGTATGGCCATACAGTAGACACAATTAATACCACAAATCAAAAGACTGAAAGCACAAGCCTTAGCAACAAACACCATGACTCAATCCTCATGGTTCCCACTGCTTCCAAAGGAAAGATCAACCCGAGCCTTCTTCAAGATTTCATGGCAATCTCTTTGCCATGCAATCCCCTGCATAATACTGTCATAAACACATAACTGTCATCGCATAAATAAATATAAAAATATACCAGTTATCTTACCTTGCTACAATTGAGTCTTACTATATGTTATCACATCATCCAGCTATTAGTTATATAAACAATTCAATTATTTCCTTGTCATGCTAATACCAAGCATGTTTCCCTGAAATTGTTCACACATGTCAATCACATGTTCCAAATATCCAAACATCGTATCTATAACTAAAATCATCATCTACCAATACTAACAGCTAAGGTCATAATCAACTAGTAGTCAAAATCATAATACTACAACTATCACTTACTTATACTCAAGTACATATTAGCTAGTAATCAAAATAACAACACTACAACGATCACTTTCTTATACTCAAGTACACATCAGCTATCTCAATACATATTGCGTTATTACAACCATCTTAGGACAAAGCCATTCCATCATGCAATCTTATAGACAAATATGTAATTAATCAAACATTAAACAATAAATGGACGACATAATAGACACCAACATTAAAACACAAAATAGACGACATAAGCAAACTCATACCTTAATGAATCTCAAGGGGAGGTTATCTTTTCTTCACATTCAATCTAGATTAGCACAATATAACTTCTCAACATATCAACTCAAACATAAATAAGGTCTTGATATCTACAACAGTAACTAGCTAACATGTTCACATCATAAACTCATAAACAATTGCCATTCATGCATAACGATCAAAGTTGCATAATCAACCTAGATTAGTACAACATGATGTCACAAATAAGTCGACTCATACTTGAATGCCATAACCATAACCATCTAAATAGGCCAATCCAATTTAGCATGATACATATAACATCAAGATATTAATGTTATAATCCTAATCATCAAGTTACTAGCATATAACAACAACAAGTTAACATATAACATGCTCATCAACAACATATAACATAATTATCAAGTTAATACCATGTATTAGCAACACATGTCACATATGATCATACTAATTAATGACATCTATCATGTATGTAAACATAAAATTAATAGAATATAAAAAGAAATACACATAACCATAATGCATATGACTATCTTGATCAACTAAAATTTATCCTTACGTAACCATAATGATAAAAGAATGATAAACATATAAGTAACCCTACTTATCCCAACAACCATAATTCACATACTGCATGCCAAGCATACAAACTTGTATGATGATGCGTTCTTACCCCAAAGTCCATTATTGCAAGTTCATTTTATTGATCTACATATCCTGCTCTATCTCAACCAACACATTAGCATCATAACTTACCAATATCATCATGATGACGTAATTGCATACAATGATCTCACGATGCATGACAACATCAACCACGCCAACACAAGGGACGAAAAAATACATCGAGTGTAGACAACATGTAACCAAACATGAAAAACCAATGCATGTACGACATGTAATGACATGTACCCAAGCATGCATGGACAACAACATGTAACCAAGCATAAAAAAGCAATGCATGTAAAACATGTAGCATCATGTAAGCAAGCATACATGGTCAATACATAAGCATGAACAACACAAAACCAGTCATACACACATGACGACACATGTCCCAATGACACCAACAACTTTCCCAATGCGGCATCACTGTAACCATGACCAACACCATGTGTATGCCACAATCACACATAGACCACAACAATACTACACACACATGCAACCAACATAAACGCATGATCGGCACACCACCCATATAGTCCAAGATTTGAACCATGCTCTGATACCACTATGTAACACCCTCATCCCACATTTACCCAAGTAACCGGCTAGCCAGGGTAAACATACGACAAGAGGCCACTATAATGAGATTCAACCTCCTAGGTGACCTTAAGGAAGTGGAACTGATAGAAACATTTCAAAAATGCCTTGTACAACATCAACAACACCCCCAGGAGGCAACCCAACCCTTCAGGCCTCTTACCCCTAGGTCACACTGACAATTTGACCCTTTTGAGCCACATCTGCGAGCATAATTCTGCATGCCTGTGGCCAAGAGGCTATAGCCCCAGGCACAACATTGCATTCCTACGGCTAGGGCCCCAAATGCCCAATATTGTGCCTACAACTTCGGGATTTGAGCCACCTTTTTAGGCCCAGAGCCTCGGTCACTCCCCAAAAATTCATGAAAACTTATGGATGATAAATAAATTTAGAAAAATGATATGGAAGCAATCACATCAACAAGAAATCATCTAGGCCCCTCCTGGACATGACATACATTTTTTCAAACATGTCACAAATATTGAATCCACAGATGTAAACAACAAATTTAAGCATAGGGGTCTCATACTTATCTGAGAATCATGAAGAAGCATTGATCCCTTACACTATTAGCTATAATACAATATATTTGACCATAGATACATTGTGCATTCATTTACAAGTAAAAACATCGATATAACCATACATCATCACTCGTAAAATACATGCTTATAACCAGCATAACAACAACAAAAATACCATGGATACAACAACAATATAATCCACATAATAACTAGTGCATTTTCATACCAAATACCAAAGGAATTAGCTCTTCATTACTAAATGTAAAAACCAATCGGAGATGGTACTTCCACGTTCTACCCGACCATAGATTGGCTGAGCCAAATCTTACTTCAGCCAATCACCCATGTGTCATATTCCAAACATAATGTGGGACTCATAGCCAATTGAAAAATAACCAAATAAACATGGACGCTACCATAGTTCTTCTCCTACACAGTGAGGAATTCGAGTGCCTCCTAGTCTCTTAGGATTTACCGCAACCCACAGTCTGATCCAGGGGTCACTAGGCCCTACACCAAGACCATATCTCCAGACTTTACTGTACATCCCATCCCGGAAATACTAGGACCAACAGAGAGAAATCCACCTCTTGGATTTACCATATATCCCACCATTCACTAGCAAGGATTCCTAAGCCCATCGAGGCACACAATCTTGGCTTTACCACAACCCACCGTTTGGTTCAGGGTTTACTAGGCCAGTGAATTTACAGTGATCCATAGTCTAGTTCAGGGACCACTAGGACATGTGTTTGTCATTTTGTATATCCACCCCACTCAGCTTTGAATCCATCCAGAAATCCAGATCAACCGAAGTATGAGAAACCCATCTCATCAAAGCTATATGGAAATTGCAAGGCTAGGCTAAAAACATTGTCACACCTATGAAAAACCATGCCAAGATAGAAAAGAACCACATGCAATACCATGCATTCCATATCTAGCAAGGAAATCACGTATGCAAATCAATACCTGCAAAGAATCTCGATGTAGTTGCTTGATCTTGCTCTTCCTTGCTTTATTTTCCTTTCATGCTCCAATGCCAAAGTGCTCTAAGAAAAATCTAAGTGTCCAAGAGTGAGAGAGAGAGAGAATAATGAGAGAGCTCCAAAAAATGAACTGACCAAGTCTTGAGAAAAATCTTACCAACTGATCCTAATAAGCCTTTTTATTAATGAGGCCTCTATTCCCTTCATTTTCCTCCTGACATGAAACCTATGACTTTTCAACTTCCATTTCTCCTAATTTCCATTATTTTCATAAATAAAATGCCAATTAATGCCTCATGTCTTTCCAAATCCTTTGCCATTGCCTTTTCCAATTTCATTTAGCCATAACAAATGAAATAAACACCCACGAGTTCGATGTTTTTCCAAACATTTAGCTTGGAATACGTGTTCCATATACCGTGGTTATTATTTCTTATTTTATTACATGGAATTTTCACCAGGGTTGTACAAAATAAACTCAATAAAGCATCTTAAACAATCAAGAAACAAACAAAAATATTTATCTAAAGGTCAATATACCTACCAAGATATTTAACAGATGAAAAAGATCCTCTTGTCTGATCTCCATCTCTCGCTCCTCATTTCAAGATTCACATTCAACACAATGAACAAGGGTAGACAACAATAAAATAAAAGTAAACTTGAACATATTATGTTAAATAAATCAAAATTTCAATTGATAAATATAAAGTATACTTTACCAACTTTGAAATGGAGATAAAAAACCTGAGTTTTCCATTGGTTGAGTAAGCAGTAATACAATGAATAACGATCACTTGACTCTTTCCACATGCATAGAATAAAATTGCCTCTATGTCCCTCCCTCATCGACCATGAAGGTCTCCTCCTATGATATTCCACTTCAAAAAAATGTCAAAGATAAAGGGGTATTAACACAATTTTAAGAAGATAGTGAGAAGATAAGGAAACTAGGGTTTATTTACTGATGGGATGGATTAAATTATCAAGAAATAAAACTTGAATCAAGGATAATTTCGTCAAAACTATATTTCACAAGTAGGATTGAATGAATCCTCCACCCAAGGCATCAATTTATACTCCCAAAAGTTGGTTATGGACATTAGGGTATGAGCTGGAGCAAGTGGTTCTTAGTAAAACCGATAAATATTGCCTAAAAATGTATGATTATGTGTGCATTTAATTTTTTTAGTGTATTTTGAAGGCAGACATGAATCTCTTTCAAGAGACTCCCAAAAATATGCATTTTGATCTTGTGAGAGTTGCATTTATACATTAGTGTGCCAGAATATAAAGGGTGTATGGAAACACAAATTATTTTTTGAAGAATTTTCTAAGGGGATAGAGTCTACTATAGGGAAAGGGATATGATTTCATGGCCAAAATCCACTTCTCTGAAAAAGTGTCACAAAAGAAGCTATAAAAAATTTCCCCTAATGTATGAGGTCCGAAAGGTATTTGATGAGTGAAATACGTCATATATAACTGAGAGGATATTTTCAAGTGGGCATAAGATGATTTCTCGAAATGGTGGATTGAACAGTACCTTAAAAAAAAACCAAGATAATACATTGCATCTCCCAATGTGTGCATACACATGCTCAAAGAAGGAAAATTATGCCCGCCAAATCAATTACACTACAGATCCATGAACATGTATGTATTTGAAATTATAATCATGGCCGCAAAATATACAAAATGGATCCATGTCAAATAAATCATAAATCATATCCATTAACAATATTACATCGTGGAGAAATGTGGTAGTATAGAAAACTAGAGGATATGTGGAGTAAATGAAGTGAAAAATTGATCCCCCTCTAAAGTACCAAACTCATGTGAATACGAGTAGTACTATCCAAAAACATAGGTTCAAACATATAATATGCTACTATAGTGAGAAGCAACATATCAGGATGGGTGTCATGAACATATAGTAAAAAGGCTTCCAAATGAACAAGAACATTGACACAACCCAAGATCTTTTAAATCAATCATTGAAGGTACAAATCTACACCATGTGAATAAAGGAGTTGATTTTGAACATGGGAGAAATCATTTTAATACCAATTAATGATGTATACCATTAAAAAATGTGAGACAACCCTCTAATAATGATAATGGGTGTCAAGGTACCTAGTACATTCTTACAAGTGTGAATATATGTGTTGAAGTTAAACATTTGAAAGAATCTATCAATCAGGGGGATATTGTTGCATTTCCAATGTGAATAGTGAGGGAATCTGCCATTGATGACTGCAAACCCCAAGGTACTAAATGAGACTCTATATATTATTCCCAATCTAATGGGAAAATTTTGGACATTGTGTTGTCATTAATGACAAACAACATCATTGATGTCAAAGGGTAAGTCAAAGGAAGTAGTAGTATCATTAATGTTAAAAGATAAGTCAAAGGAAGTAGTATGATAGTCTGATGTCCTGAAAAGATCACATCAAATGGTGTCAAAATGGATCAAATTTATTGAGTTTTTATTGAATTTATGATGCTCAAGTGAATCTATGGATGGCATGGATAGATATTCCTCTCTAAGACCTTTCTAATGATATATCATATTGGGTCAAACCCTTCCCTAATGAGAACATAAGGTAGTTTGAAGTTGGTTGTTGCAACAAGAGGAAACAAATAAATTTATTATTAAAAACACTAAATTTGTTAAATTTTGAGCATATTTGGATTGTATCCATGAATTTGTGGTGAAATATATGGTAGATGGTGCATGGACTTGCACATTATTTAATAGGGTTATAGTTTGGGCATCTTAGGGCATATCTAGTTGTTGGAAATTTTATGAATGATGAGATGATTGATAACTTGTGCAAGTGTTAATGACAGTCATGCCTCCTCCACATCGCTTGAACTCTGCCACGCTGGTCCGATAATCTCATCACATGTGGTTGGCATAGAAGGATGACAAGTATCCCCCTCAGCGCTGATGATAGATGATGTAGTAGTCTGACATAGAAGCACACGTGGCAAGATAGGATTGGTTGAGTGAAAATCGTAGCAATATATTCAACGTACAATGATGATGTGACACGTGCCACATGGTATGTTTTCTAGGAAATTTTGGTTTGAATTAAAAAAAATCTAAGTGACATGTGACCCAGTCAAAGCGCACCATGTTTCAAGGGTGATGTCATGATGATGTCAACATTGGTTTGACCATAGACCCAGGACTAAGTCACGTGGTAAGGTCACATGAAGTTTCTACAAAAAATTGTGTTGACCCATATTCCAAATTCGTGTTGGGCCCAATTAAATTCATGGCCACACACACACACACAGATATGTGTATGTGTGTGTGTGATATACGATTGGATATGTGCTCATTTATTGATATATATTTTTGGTTCAGAGACTCAAAGGAATTGGCTCATAAGTTTTATGGTGCATGGCCGTAAGCTCTATTATGACTTGAAGCTTAAAGGCATTGGCTCTGTTATGGTTATGAATTGGCCCAAGGGCATTAGCCCTATTATGGTCTTGTATTGGCCCAAAGGTGTTGGCTCGTAAGCTTTATTGTGTATTGGCTCAAATACATTAGCTCTATTATGGTCGTATATTAGCATGTAGGCATTTTATTTATTATGGTTGTGATTTTTCCTAAAGGCATTGAATAGTAAGATCTGCTTCCGTATTAGCCTAAAGGGGTTGGATTGTAAGATTTGGTCATCTATTGGCATGAAGGCATTGGCTCATAAGCTCTATTATGATTGGGATCGAAGGCATTGGCCCGCAAACTTTGTTTTGATTTGGGATGAAGGTGTTGGATCGTAAACTCTATTATGATTGTGTATTGTCCCGAAGGCATAAGCTCTAGTATGGTTGTGTAAGTTTTGTTATGTTTTTTCCCTAAGAGTTTGACTTGTAACCTCTGTTACGATTTGGGCCGAAGGCATTGGCTTTGTTATGGTTGTGTATTGGCCTGAAGGCATTGAATAGTAAACTTTGGTGATGTATTGGCTTGTAAGTTATTTTGTATATGGTCGTGCATTCGAATCTTGTCTAATATATACTATGTACGGTTAAGCTCAAAGGATTATCCTTTAAATTTACAAAAAAAATGTTAATTATTGAATATGTAGTTGATTGGTGACATGAATGCCTAACAGAGAAGCCAAATTGGTTTTGACATTATTTGGTTCAAGAGAGGTCGGAGGTTCAAAATTAATGGAGTTTGTCGGAAGATATTCTTGCCCGCCAAAGTGCATTTTGTCAAACACTTGAACAAACTGGAAAAAGTGAATTTTGTAGAACACGTGCCAATAAAAGTGCATTTTGTAGGTAGCAGACTAGAAAGGTGCAAATTGTATAATAATTAATTTTTTATAATGTTTTTATGGATTAAATTGAGGGAAATTTTACTTTTTAAAAAGGAGAAATGGTTTGTATTGTCTTGTGATCAATGTACGGGACATGAAAATCCAAGAGGATATGTTTTATGGACAAGAATTTGTTTAAAAATGTTTAAAGTCATATTATCAAGTTGAATGTCGATGCTAGAGGTGAAGGATAATTTAATGTTGATCATATTTGGAAAAAGTGTTTTGTGAAGAGCTTGTGTATCCAACTTGAAATATTTTGAAAAGTGGTCCACAATAGTTTGAAGAAGGAGTTGGGTGCCTCCATCGAGGTTGGTGCCTCAATCAGGTTGAAGCCTACTACAAGTCAATACTTGCATATCTTTAAGGTAGGTACCTCAATAATGTTGTAGCCTACTAAAAGTCGGTTCTTGCACAGTTTGGGGGTTGGTGCCTCCAATAGGTTGGTGTCTGTGAATCTATGTAATCAAAACTAAAGAAAATAAAAAGAATTTGTGGTTTTCTCCCACAAGGGTTTCCACATAAATTCGATGTTATCTTATGATGATGTGATGAGGTTCTTTAATGATCAATGAATATTTTTTCATTTTTATTGATTACTAAATTGTTTAAATTGATGAAAATTGGCCATTGCACTGATTCACCCCCCCTTTTAGTGTAATCCTTAGTCTAAAAATTGGGATCAGAGTGGGTTCCTTCAGGAACATTTAATAACTAGAATGTTGATCATAGGTAATATGGCCTCTATCAAATCGTTAGGCAAGCCTCCTCAGTTTGATGAAACCAACTATGCCTTATGGAAGATAAGAACAAAAACCTACATCATATACTTAGGTACTAATGTTTGGGTAACTGTAGAAAATGATTATCAAGTTCCTACTACTCCACCCATTCATATGGCTGGTAAGGCTCTCTATACATCCAACGCAATAAATAAGCATGCCATATTGAGTGGATTATCAAATATTAAATTTGTTAAAATAATGCATTACAAGTCAACCCATGAGCTATCGAAAAATCTGATTTTTTTTTATGAATGGGACAAGAAAGTGAAGCAGGACAAGCTTCAATCTTATAGGGGTCAGTTTGAAATTTTGAAAATGGAAGAATGTGAGAATAATGCTTCATATTATCTTTGAGTAGATAATATTGTCAACTCTATCATATGTTTTGATGAAGAAGTCAAGGAAGTTTATATTTTTCAAAAAAAAATAAGATCACTTCCTTCAAGATTCAATCCCAAGGTATTAGCCCTCGAAGAGCTATCAAACATGGATAAGTTGAGCATGGATATACTTTAGAGAGAACTCATTGCATATGAGCTAAGGACATAAAATGAAAAGTTAAGAATCAAAGAAGCAACATTTAAAGAAGCCAAGGAAGCAAGCACGAGAATTAAGAAGAAGGGAAAGGGAAAGAAGGTAATTGGAAAGAAGCAAGCCAAGGTTGTTAGAAATCTAAAGAAGGGAATTGGAAATTTTAAAGGTAAGATTCCTTTTAAATGTTTTCAATGTGGAGGAATAGGACATTATTCTTATAAATGTCCTTATGCAAAAATGAACGATAACGATGATGAAGTGTAATTCAAGTCTAAGGAACACAAGAAAAGATGAAATGCCAAAAATAAAAGCTTGTACTTAATTAAAGGAAGAAAGTGATTACAAGAGCAATGCAAGTATGAATGATTATGAAAGAGGTGAGATATTTTTCTTAGCTAAATAAGAAATTGAAGTAGAGGTAGACTATGAAGGAGAACTCATAATTGAATTAAAAGAAATAAAAACTCCTAGAAAGAAGTTGGGACCAACTAAAACAACAACTGCAAGAAAGATATCAGGGTGTGGACTCCATTGTATCTCTCAAAGTTGAATGAGAAGAAGCTAAAAGGATAAAGGATTTTATGTCATAATAGTTGCACAAAAGGGAGGAAATTTGTAAAAATTTGGAAGAAGAAATTGTGTATTGTAGAGGAGAGACAGATCAAATTAATTGAAACTTGAAGCTTCACAAAGGGTATGGGTCATTAGATCACGTCCTTAGCATCTGAATATATCCCCTCATCAAAAAAAGTCTTGGTTATTAGGAAGATAGAATGACATCCAAAGATTAATATCAAACGAGAACAACCTTAGAATCATGTGCATGCATTCATTAGATCCAAAAAAAACTCAATTAAAGATTCTAATCAAGTGATGAATCATGCCAAGCATATTCATTTCAACATCTCTGATGACACTCATAAAGACACCAGGAATCAGAAAGATACATCTATCCCAATCAAGAAAATAAACTAGGATGAAAGTATAAGGCTCACGATGACATAAAATATTCCTAAGGGATCCACATGTAGTAGTAGAACAATGGTCAAATATCAGCAAAGCGATGAATATCTTCCAAGGAACAACTTTAGAAGATATGCTTCATCTAGAAAACTTCATGCAACCATGTATCAAAATATTTTTTTGGTCATTTTTTCTCATTCACTAAATTTGGACATAAAGCGAGGGATTGTAGTGCCTATGCCATAAATTATTATTCTTGGCATAGAGTATTATATCATACCTCTAGGAACATATATATGGGAAATCAAAATATAAGTTATAATAATAGATCATATGGGCCATTCCCACCAATATTAAAAACCCAACATAGAATGTTTCAAGTTTCATCATGAAGTACATATAACACATGGTTGTAGGATCAATTTGAGGTGGTTCAAGGCAAAAGGACTCTCGTCTAACTCAATAATGAACACCAAAGCATGGAGAGTGAAACAGAAAGAACCAAGGTTAGATATAATCACTCAAATCTAATCTATTGGTGAAGTATTCTTCATGAATTTAGTTGTTTAAAATGAACTTAAAGAAGCAATATTATGGAGGATAAATGTAGGATGATCATACCCTAGGAACATGGAGAAATTGAGAAGGGAAGTTATTCAGGTGGAGTACAACCATTTGAAAGGAGAAATTAAGTAGTCTAGGGAAGCTAAGCAACTCTTATTAGGTTAGATATAGTACATTTATACAGATGACATGTGGAGGTGATATCTCAAATATAAATTAAAAATATGATTACAAGAAGCATATGACAACACACAACTATAAATAAGTATTGGGCTTCCATTCAACTCTAACAGGAGGAGTGTCTACATAGTAGGAAACTTCACCGGAAGAGAGTTTATTGACATGGGGAGATTCACATGGCAGGGAGAATATTATTAGGAGGAGAATTCTTTCACAAGTAAATAGGTCCACAAGAATATGAAGAAATAGTTATGAAGCATCGATGAACAATGATTATTAGTAGCACCCTTTTCCATTGATGACAAAGGGGGAGAGAAAGCAAACATTTGGAAAAGTTGATATAGAAGGAGAGAAAACAGTAATTGGGAGTAGGCATTGGGAGATAATGTAGAGAAAACAAAATATGAATAAGAAACCACTTGATTGGGGGAGTTCAGGGTATTTCCATCAATGACCATCAATGTCTGATGGTGTTTCCATCAATGAAAATGGGGGAGATTATTGGATACAATGTTGTCATTGATTACAACCAGTGTCATTGATGTCAAAGGGTAAGTCAAAGGAAACAATAATATCATTGATGTCAAAAGATAAGTCAATGGAATTATTATGATATTTGGATGTCTTGACAAGATCACATCAAATGGTGTCAAAGTGGCTCCAATTTTATTGAATTTTTTCTGCATTTATGATGCTCAAATTAATATATGGATAATTGGTTGGATACTCATCTTTTATACATTTCAAATGGTATATCACACTTGGTCAAACTCTTCCTACATGAAAATACATTAATTTGAAGTTGGAAACTACAATAAGGGAAAAACGATCAAATTTATTATTAAAAACAACAAATTTGTTAAATGTAAATCATCTTCATATCATATCTATGACTTTGTATGCAATCTAAAACACATGGAGCATGGACTTGCACATTATTTAACTGGGTTAAAGTTCATGCATCTCAAGGAATATCTAACTGTTGGAAATTTCATAAACAATGGGATGAGTGATAACTTGTGTGAGTGTTAATGATAATTTCACCTCCTCCACATCACATGACCTCTGCCAAGTTAGTCTAATCATATAATCACATGTGGAATGAAAAAAAGGATGAAAATTAGCCCCCTCAACGTTAATGACAGATGATGTGGAAATCTGAAATGGAAGCACACATGGCATGACAGGATTGGCTGAGTGACAATCAATGACATTTTTTAGTAAGAGATTGATAATACGATGATGATGTGGAAGGTTCCATGTGGCATAATTTTTTGGGTTGTTTTTGTTGGAAATTAAACAGAATTTGAGTGATACATGGCTCAATCCAAGCACACCATGTGTCAAGGATGATGCCATGATGACATCAACATTCGTTTGACCATGGAACCTAGGATCGAGTGACTTGGTGAGGTAACATGAAGTTTCTACACAAATTTTTGTCGACCCATATTCCAAATTCATGTCAAACTCAATCAAATTCATGCCCATCCATCGACACACAGATATATACGTGTGTGGCCAATGTGAATGTATGTGTGCTTGTGACAACCCCACTTATATTTTCCTTGTGAATTCCATGTAAACATTTCCATGTATTTTGATTTCTAAATTAAAATGGGTTGAGTAAGGAATGCGGATTCCAAAGACAGGGGAGGTAGCTTGCTTGGGATGGTGTAAGTTCCTTAAGGTAGAAAAATGTGAATTTTCGCGATAGCCATTGAAGGCTATTTGTTGTGTGTTCTAATAGGTTGGTTACTGAAATTAATAGAATTCCAAGAAAGGTATGCAGGCCATGATTCCTTGGAAAAAGGTGACAAGAAACAAGGACCAAAAATTAATGGAGTGTGGTGGGTTGTACAGGAAACCAGGGGAAAAGAGGAATTCAACCGTAGGAGTGAAAATTTTGTGGAAAATATCAAAGAGGGGACACATTTAAAAAGAAAAGAAAATGGAGAACATCGGTAATAGAGAAATCTTGAAGTTCATGGCCAAGAAGAAGCATCACGAATAACTGAATTCGGTTGGAAATAATGGCATGAGAATAATCTTAGGTGAGGATAATGGCCTCTCAATTTTGTTGTCAAGGCAACAACGACCCTGCAAAATGTTTTCCTAACTCAATTTTGGAGCTTACTTGAACTATCATTCCAAGCTATCTAGTGTCATCACATTGTTTGATTAACTATCCCAATGTTTTCCCTAAGTGTCGTTTCCTCCTAGGTCGATGTTTCCCAAGTGTCGTCACCTTATGCTTAAGGGTGCTTGTGTTATCTTATCCAAAGATTGGTGAAGACATAAATTTTCTTGACTTATTTTAAATAGTTTTGTTTTCCATGAAGCATACACAGAAAAGTGACAGAAAATCACTTTCCTTGAGAAAATAACATTACAATATGACGAAGAGTTGCACCCTTGATGAGTGCACTCGTTTAGGTTAAACAACTACACCCTAGTGGAGCGCACTCTTTCAAATGCTCAGTCAATGCGATGATTCAGATTTATGTAGGAATGCAACAGAATAAACATATAACCATAAATACAAATATGTAACGGAAATAACACTTCATTTCATTAATATTGAAGAACTGAAATTTTCTTACAGACAGAATGGAAATAAAACTAGTTAGGGCGCTATTAGCTATCTCTAAGAAGAGATGTGGCGGCTATAGGCCTCTGAACTCAGTTACAATGAGGCTCAAGGGCCTATTT
The DNA here is from genome assembly GCA_034641835.2 of Pinus albicaulis. NCBI lineage: Eukaryota > Viridiplantae > Streptophyta > Pinopsida > Pinales > Pinaceae > Pinus > Pinus albicaulis. The sequence continues at coordinate 198,570,058 of CM076570.1, read as the reverse complement.
ATTATTTAGAAACAATAGGAAATCCTAAATAGCCAAAACCCTAACCCTAGGAGATGAAGCGCCAAAACTATGGGCCCTGTTTGGGTAAATTGGTGTTTCAACTTCCCGGGGACATAACTTTGGCATACGATCTCCATTTGATGCGTACCATACCTTGTTAGAAAAATATATCTGAGGACTAAAAATTTTGAGTGAGAAAAATTGGTATATGGACCCATGTTTCTCCCTGTTTTCCCAAAAAACGTCATTTAGGGCCTGAAAACGGCTTCGAAAGTTTAGGACCCGAAAACTGCTAAAAATAGTAAGTTGTGTAGAAACTGAACAAAAACTGAAAGAGAAAATGGTGGGGCCCAAAGTGGAATAGGCGGGTGACCACCAATATCCACTTGGATCATTCCTCCCCCCTTAGGAAGCAATGGTCCCCATTGCATTAAGTTCCTTCATGAGATGAGGAAATTTCTGCTGAACTTGGTCCCTGGTGAACCACTTTCCTTGGTGCAGGAGTTGGATAGCTTTGACAACCTGATACAGTTGAATATTCTGTTGACAAGTGTTCTTGATTTGCATGTCCATGATACAATCTGTGGTGGCCTGTTCCATGCAGTCTGGGTTTAACTATGTTGGTGTGAGTTGTTCTGCAATGTCAGAGGTGTCCAGTAGAGGTGGGAAGTAAGGACAAAAGGCGGTCCACATTGAATACTGGGTGTAGACCAAGGAATGGTGGAATACTGAGCTCGAAGGCATTGTTCCCTACAACCTTGGTGATGGTGTACGGCTCGTATCGAAGCGGGCAAAGCTTGCGGTGGGGTCGAGTGAGGCGCTCCTTCTACAAATGTAGCCATACTTTGTCACCCACCTGGAAGTTGTGTGGCACCCGGTGTTGATCATGGCATTGCTTGTACTTAGCATTGGATCTGTCCAATATGTTATGAACCTGTTGGCAGATGTGTTGAATGCACTTGATGAAGCTATTTGCTTTGTCAACTTCAGACTGGACATGAGCCGAATCAGCTTGAGTAGCCGCAAATGGCATGGCTACGTCAATGGGACATAGTGGCTAGAATCCCAAGCCCACCTGAAAGGGGCTATGGCCGATTGAACTGTGGAGAGCCCAGTTATAACTATGTTGTACATAGGGGAGGCTCTTGTCCCATGTGCATGGATGCTTTGAATTGTACATGTGCAGAATGTGTACAATCATTCTGTTGACGACCTCTGTCTGGCCATCTGTTTGGGGATGGAAAGCTATGGACTTGGTGATCTTGGTGTCCTGCATTGACCAGAGGCTGGACCAAAATGTGCCGAGGAACTTGCTATCCCGATCTGATATGATATACTGTGGGATCCCAAAGTGCACCCACAGTCGTTCAAAGAAGAGTTTAGCAGTGGCTTCTACTGTGATATTCTTCTTGGAGGCCTCCATAATGGCCATCTTCGAGAATCTGTCGACGACCACGAAAACACAGTCATTTCCATGCTTAGTAGAAGGCAAGCCCGACATGTAATCCATGGAGATGGATTCCCAAGGTCGACTAGGGGTAGGTAGCAGATTATATAGGCCTTGCTTATTGATGGTCGATTTGGCAATGGCACAGGTAGTACAGGATCTGATGTGCTTCCCGACATCCTTTTGAAGGTTCGACCAATAGAAATACTTCTGCAGTACTGCTACGATTTTCTCGACCCCGAAATGCCTAGTGACTCAACTGTAGTGTGCTTCCCATATCATCTTGGCACACTCGCTTGAAGGAACACAAAGGTGTCCCAGGTGACATAAAAGTGCATCTTGGAGGTGAAAATTTGGAACATGCATACCCCCCAAGAGTGCCTTGTAAGTGTGGCTGAATTCTAGGTCGCTCTCGTAGAGAAGCGGCCAATCAGAAGTCTCATGCCCATAAGAGGTGAGAACGGTGGTGAGCGCCACGATCGATGGTCGGCTGAGGCAGTCTGAAACATTATTGGTGCTACCCTTCTTGTACTTGTTGTTCAAATGAAACTATTGCAAATATGTGGACCACTTCTGATGGCGATCATTCTGCAACTTCCCTTGTGTCTGTATGAACTGCAAGGGCCGGTGGTCTGTGTGGATGATTGTTTCCTTCCCCAAACTGTAAAGCTTCCATTGTCGACAAGCTTGCACAATGGAATACATTTCTTTGTCATAAGTGGGATAATTGCGAACTGTGTCAGACAATGTCTCACTGTGATATGCCACTGGATTTCCTGTTGAGTAAGAACTGCCTCAATAGCATAGTCAGAGGCATCTGTCTCGATCTCAAATGGTTGTTGCAAGTCTAGTAATGTGAGCACTAGGGAAGAACAAAGGCGAATTTTCAATTTTGTGAACGCCTTCTATTGAGGTTTCGACCAAAATAATTTTGCTCTCGCTCCTCCCTTGGTGACTTGACTCAAAGGCCAAGTGATATGAGAGAATCCCAACATGAACCTACGGTAGAAATTAGCAAGACCCAGAAAGCTGTGAAGCTCTGTTATAGTGGTTGGGGTTGGCCAATCACGAATGACTTGGATCTTGGTTGGATCCACATGCACCCCCCTTTCATCAATAATGTATCCCAGATATTGAACCCGGGTCATGCCAAAAGTGCACTTCTCCAAATTGGCACACAACATGTGTTGTCGCAATGTTTGGAGGACTTGTCGGATGTGGTGAAGGTGCTCTTCCCAAGTCTGGCTGAAGATCAGAATGTCATCCAAGTATAACACTACGAATGAGTTGGTGAATGTCCATAAGATGTCGTCCATCATCCTCATGAAGGTTGCGGGAGCATTCGTCAACCCGAAAGGCATGACCAGCCATTCAAAAAGTCCTTCATTGGCTTTGAAGGTAGTCTTCCACACATCGGAGGGTTCAATTAGTACCTGGTGATACCCAGACTTAAATTCGATCTTGCTGAAATATTTTGCACCTTTGAGTTGGTCCAGAAGGTCATCAATTCGTGGGATCGGGTACCTATTCCGGACAGTGATCTTGTTCAGCGCCCGATAGTCAATACAAAGTATCCACATTCCATCCTTCTTCTGTACCAACACGATTGGGCTCCCACAGGGCGATGACCTTGGTCGGATGTGACCTTTCTATATAAATTCTTTATATGCCTCTTGATTTCATCGTTCTCCAGAATAGAGCGCCGATAGATTGGTCCATTGGGTAGCGACGCACCTGGAGTTAGATCAATCGGGTGCTTGATCTGACAATGCAGAGGAACCCCTGTGGGTGAGGTGAAGATGTCCCCGTACTCCTCCACAACCTGATCCATTTGTTGTTGTTGTGTAGAGGAGCCCTGTCTAGAGGTCATGGCCACAATATTCTTCTTGTTCTGGGGGCGGATCATCAGGAAAAAAAATTTCCTGGTTTGGGAAATGAGCTTACTGCATTGTTTTGCAGTAACCAAGAGATAGCGGCAGGAGTTGGTACCTCTAGTATCCTGTACAACTTATTTCCCAAAGTAGAAATACAACGCAAGGCCGAGACTCATATACAACATGAAGCTTCCACAAGTATGGTTGTCCTAATAATACATCAGAAACATCAATAGGAGCAACGTCACATAATACCTCATCCGTGAAGGGCTTGATGCTATAGGGAAGGCGACACTGCTGGCTGACGCAGAGATCTCGTCCTTGGTGAAGCCACCCAATGGTGTATGGATGTGGGTGAGCTGTGGTCGACAAGCCCAACCGATTCATGGTGTCTACTGAAATGAGGTTCTTTTGGCTCCCATTGTCGACAATGAATTGTATCGGGGAGCCCTTTACCCACATCTGGGAGTGGAAGAGACATTCCTCCTCCTCTGGATCTTCCGGTTCCTCCTTCTGGATATTTGTAGTAGCAATAGTGGCGTTGGGCTCCGCATCAATAATCTGTTTCCCTTTGTCATTCCCCTTGTTAGGTTCTGATTCAGAGTCGAAGCATGCATCTGAATCAGAAGCCCTCATCTCGACCACCAGCGACTACTTGGCCCGACACTCACTTGTGTTGTGAGTGGAGCTCTTATGGAACTCACACCACTTTCCCGTGTCCTTCTTTGGCTTTGCAGTGTTGTTATTTGCTTGTGGCTTCGACAAGTTGTCTTGAGTCACCATGCCTTGGCTCTGTCCTTTGTTCTGCGGTTTGGGAGTACCTTTCTCTTGCTTTTGATTCGCAGATCCAAAGTCTCGCTTCTTCTGTTTGAATTTCTGCTCAATCTTGGCAGCATACCGGTATGCCGTACCAAGCGAGGAGATGTCAAGGAAATCCATTTCCTCCTGAATGTATATGTGCAGAAAACTGCGATACTTTAGCACCAGATGTTTCTCTGAATCTTTGATACCCAACTTGGTGCGCAGGGTATGGAACAGATTTGTCAGCTCATGCACATCTTGATCCCTTTGTTGTCGCAGCGTGGTCCATTGTATGTACTTGTACTCATAGCTCCCCACGAGATAGTATTGTTCCCTGATGGCATCTCGGAAAGAATTCCAAGTGGGTACTGCCGAGAATAGAGAGGGTTCTGTCTCATCCTTTTTCTCACAATGGGTTTCCCACCAGTCCTTGACATGGGGGGCAGCTTTGAGGAGTGAAAAAATAATCTTCTCCCTGTCGAAAAAGTCATGAACCGAGAAATATCCTTCTAATAGATTCCACCATCTATCTATGGCATCTGCATCTATTTGACCCTCAAATATGGGAATGTCAAAATTCACTTGTACCTTAAAAGGAGTCGCACCTCCAGAGTGGCCGCTGGATGCAGATGCGCCGCCGGTGGGCAGCCGTTGAAGGATCTGGGAAAATTTATCCATCACCACGTTCCTTTGTTTTTTGAGGGCCTCCTTGAGCAATATTTTGATAGGATCTCCTGCTCCCTCATCTTTATTTTCGTCCCCCATGGGCGTCTGTCGGGTTTTGCGAGGCTGATCTTGCAAAGGTTCTACCAGATCGAGCCCTAAATCCTTATACCCTGACCTCGTTGGGGAATGCAAAGAAAGATCGAGAAAAAGTAGACCGGTTTGATACCACTAATCCGGATTTATGCAGGAATGCAACAGAATAAACATATACTCATAAATACAAAGATGCAATGGAAATAACACTTCATTTCATTAATATCGAAGAACTAAAATTTTCTTACAAACAAAATGGAAATAAAACTAGCTAGGGCACTGGTAGCTGTCTCTGAGAAGAGATGTGGCGGCTACAGGCCTCTAAACTCAGTTAAAATTAGGCTCGAGGGCCTATTTACTATCTAGAAATAATGGGAAATTCTAAACAGCCAAAACCCTAACCCTAGGAGATGAAGCGCCAAAACTATGGGCCCTGTTTGGGTAAATTGGTGTTTCAACTTCCCGAGGATGTAACTTTGGCATACGATCTCCGTTTGACGCGTACCATACCTTGTTAGAAATATATATCCGAGGACTACAAATTTTGAGTGAGCAACGTTAGTTCATGGACCCAGGTTGCTCCCCCTTTTCCCAAAAAACGTCGTTTAGGGCCTGAAAACGGCTCCGGAAGTTCAGGACTCGAAAAACTGCTAAAAATAGTAAGTTGTGCCGAAACTGAAAAAAACTGAAAGAGAAAATGGTGGGGCCCCAAGTGGAATAGGCGGGTGACCACCAATATCCACCTGGATCATGCGACCTTCACTTGATCGTACTCCTTTGACTCGAAGACTTGTGCCCTATTCAAATCATGCATGCACTTTTCTTGTTGCATGTGGGTGCACCCCTAGAAAATAGGAGCCCACTTCACTCCACTTAGCTAACTCATTCCCCCGTCAACAAGTGGCGAGCATGCAAGGAATGGATTTGCATGTAATATATTTGTAATCAATATTGCTAGTAATTATTTCACATAAGCACTCTTATCTCGCTAAGCACAGTTCTTTGGATCAAGGAGCTCTTTGTCAAATTTCATTCCATGTAAGTTTTGCATGTTTAGGATCTTTTGACACATAGGAAAGAGTTAAGTATAAATTGTTCTAGTGTAGAGTTAGGTAAAATGTATTTCTTTACTATGTACATTTGTAACTTATAATCCGATGGTCACGACATGTAGTGACCTCACGGTTCATTCTCTCCTCGGTATTACCGATCCTTGATCCGTGGCTTAACACCCGATTGGTCCATGATCTATATTTAAAGAGCATGTAGGGTCATTTGTCTGGTAACTGTTTATGAGAGAATATTATGTAAATTTTATTTCTTTATATTAATAAATTTCCTGAAGTGGCCGCGTTGGCTCAAGCCGTGGACTGTTTCCCTCTTCAAGGGCTTTAACCATGCCAAATACCGGTGTACTGATCTGTGATATGTTTTTGAGCGATGAAACTTGGTGATTGATCTAAGGAACTTACACTGTAAATTCCTACATGGTATTAGAGCTGTTTTGAGGGTCACATTTGTTGTTGATCCAAATCCGAAGCCGGTTTCACTGCATGTGACTGTTGTTTTCCAGATTTAATGTTTCTGACCCCTTTCAGGCAGAGATAATGACTCTATTGTGTCTGGAGCATCTGTTACAGTGAGGAACCCCTTTCGTTTCATGTGAAAAGGTTTCTGGTTGCCCAAGTTATGTCATTTTAGATTTGGAGGTATAAGGCATTTTTTTGCGATTATATTTATTAATCTCTCTGTTTATTTCAGTTTATAGTCTTTTTTTATTGCTGGATCTATAACCTCTTCTCTGCATATTCTCTTTGCTCTGCGTTGTTGTTGTGTGCACGGATTGTGTTTTTTGGCAGGAAAAAGCATGCAAAAAAAAAAAAAAACCCTTCCTCCTTTCAAACAATTACAAAATCCTTTTACTAGTTCACTTGGTGTAAAATTACTTTATGAGAATAGAAGTCTTGGGTTTAAGTCTCTTTGTCAAGCTTTTTTTTTTCTAAAAATATTTTTGTCAAGTTATTTTTTCTTAAAAATCTTTTTGGCAAGTTGCCTTTTTTTTTAAATTTAAAAAGGGGTTTTATTTAAAAACACATGTAAAAGTAACATTATAAAAGTGACTCTCACTTATTTATAAAAGTGGGTCACATAAAGTAATAATTTTTTTAAAGTGAGCTTATTATGTTAAATCTGGAAAAGGGGGGGGGGGGGGGGATTTTCTTTAAAAAGTACAAGTTAATCATCAAATTTCAACCTATCTTGTAACTACTCGACATCTACTCCAACTTTTCTTCAAAAAGGCATATCTTCTTCATCCGGAAGCTGTTTTCAGGATTTTTTTTTTTTAACTGGGCTAATTTTTCGAGATATTTTCATTGGAGCAGTTGATTTCAGCCTTTTTCGGCTTCATATTTTTTTTAAAATGGAAAGTGCATTCTCGGTTATTCTTAACAACACCAATTATTTCCAATATCTATCATACATGATAGACTTACATAGAAGTATATGAATTTATAGATTAGCCTCAGGACAAGAATCTAAACCTACCGATGGAGATGAAAAGGATAAACGGAAAAATAAACAGGATCAAGCACGAGGGTTGATAGGAATGTCCATTGCTCAAGTTCTTAGATTTCATATCCAAGAAATTGACACCCCTCATGAAGCCATGAAAAAGTTAAATACTATTTTTGGAATTCAAAATGAAATCAAAGCTCACCAACTTGAAAATGAGTTTCTTACTTTGGACCCCAATAATTTCTCCTCTATTGAAGACTTTTTGTCCAAATTCAAGACCTTAGACTTATTTTAGAAGGTTGTAAAGTAAAAAATGAACATGGTAGTCTTATCTATTCCATTCTTTCTAAGCTTGGACCTACATACTCTGTATTTGTTTCCACCTTCCACTCCACTATAAAAGCCTTCATTTCTCAAGGAACAACCTACAAGTCCCCCTCTTTTGATGCCTTTTGTGATTCTTTGATAAGAGAACAAGAAAAAATCTTACACCTTGGTATTATTAATACTAGAAAATCTTCCAAGAAAGCCTTAGCATCCCAGCAACAAACATATCCAAAGAATCTTAAGAAGTAGCATCCTAAAAAGAATGGTCCTAAACCAAACAAGGGTCTTAAGAAATTTCAGCCGCAAACTGAAAAAGAAACTCAACAAACTAATAAGGCAACTAATAACAAAGGGAAGAAGAGAGATAGACATTGCAACTTTTGTAATTGTGATGGCCACGTAGTGTCAAAATGTTTTAAGAAGATGGAAGCTTAGAAAGCAGCAATGAAGAAGCACAACATCAATTTGGATAACTCTTCAACTTCATCTTCGAGAATAGAACTTTTTGCTTGTGGTTTTCAAGCATCAAGATATGGTTACACATTGAATGTATCTTCTTCTTCTCATTCTCATGAGTGGCTCATTGATTTTGGAGCCTCTTACCACATGGCCACAAATAAAGCCACATTTTCTTCTTTAAATGATTGTAACACCAAAAATATTTATGTTGGTGATGATAGATCTCTTAGTGTTGTAGGTCTGGAACCATTCATCTAGATAATGGTCAGTTTAATGATGTATTATGTGTTCCTACCTTGTCCTGCAACCTTTTATATGTTTATCATATAACTCATTTAGGTGAAGGGAAAACAATAGAATTCTCACCTCATGATGTTGTAATTAAGGACCTAAGAGATCCTAGACATATTTTAGCTACTGGAATTGTTGATGATTCCACAAGGTTGTATAAGTTTGAAAATTTTGGGTCATCATGTATTCCCTCCGTTTTGTTGTTCATAATGATGAAGTGAGCAAACTTTGGCATGAGCGATTTGGTCACTTAAACTATTTCTCTCTTCAAAATCAATGTAAAGAAAATATGGTGACAAGTCTTCCTATGGTATCTTGCCAATATGGTGTTTGTTCCGGATGTGTACTCGGAAAAAATCATCGGGATAGTTTTGACAAACATGCCTTTTGGCACGCTTCAGCCCCTTTGCATCTTGTGCACAATGATTTATGTGGTCCACTTCTAGTTGTTTCTTTCTCTGGCTACAAGTACTTCTTAATTTTCATTGATGACTTTTCCAGACGCACTTGGGTATACTTCTTAAAACTCAAGAGTGAATTTTTTAACATGTTCTTGGCCTTTAAGGCCTTTGTTGAGAAACAATCTGGATATCACATTCTTAAGTTAAGATATGGCAATGGAGGAGAATATGTTAACAAAAAATTTATCCACTTTTTCACTGAGCATGGCATTCAATTGCAACATACTGTTTCGTATACTCCACAAAAAAATGGTGTAGCTGAAAGTAAGAATCACACTCTAAAAGAAATGGCTAATTGTATGCTTCAATATAAAGGAATCAGTCTTAATTTTTGGGCAAAAGAAATTAACTGTGCAAATTACATAGTAAATCACACTCCTACTAAGGCTTTAAGGAATATCACTCCAGAAAAAGCATGAAGCTCAATCAAACCAAATGTAAGTCACTTTCGTGTTTTTGGAAAGGAATATTGGGCCCATATTCCAGATGAGAAACATAAAGCCTTAGAACCTAAGAGTGAAAAATGCATTTTTGTTGGATATTCTGAAGATTTCAAAGGATATATACTCCTTAAACCCAAATCCAAAAATCTAATCATTAAAAGAGATGTAAAATTTGATTAAAATATATCGGCCTGCAAGCCTAGTTTGGCTGGTGTGCCACCTTTGGCCTGTGAGCCTGATTTGGAATATGTGCCACCTCTCTCTATCTCTTCTACTTTTGACAACATTCCTTCTAGTTCAGATGTTGATAGCAAGGATGAAAATCATCCTCCACCTCCTCAAGATCCTCCTTCAGCTCCACAACTTCCAAAATGGGTCCGCTCTACTCGAGATGTAGCAGGTTCTCTTGCAGGTGACCCTGCAGATAAAATTCGTACACTGATCCAGGTGGGTATCGGTGGCCACCCACTTATTCCATTTCGGACCGGCACCATCAATTCTTGCAATTTTTCACATTCAACACAACTTACTATTTTTAGCAAGCTTTCGGGTCCTGCACTCACGGAGCCGTTTCAAGGCCTTAATGATCTAGGTGGACATTGGTGGCCACCCACCTATTCCATTTGAACCCCCACCATCAGTTCGTTCAGTTTTTAAGTTGCAACACAACTTAATATTTTTAGCATTTTTTTGGGTCCTGAACTTCCGAAGCCATTTTGAGGCCCTAAACGACATTTTTTGGGAAAACCAAGAGGAACATGCATACATGGATCGATGTTGCTCACATATAATATTATACTCCTTGAATAGAACTTTCTAACAAGCTATTGAGCATGTCAAACATATATTGAATGCCAAAGTTACATCCCCGGGAAGTTGAAACACCAATTTACCCAAACGAGACCCACAATTTTGGCGTTTCATCTCATAGGTTTAGGTTTTTGGACGTTTCAGTTTTTCCATTGTTTCTCAATAATAAATAGGCCCTCAAGCCTCATTGTAACATAGTTCAAAGGCCTGTAGCCGCCACATCTCTTCTCAGAGATAAGCTACCAGTGCCCTAACTATTTTATTTCTATTCTGTCTGTAAGAAAATTTCAGTTCTTTGATATTAATGAAATGAAGTGTTATTTCCACTACATATTTGTATTTATGGTTACATGTGTATTCCATTGCGTTCCTACATAAATCTGGATCAGTGGTATCAGATCGGTCTACTTTTCTCGATCCTTCTTTGCACGTCTCCAACGAGGTCAGGGTATAAGGAGTTGGGGCTCACTCTGATTGAACCTTTGCAAGATCAGCCTCACAAACCTCGATGGCCGCCCATGGGGGATGACAAGAAAGATAACGGAGCAGGAGATCCTATCAAAATATTTCTCGAGGAAGCCCTCGAGAAACAAAGGAACGCGATGATGGATAACTTTTCTTATATCCTTCAATGACTGCCCACCTACGACACATCTGCATCCAACAACCACTCTGGAGGTGCCACTCCCTTCAAGGTATAGGTAAACTTTGACATTCCTGTATTTGAAGGCCAACTAGATGCAGACACCATATATAGATGGTTAAATTTTCTAGAAGGGTATTTCTCGGTCCATGATTTCTCCAACCGAGAAAATATTATCTTTTCACTCCTCAAAGCCGCTCCCCATGTCAAAGACTGGTGGGAAACCTACTGTGAGAAAGACGACGAAGGGGAACCCTCTCTGTTCTCAGCCACACCCACTTGAAATTCATTTCGAGACGGAATCAAGGAACAATATTACCCTGTGGGGAGATATGAGGAAAAATACATCCAATGGAACATGCTGTGGTGACAAAGGGATCAAGATGTGCACGAACTAACGAATTTGTTCCATACCCTGCGCAAAAAGTTGGGTATTAAAGATTCAGAGAGACATTTGGTGCTCAATTATGTGATGTTCCCTTTTTGAACTCATTCAAGAAATACTATGGTCTATTCCAGAGATAGACTGGTAGGGCATTTACTGGTTGTATCACCTCAAAGAGAGGGTGAAAACCAGAGGCTACCTGGCCCGTTCTAGATTCTGTCTATAGAGAATAGGTAAAACAAAACAATTAGGGCTTTATCACTCTCCTTTGGAGTTTACTGCCCTTGGGATCCTTATATTAGAATATCTAATATTAGGACCCAGAAGAGGAGCAAAAACCAAATAAGTTAGGAGTGATGAAAATCCCAGATCAGGAAAATCCACAAGGGGCTTAGTTAGAACGTTGTATAAGAAAATAAGTGTATAAATAGCACATAAAAGGGCTGGTTTCCCATATATTAGGCTTTTTTAGGCTTATGGATCGAATTACAGCAAAAAAAAATTAGCTGAAAGACATTAAACAGATCTCCCACAAATAAGACTAGCTAGAAATCAGCCAAAGGGAAGGGTTGCAGTAAATTAAAACACTGTATTGGAGTATTAGTGAGATAAAAAATCTGAAATGGGTTTGGAAACACTTCATCAGCAATTATATATACAACAGAAAGAAACAAGATGAATTCTCTTCACAAGGGGTGGGGAAAAGTAGTTATTTTGACACAAAAATGCATATATTCAAATATCTACGTAAAAAAAGTAGAATGTGACGGTTTTATATGTTATCTTAGGTTATGAGGGACATATGATCCGAATTTGGGCTCAAAAAAAAAATCCTAGCTCAGTTAAACAGTTTCTCCTTCTCAAACTAGGCTTAAAAACCTTGATTCCCCGTGACTTACTTACTGCAAAATTTTACTGAAGCATGAGAGCGTACTTGGCTGAATATTTTAGATTATTTAGGGTCTGAAAATTGATAAATCATATCAGATACATTTCCCATACAATTTACATGAAAATACAGAGAATTTAATGAAGAAATCCCTTGGGAAAGGGGTTGCAACAATGTATTGAACTGCAACAAGGAGATACAACGTTATTTCAGGATGGCACAACTGCTGAAAATTAAAACTCAGATATATGGAGAATATATGGATAAACCATAAGATCTATTACAAATCTGGAAGCTATATAGTTTCGTTAACAAGATCCCATTGGATTTACATCAAAATAATGCATAATAAACTGTAGATCTGAATTACAAGTTGCAGTACTGTAGAATACAAAGAAATTTCTGAAGATAAAATTTATTAATGAAATGATCAGATCTATGGAGACATGGATCAAAAATCTAATCCATGGATCACCAAGGGAAAGGCAAGCCCAACACCGAGAGATCTTCCTCCAATCTGATATCAAACTATAAAACAGGAAACCCTCTTCAAAATAACGCAGTATGGAGCTGGAAACTATGCTGTGGCTTAGATCCACTGAATAAAATACAAGGAAATGCATATCTAAAACAAAAAGTGGAGAAAAACTCTCCTTGGAGGTTAAATAACACACTCCAAGAGAAAAGGCACTCAATACAAGTTAGATCTAAGCAGATCTAGAACACCACTTGCTGCAAATGACAACAGCTGCAAAAGCCTCAATGGGATAGCGCTACTCATGAAAATGAAGCTTGGTCTCCAACTAGATAGTGGCTCACTTCAGCAAAGAAATCCTCCAATTATCCTCAAGGGAAGAGATGAAACCCCTAAACAGGAATTCCAATCACAATCCTCCACTAAACAATAGAGAATGGTATTTGTCTAAGCAGACAAATACTTCAGAAATATGGTCTATCAACAACCTCTTCAGGTTGTCTCCTTCTCCTTTTATAAGATGAGAAAGCTCTTGCAAACCCTAAACCACTTTGATGATTTAGCCCTTTTCACATTAGAGGCTCCCTTCTAGAACTACGCAGTCCCTTTTGGAGATGCTAGACAGCGCAGTTGATTTGGTCAAGGTGGACTGAGTCTTTGGCTCAAACCTCTTTCACACCTACAAGTGATTATTTACATAGACCTGATTTGTCTTTGTTCACATGGGCATTGATTTATTCAGACTTTTTAGGAGTTTTACATGTCCTCCTTTATTCATTTATTCATAAAAAATAAATTAAATCAAAATTGAATGTTTCCTCTTAGCTAAGGCTAAGTAGGAACATTACAGTCCTCCCCTCCAAAATGTTGCTTGTCCTCAAGAAAATAATAGGGTAAGAGCTGTAGTTCTTCTCCTTCTCCATTGATGGCTCCATCAAAAATCGAGCTTTCATCATGGATTAAGTGCTCACCAAGCCAATACATCAGAAACTACTCCTCCAGTGCTAACATGATAGGGGCATAGTCTACCTCTTCAGGAGTGTAAAAATCAACAGAAATAAACATGGGTGAAGCAATGTCACATCTAAAACATGTATCATGAAGTACAGGGTAAAGTTCCATCCCATGTGGTACATATACATTGCCTACATTTTGTATATACAACCCCATAAAAAATACCAATATGTCATCTATGTATGGAAGAAAAATCACATATAGGAAAACTGAAATCTGCACTTGAGGAGGTGGGTCACAATCCCACATAAGGTACCAACGTAGTGAGTAGATTTGAGTGTGATAGGTGGTACCCCCACCACATCTTTTGCTGCATGGGTCACTTTTACATGGATGAAAGTGTAGCCCTCATTAGGTGCCTTTGGGAAGCACCCATCATGATAGATAATCTCCCTTTGCACCTAAAGGGAGTGGCCAGATTTGGAGTTTTTATTGGTCTCATCAATGCCATGAGATCTACATGTAATATCACTCCTTGTAGGAGCCATGGCCTGCATACATATGGTAAGAGAATGTGCCAAATCAGAAAAATAAACATGCTCTATAAGATCAGATTCTTTACCATTCAAGTCTTTCATACTCATGGGATTGTGCATGGGTATTTCTCCTCCTTCAAGAGTAGGAAGAGGTTGCTGGAATGACTCTTGCATAGAGTCCCTTGGCTGCTCCAACTCCTCATAACTGATGCACTCTTGCAAGTGATGATGTAGCTTCTCCCAATCAAAGGAGTGGTGCATGGATCTACTTTCTCTTTCCAAAGAAGAAAGAGTGAGATGATTCAAATATTTCAAAGAGTCATGTGGCTACTCCATTTTTTCATGTTTCATGCATATTTGGCAATGATGATGTAGTTCTTATTCAAGCCCCCCACAAAAATAGCTCCTCAAGTTGATCTTGTTGAGCTTCATAGAAAAGGGTTGGTTGAAATAGAACTCCTTCTTTTTTACCTTCTTTATGCCAAAGGTGTCATGTGGAAAGTTTCCCTTCAACAATGTGCTAGATGTGCATAAGGGCCCTTCTACTATGTGGCAGTAAATAGCAATATATATCGGCTGTACATGATCAAAATAAGTAGACATGGTGCCATACTTTCCTTCTAAAACATCATGATGAGTATGGAGAAATTTCAGCCCATGCTCTCTCAACAATAGCCATAGCAACAAGGACCCTTGTTGCATCCTTGCATGATCAAAATGTAGATCATGGAGCAATAAAATAATGATAGACATTTGAGATTCCTCATCAACATAGTGCAAATCAGCTCCCTCACATACCATGGGAAAGTCATCCTCCCTCCGAAGACAATGCTCATTCATGAAATATATCTCAAACATAAATACATGTGAGCACATGAGACATACCTCAAACAAAAGAAAATATATGGACATAGGATTCAACATGTAATGTCCAACCTCTCTTCTTAATGGCCACAACACCCATGCCTTCTTCTTATGCATCCCATCATTGAAGCTTAAGGCATGAGATAAGGAAGTAGAAATTTTTGGGTAGTGACCATAATCACCCAAAAGCAACTAGTGCAACCATGCTTCTTGCTGGCCTGTATCATAGATTTGAAAGTGGCTCACAAGCCTCTTGCTTTCTACCCATCCTTCTTCTTCCAAGTAGGGCTACCCCCAACCGTTATTTCCATTGGTATCTTCCCAATGAGGACTACCAAATTCCCCAAGCAAGCTTTCCCCTTTACACCTCATGGGAAGTTGAGATGTAAACCTTTGGAGATCTTTGTGGGAAGACCTGTCACTAGTCAATCCATTGGATCCAATAGAATCCAAGTGTATAGAGAAAAAAACATTATGAGGAGGTGGCACATTCCGCATGATACCTCCAAAACCTCGCACCTCCACACCTCCTGCTGCATGTTGCTCACTAAGGGTGCCAAACCGTAGTGGCACAGCGCTGTGCAGGCTTGTTTCTCCTCATCAGTAAGGTGTTCCTTGGGAGCCTTTGAAGCAACTTGCATGTCTATAAGAGTCTCTCCCTCCCATGTGTTGGCTGGTCCAACTACTGTTATAGATAGCTATTCCCTCATGGGTAGGACAACGCTGGTACAAGGTTCTTCAAATGGAGAAGAGGACTCCTCCTTCTCCCACCCTTCACTGTCTTTAGGAAAGCAGGAAGTGCATGCATCTCCTTATTCCCCTTGAAACCCTCTTGGGGCTTGATTGCATCTCCCTCCTTCCATCGGTTGAACCTCCTTGGAGAGGCTCTTCTTTGTTCTGAAAATGGATGAGAGTAATCTCATCCTCTCCATCTTATGTTCTCTTATTTCTGCTTCCTGCTTCTTCTCAGTGCTTCTCTAATAGCTTGATCTCACAGGCTGAGCCAAAGATCATGCTATGATACCACTGTGATGTTCCCTTTTTGAACTCATTCAAGAAATCCTATGGTCTATTCCAGATATAGATTGGTATGGAATTTACTAGTTGTATCACCTTTAAAGAGAGGGTGAAAACTAGAGGCTACCTGGCCCGTTCCAGACTCTGTCTATAGAGAATAGGTAAAACAAAAAACTTAGGGCTTTCTCACTCTCCTTTGGAGTTTACTACTCTTGGGATCCTTAGATCAGAAAATCTAAGATTAGGACCCAGAAGAGGAGAAAAAACCAAATAAGTTAGGAGTGATGAAAATCCCAGATTAGGAAAATCCACAAGGGGCTTAGTTAGAACGTTGTATAAGAAAATTAGTGTATAAATGGTGTAGAACAGGGCTGGGTTCCCATATCTTAGATTGTGTGAGACTTATGGATCGAATTCCAGCAAAAAAAAATCAGCTGAAAGACATTAAACAGATCTCCCACGAATAAGACTAGCTAGAAATCAGCCAAAGGGAAGGGCTGCAGTAACTTCAAACACTATATTGGAGTATCAGTGAGCTAAAAAATTTGAAATGGTTTTGGAAACACTTCAGAAGAAATTATATATACAACAGCAAGAAACAAGATGAATTCTCTTCACAAGGGGTGGGGAAAAGTAGTGATTTTGACCCAAAAATGCATATATTCAAAGATATGCGTAAAAAAAGTGTAATTTGATGGTTGTATATGTTATATTAGGTCATGAGGGACCTATTCTATGAATTTGGGCTCAAAAAAATAATCCTAGTTCAGTTAAACAGTTTCTCCTTCTCAAACTAGGCTTAAAAACCCTGATTCCCCATGACTTACTGCAGAATTTTACTGAAGAATGAGAGCGTACTTGGCTGAATATTTTAGCTGCTTTAGGGTATAAAAATTGATAAATCAGATCAGAGACATTTCCCATACAATTTACATAAAAATACAGAGAATTTAATGAATAAATCCCTTTGGGAAAGGGGTTGCATCAATGTATTGAACTGCAACAAGGAGATACAACGTTATTTTCAGGATGGCACAGCTGCTGGACATTAAAACTCAGATCTATGGAGAATATATGGATAAACCATCAGATATATACAGATCTGGAAGCTATATAGTTTCCTTAACAAGATCCCATTGGATTTACAACAAAATAATGCATAATAAACTATAGATCTGAATTACAAGTTGCAGTACTGCTGAATACACAGAAATTTCTGAAGATAAACTTTATTAATGAAATTATCAGATCTATGGAGACATGGATCAAAATTCTAATCCACGTATCATCAAGGGAAAGGCAATCCCAATACCAAGAGATCTTCCTCCAATCTGATATCAAACTATAGAATGGGAAACCCTCTTCAAAATAACGCAGTATGGAGCTGGAAAATGCACTGTGGCTTAGATCCACTGAATAAAATACAAGGAAATGAAGATATGAAACAAAAAGTGGAGAAACACTCTCCTTGGAGGTTAAAAAACACACTCCAAGAGCATAGGCACTCAATACAAGCTAGATCTAAGCAGATCTAGAACACCACTTGCTGCAAATGACAACAACTGCAAAACCCTCAATGGGATAGTGCTGCTCATGAAAATTAAGCTTGGTCTCCAACCAGATAGTGGCTCACTTCAGCAAAGAACTCCTCCAATGATCCTCAAGGGAAGAGATGAAACCCCTAAACAGGAATTTCAATCACAATCCTCCACTAAACAGTAGAGAATGGTATTTTTCTAAGCAGACAAATACTTCAGAAATATGATCTATCAACAACCTATTCATGTTTCCTCCTTCTCCTTTTATAAGATGAGAAAGCTCTTGCAAACCCTAAACCACTTTGATGAGTTAACCCTTTTCACATTAGAGGCTCCCTTCTAGAACTGCACAGTCCCTTTTGGAGATGCAATGAACCTAGACAGCACAGTTGATTTGGTCAAGGTGGACCCAGTCTTTGGCTCAAACCTCTTTCACACTTGCAAGTGATTTGTCTTTGTTCACATGGGCATTGATTTATTCAGAATTTTTAGGAGTTTTACTTATCCTCCTTTATTCATTTATTCATAAAACATAAATTAAATCAAAATTGAATGTTTCCTCTTAGCTAAGGCTAAGTAGGAACATTACAAAGTACCACAGATATCTGTAAAAACACATTCAAGAGGAAATGGAGCTCCTCGACATTACATCGCTTGGCACAGCATATCGCTATGCCGCCAAGACTGAGTAGAAATTTAAGCAGAAGAAGCGAGACATTGGATCTAAGAATTCGAAGCCAGGGAAAGGTGCTACTGAACCGCAGAACAGGGGGAAAGGACAAAGTGGGGCGACTCAAAACAACACCAAAAATCCAAATAAGGACACAGGGAAGTGGTGTGAATTTCATAACAACCCCACTCATAGCACAAACGAGTGTTGGGCCAAACAGTCATTGGTGGTTGAACTAAAGGCACCCGAATCAGATGCAATTTATGATCCTGAGTCAGAACCAGACAAAGGAAATGACAAAAGGAAGAATATAATTGATGTGGATCCCAATGCCATTGTTGCCACCACCAAGATCTAGAGGGAGGATCCCGAGATTCCAGAGGAGGGGGAGCACCTCTTCCATTCACAGATGTGGGTGAACGGTTTTTCCACTGCAATTCCTTGTCGACAGTGGCAGCGAAAAGAACCTCATTTCAATAGAGGTCATGAAGTGCCTCAGCCTACCAACCATAGCACACCCACAACTGTATACCATCGGGTGGCTTCACCTAGGGAGAGACATCAACATCCATCAATAGTGCTGCCTTCTGTACAACATCAAGCCATTCACGGATGAGGTATTATGTGATGTTGCTCCTCTTGTTGTAGCTGATGTATTATTGGGCCAAACATACTTGTGGAGGCGACATGCTGTGTATGAGTCTAGGCCTCGTGTTGTTATTATTACTTTTGGAAATAACTTGTACAGGATACTGAAGGTAGTACGGCCTCTTTTCATCTCTTTGACTACTGCAAAAAAATGCAGTAAGATTATTTCCCAAACCAGGAAATTTATTTTCCTTACAACTCGCTCATAGGGAAAGAAGAATATTGTGGCCACAACCTCGAAACAAGTCTCCCCTGCACGGCTACAGTATATGGACAAAGTCATGGAGGAATACGAGGACATTTTCTCCTCACTCACAGAGGTTCCTCTACACCATCAGGACAATCACTCCATTGATCTAATCCCCGATGCACCACCGCCTGATGTTGCCATACCTCCTACAACTACACATACAGAATCCACACATGTACTGTCTGAGGCTGATAAAGAAACCAAAATTACTAAACGCATCAAGCATGTCCACCCGCAGGTCCATGACATCTTCGACAAATCTAATACCCAGTTCAACAAAATTTGCCTCATCTCATGGAGGATCTCAACACAATGTGGACCATTGCTTCCTAAGGAGGGAGGAATGATCTAGGTGGACCAGTACCATCAATTCTTGCAGCTTTTCACATTCAGCACAACTTACTATTTTTAGCAAGATTTCGGGTCCTGCATTCCCGGAGCCGTTTTGGGGCCTTAATGATCCAGCTGGACATTGGTGGCCACCCATCTATTCCATTTGAACCCCCACCATTAATTCGTTCAGTTTTTAAGTTGCAACACAATTTACTATTTTTGAGGCCCTAAACGACTTTTTTTGGGAAAACCGGGATCAACATGGGTCCATTGACCGATTTTGCTCACATCTAACAATGTACTCCTCGGATAGAAATTTCTAACGAGATATTGAGCATGCCAAATGAAGATCGGATGCCAAAGTTACATCCCCAGGAAGTTGAAACACCAAGTTACCCAAACGGGACCCACAATTTTGGCGCTTCATCTCCTAAGGTTAGGTTTTTGGACGTTTCAGTTTTTCCATTGTTTCTCAATAATATATAGGCCCTTGAGCCTCATTGTAACACAATTTAGAGGCCTGTAGCTACCACATCTCTTCTCAGAGATAAGCTACCAACGCCCTAGCTAGTTTATTTCTATTCTGTCTGTAAGCAAATTTTAGTTCTTTGATACTAATGAAATGAAGTGTTATTTCCGCTACATATTTGTATTTATGGTTACATATGTATTCTGTTGCGTTCCTACATAAATCTGGATCAGTGGTATTAGAGCAGTCTACTTTTTCTTGATCCTTCTTTGCATGTCTCGAATGAGGTTGGGGTATAAGGAGTTGGGGCTCGGTCTGATTGAACCTTTGCAAGAACAGCCTCGCAAACCCCAACGGCCACCCATGGGGGACGAAAAGAAAGATGAGGGAGTAGGAGGTCCTGTCAAAATATATCTCGAGGAGGCCCTCGAGAAACAAAGGAATGAAACAAAGGAATGCGATGATGGATAACTTTGCTCAGATCCTTCAACGACTGCCCACCTACGGCGCATCTAGATCCAAAAACCACTCTGGAGCGCCACTCCCTTCAAGGTACATGTAAAATTTTACAGTCCTGTATTTGAAGGCCAAATAGATGCAGATGTTGTAGATAGATGGTTAAATTTGTTGGAAGGGTATTTCTCAGTCCATGATTTCTCCGACCGAGAAAAGATTATTTTTTCACTCCTCAAAGTCGCTCCCCATGTCAAAGACTGGTGGGAAACCTACTGTGAGCAAGAGGATGAAGGGGAACCCTCTCTGTTCTCAGCCACACCAACTTGGAATTTGTTCCGAGATGGCATCAAGGAACAATATTACCCCGTGGGGAGCTATGAGGACAAATACATCGAATGGACCATGCTGCGGCAGCAAAGGGATCAAGATGTGCACGAACTAATGAAGTTGTTCCATACCTTGCGTGCAAAGTTGGGTATTAAATATTTAGAGAGACATTTGGTGCTCAAGTACCACGGCTGTCTGCACAAACACATTAAGGAGGAAATGGAGCTCCTCGACATTACATCGCTTGGCACGACATATCTCTATGCCGCCAAGATCAAGCATAAATTTAAGCAAAAGAAGCGAGAATTTGGATCTACGAATCTGAAGCCAGGGAAAGGTGCCCCTGAACCGCAGAACAATGGGAAAGGCCAAAGTGGGGCGACTCAGAAAAACACCACAAATCCAAAGAAGGACACGAGGAAGTGGTGTGAATTTCATAACATCCCCACTCATAGCACAAACGAGTGTCGGGCCAAACAGTCATTGGTGGTCGAACTAAAGGCACCTGAATAAGATGCATTTTATGATCCTGAGTTAGAACCAGAAAAAATGCAATGACAAAGGGAAGAAAATCATTGATGCAGATCCCAGTGCCATTTTTTCCACCACCAAGATCTAGAGGGAGGATCTCGAGGATCCAGAGGAGGGGGAGTGCCTCTTCCATTCATAGATGTGGGTGAAGGATTCTCCACTGCAATTCCTTGTCGATAGTGGAAGCCAAAAAAACCTCATTTCAGCAGAGGTCGTGAAGTGGCTCGGCCTATCGACCATAGCACACCCACAACTATATACCATCGGGTGGCTTCACCCAAGGAGAGATATTTGCATCCGCCAACAGTGTCACCTTCCATATAGCATCAAGCCATTCAAGGATGAGGTGTTATGTGATGTTGCTCCTCTTGATGTAGCTAATGTATTATTGGTCCAACCATACTTGTGGAGGCGACATGCTGTGTATGAGTCTAGGCCTCATGCTATTATTATTACTTTGGAAATAACTTGTATAGGATACTGAAGGTAGTTCTGCCTCCTGTAATCTCTTTGACTACTGCAAAACAACACAGTAATATTGTTTCCCAAACTAGGAAATTTATTTCCCTTACAACTTGCTCATAGGGAAAGAAGAATATTGTGGCCAAAACCTCGAAACAAGGCTCCCCTGCATGGCTGCAGCAGATGGACAAAGTCATGGAGGAATACAAGGACATTTTCTCCTCACTCAAAGAGGTTACTCTACACCGTCCGGACAATCACTCCATTGATCTGATCCCCGACGCACCGCCACCTGATGTTGCCATACCTCTTGCAACTACACATACAGAATCCACACATGTACTGTCTGAGGCTGATAAAGAAACCAAAATTACTAAACGCATCCAGCATGTCTGCCCGCACGCCCATGACATCTTCGACAAATCTAATACCCAACTCAACAGAATTTGCCTCATCTCATGGAGGATCTCAACGCAATGGGGAACATTGCTTCCCAAGGAGGGAGGAATGATCCAGGTGGATATCAGTGGCCACCCACCTATTCCATTTGGACTGACACCATCAATTCTTGCAGCTTTTCACATTCAAGAAAACTTACTATTTTTAGTAGGCTTTCAGATCCTGCACTCCCGGATTCGTTTCGGGGCCTTAATGATCCAGGTGGACATTGGTGGCCACCCACCTATTCCATTTGAACCCCCACCATCAGTTCGTTCAGTTTTTAAGTTGCAGCACAACTTACTATTTTTAGTAGTTTTTCGGGTCCTGAACTTTTGGAGCCATTTTGAGGCCTTAAATGACGTTTTTTGGGAAAATTGGGAGCAACATGGGTCCATGGACTGATTTTGCCCACATCGAAAGTTGTACTCCTCAGATATATCTTTCTAACGAGCTATTGAGCGCGTCAAACAGAGATCAGATGCCAAAGTTACGTCCCTGGGAAGTTGAAACACCAATTTACTCAAACAGGACCCACAGTTTTGGCGCTTCATCTCTTAGGGTTAGGTTTTTGGAAATTTCAGTTTTTCCATTGTTTCTCAATAATAAATAGGCCCTCGAGCCTCATTGTAACATAGTTCAGAGGCTTGTATCTGCCACATCTCTTCTCAGAGATAAGCTACCATCACCCTAGCTAGTTTATTTCTATTCTGTCTGTAAGCAAATTTCAGTTCTTTGATATTAATGAAATGAAGTGTTATTTCCGTTGCATATTTATATTTATGGTTACATGTGTATTCTGTTGTGTTCCTGCATAAATCTGGATGATACACGTTCTCAATTCGATAGTGCCTCTTCCTTATTGGTTCAAGTTCCATAAAATCCTGATCCAGACACCTTTGAAAAAGCTTCAGGTCGTCCAGGTTGTGATACAACTATGAATGAAGAGTATCATTCCTTATTGGAAAATGATACTTGGGATCTTGTTCCTCTTCCAAAGGGAAGAAAAATTGTCAGATGCAAATGGGTTTATAGAGAAAATTTTGGACCGGATGAAAAAGTGGATAAACATAAAGATCATCTTCTTTCTAAATGATTTTCATAAGTTGAAGGCATTGACTATACTAAAACCTTCTCCCTTGTTACCAAAATTAATTCTATCTGCCTTGTTCTTTCCCTTCCTACCTCCTTTAAATGGGAAGTCCATTAGATGGATGTTAGATCTGCCTTCTTACATGGGGATTTGCATGAAGAAATATACATGGAACAACCCCCTGGGTTTATCCAAAACGACTCTAGTCTTGTTTGTCACCTTAAGAAGACTCTTTATGGTCTCAAACAAGCCCCTCGAGCTTGGTATGCCAAAATGAATATGTTTCTCTTAGATAATGGCTTTTCTAGATGTCATTCTGACAACATTTTCTACCCCAAGAAAGTGGGTAAGTCCTTAATCATCCTTGTTCTTTATGTTGATGATCTTATCCTTACTGGTAGTGATCCTAACCATATAAACCATGTGAAGTCTAGCCTCAAAAATAAGTTTGAAATGACATGCTTAGGACACTTGCAATATTTCCTTGGTCTTTAAGTCTTGGAATCCAAAGAAGGTATTACCCTTTCTCAGTCCAAGTATGTCTGTGATCCTCTATGCCACTTTCAGATGGAAGACTATAAGCCTACCCCTTCTCCCTTTCATTCTGGAGTCAAGATTTCAGTCACTTGTACTTCCCTTGAAGTTGATTCTACCTTATACCATCAACTTGTTAGTAAACTTATGTATCTAACGCATACCCATCCTTACCTTTCCTTTGTCGTTAGTCTTGTTGCTCGGTTTATGCACAAGCCTCATGAAAGTCACTGGAAATAAGCTAAAAGAATATTTTGATATATATATCCATTGTTGATTGGTTTCACTGATTCTGATTGGGCTAGTGACCTTGATGATAGAAAGTATACTACATGTTATGTATTCACTCTTGGTTCAGGATCTATTACATGGTCTTGTAAGAAACAAAGTGTCATATCTCTTTCTTTGGAAGAAGCAGAGTATCGTGGTGTAGTTGAAGACAACAAGGAAGCCCTGTGGCTTCGTTAGATCCTATCTGAATTTTCTCTTCATCAACAATTTCCAACTACACTTTGGTGTGATAATCAGAGTGCCATTCAACTATGCAAAGATCCAGTTCAGCATTAGTGCATGAAACACATAGAGCTACACATACACTTCATCAGAAAGCTCATTCATGATCATGTTCTTGAAGTGCAATATTTTTCAACGAATGATCAAGTTGTTGATATCTTTAAGAAGACTCTCACAAAATAAAATTTTACCAAAATTCGATCTATATTTCTTGGAGTTCAGGAAAGTTATCATTAAGGGGGGATAGGAGGCTAATGCCTCCTTCCTTCTCCTATTATGTCACCTTTGTAAATCCTTCAATCCTATCCCATGTTGTTCTTAAGGGGGGATGTTAGGATATTCCGACACATAGGAAATAGTTAAGTATAAATTGATCTAGCGTAGAGTTAGGTAGAGTTAGGTAAAGTGTGTTTCTTTACTATGTCCATTTGTAACTTATAATCTGTCGGTCACGATATGTAGTGATCTTATGGTTCATTCTCTCCTTAGTATTATTGACACATGGTTCGTGGCTTAACACCTGATTGGTCCATGATATCTATTTAAAGAGCATGGAGGGTCATTTATCTGGTAACCGTTTATGAGACAATCTTATGTAAATTTTCTTTCTTTATATTAATAAATTTCCTGAAGTGGCCAAGTTGGCTCAGGGCGTGGACTATTTCCCTCTTCTAGGGTTTTAACCACATCAAATACTGGTGTACTGATCTGTCATCTATTTGTGAGCTGTGACCTTTTGTGTTTGAGCTAAGGAACTTACCCTGTAAATTTCTACATTTCATGTCAATTTTATTGCTTGCCTTTAATATTTTTGTTGTCAATATTGCTTTCCTTGTTAGTGTTTCACTTCTTTTCAGTTTATTTGGTGGCATTTTAGGTCATTATTTCTACTACAAGTGTCAATTTGTTATCGCAAGTTATGACTCTTCACATTTTGGTAATGATTGTGACATAATCTATAAAAATTGTAGATCCTTCCTCTCATAATTTCAAATAACTTTATCTTATTTTTGAACTTTTTCTTGAGCCATTTCAAGCCAGAGCACACTTCTGGAATGAAGGTCTGGATATCTCAAAAAGCTACACCCAAAAAATCAAGTTTTCCTCTTGAGCATACTCCTTTGACTTAAAAAACTACGCCCTCCTTAAGCGCATGAGTGCACCTTGAACTGATGAGTGTTTTCTCCTTTTTTCTTTGTTTATGCACCATACACCCTCCCAAGTCCTCTTGAGCGCATGAGCACATTGGGAAGGCCTAAAGCATGACCCCTTCATCCCTACGGTGTGCACCCTTGTGCCCTCCTTAGCCTCCTTGAATGCATGAATGCATCCTGAACCCACGAATGATTTCCTTCATTCTTCGATAGTGCGCCCTGCACCCTTAATTATCTCTCTCTTAATTGAGCACATGAGCACACCTTGAAGGTATCTTGTGAGACTTGATCTTACCTTCGTACTCTGATGATCCAAAATCTTTTGCTTGAGATGTGTTAAAGAATTACACGTGAAAATTGTATCTTAAAACAAGAAACTTTAAAGGCATAAACATAAGAAGAGAGAAGCATTTAACATCATGCAAGAAGACACAAAATTGATGTTAGAGTTCATCTAGGAGGGACTACGTCTTCGAGCCCTACTCAAATAGTGGGGAGACCCTTTTCTTCCTTAAGTGGAAAAAATGAAAGTACAAGTACAAAAATGAGAAATAACACCCTTATACCTCCATGGCTGAAAGTGCCCGAAAATTGCAGACCTCTGATGAAGAAATGGATAGCACCTTTGGATTTGTAGCATCGATTAGTGCAGAATCCATAAAAAAATTTCCTTAATCTAATAAAGTGAGAATCTGGCCTTCTGGAAAATGGCTCAGATCATGGTTTCGCTCCCCTCCTACACATTGCTCATGGTTCCACTGCCTTGGTTTCCGTGCTCGCTCCTCTTTGCCTCTGGCACACTGCAGAAATGAGAGTTTAAGGACTGTTGGGTTGGCAGATTTTACAAGGAATTCATTGTAGCAGAATTGTTTTAGATCCGTATTGTTTAGGAGGAGGTCGGGTGGTCAAACCCCGACCCCTCCAATAAAAGGCGAAATCCCTTTTTGTTGAACCACATTCCAATTTTTAAAATCCACGCATTTTTATTGAAGTGACAAGTGGGGGGTCAGGCCCGCCTTGGGCGGCCCACCCCTTTTTTTCCTCCGGCGCCATTTATATGGTGGTTGGTATACAGTTGTGGCGACGAAGTTGACAGCCCCGCCCCACCATATATATATATATATATGATATGCGATATGCGTACAGTGAGGAGTGGCGGGGTTGACCACCCGCCCCCCCAACAATTTTTAAACTGTCGTGCCAGGTTCCATTAAGTGTGGGGGTGGCTGGGTCATGGTCGTAGACCCTCCTTAATACATAATTTAATTTTTGGAGGGCGGTTGTGCTAGAACCCAAACTATAGTTTTTTTCCCGAGTTTTGTTCTTATAATAAAAATTTGGTTGTTTTGAAATTTTCGAAAATGGACCGAAGGAGTCAAAATAATGATCCCACAAATTCACCTAAGATTCAGCTAGGTTGTCTGGAATCTGGTGGCCAGGTTCCAGCAAAATTGTTACCTCCTTAAGCTACCACATCACCAAGTCAACCTTCAAACTTTGACTGCTCCTAACTCCTTCATACAGACTCGGAATTGAGTGTCGTCTGCGCTGTTGGAATCAAAATGATGAGATCTACAACCTAAAATTGGTTCAAGAGATTTTAGAACAATTTTATTTTTGAGCCTTTGTGCTTAAGCTATTTATACTTGTACCTGTTTAATCCACTTGGATCATTCCTCCCCACTAAAGAGGTTTTGGACCCCAAAATCCTCATCAATCAATAGGCAAGTGAGGGAATCACTCCCTCACCTTCTCATTTTCAAGCCATTTAGCTTTACTTGGGTGCATCCCTTTGAAACCAGCACGAAGATATTCCACATCTTCTCATCGTGAAGTCCTGGTTCTTTGATCGAGAATGATGTCCTCTGGCAGTTCATCGAGATATTTTGGTGCAAATTCATCCACTGTATGAATTGATTCTACCTCCCCGGTGTCCATAATCAATGGTGGTTCATAAAGTTTCATATTTTTTACATTCACGACTGAGTACATCTGCATGTATACAGGCAAGTCAAGTCAGAAAGCATTATTCCCAATATTCTCCAATATGGTAAATGGACCATACTGGATTGGTCACAATTTATTGCCTTCCCCCTTCATTCGATCCTTGCTGATATGGAACCACACCTTGTCACCAACTTGAAATTGATGGTAGGCTCGATGTTTATCATGTCGGGCCTTATATCGGGCCTGACTCTTTTCCAGCTGCTCTTGCACTGCCTGGTGAATTGTCTGTATCCACCGAATGAACCAATGTGCTTTGTCCCTATCATCACGTCCACTAGCATCTTCATCCCTTCCATAGATCATGTCGAAAGGGTCCTTTGGTAAATAACCAAAGCATGTCTCAAAAGGTGAATGTTGCATAGAGGAATGCACTGCTTGATTGTAATCGTGATGCACATATGGAAGATGCTTATCCCATAGCTTGGGATGTTTGTTGCAATAGCCCCACAACAAGTGTACCATGGTACGGTTGACAACCGCAGTCTGTCCGTCAGTTTGTGGATGGAATGCCATACTCCTCTTCAACTTGGTGTCCATCATACACCACAAGATGGTCCAAAACTCTCCAAAGAAGTGAGAGTATCGATCTGACACAATAGATGTGGGCAACCCAAAGTGGACCCAAACATACTAAAAGAAAAGGAAAGCAGTCTGCTCAGCAGTGACCTAATTTTTACAAGGCATCAATATGCACATTTTACTAAAGTAGTTTATGACAACATACAAATAGTTGTGACCCTTTCTAGACATAGGAAAACCTCCTACAAATTCCATCAACACACTTTCCCATGGACGACCTGGAATAGGAAGTGGTGTGTAGAGCTCGAGTTTTCTATTAGAGGGATTTGAAACAGAACACATCACATATCCCTTTACAAAACGACTTACAATTTTTTTCATATGGGGCCAAAAGCAAAACCTTTTCAAATGAAATAAGGTTTTTCTGACACCAAAGTGACCAGACACAAGAGAGGTACGCGCCTCTCGAATTACATGTACCCTTTTTGCTGTGGGTATGCACAATTTTCCAAGGTGATACAACAGCTCCCCCTGCAAATGATAGTTTTCCACCTGTGAACCATGTGTTAGTTTTGCATATATTTCTTTAAAGTAATCATCATTAGCGTATTGCTTAACATAACTTTCAAAAGACAATGACGCATTATGCAAAACAATAGAAGCAACAATTGGAGGGTAAGAGAGCATATATTCTAATTTGTTACTAGTCCCCTTCTTATACTTTATTACCAGATGGAATTGCTGTAGAAACCCCATCCACATGAAATGATGAGACTGTTGTAGCTTGGTTTGTGACTGAAGGTATTGCAAGGGCTGATGATTTGTATGGATGATGGTATCCTTGCTGATCGGGTAGTGTTTCCAATTTTTCACACTTTGGACCAAGGCATACAGTTCCTTGTCGTAAGTGAGGTAATTGATTGCAACTTGGGAGAACTTATCTAAATGGTAACATATCGAATTCTTCTGCTGCAATAATACAGCTCCCATGGCGTACCCACTGGCATTGATTTTGATCTCAAAAGGCTGCTAGAGATTGGGTAAAGCTAGGACTGGTGCGATGCTGATTTTATCTTTCAGTGCTTTGAAGGACTTCTGCTGCTTTCCTCCCCACTGAAAGGCTTGTTTGATACTTGTCAGTGCGTGTAAGGGTGATGCAATAATGGAGAAGTTGGCAATGAACCTTCTCCAGTACTGTATTGCACCTAGAAAACTACAGACCTCTATTACATTGGTAGGCTTAGGCCATTTTACAATCACCTCAACTTTTGAGGGGTCTATTTTTCAAACACTTTCTTAACATGGCATACATGTTTATCCCAAGTCCTACTAAAGACAAGAATATCATCTAAATACACAAGGAAAAACTCATCAATTAAAGGACTAAAAAGATCATTCATGACCCTCATGAATGTGGCTGGAGTGTTGCAAAGTCCGAATGGCATCACCAACCATTCGAACAACCCCTGTTTGGTCTTGAAAGTAGTTTTCCACACGTCCTACTCTGCAATTATTACCTGGTGATAACCACTATGCAAATCCAATTTGGTGAAATAGATAACATTATTTAATTGATCTAATAAATCATCAATGCGAGGGAGAGGGTATTGATTTTTCACCGTGATTTTGTTTAGTGCCTGATAATCCATGCACATCCTCCATGTGCCATCTTTCTTGGGTACTAACATGATCGAAGAGATAAAAGGAGAAGTATTTGGCCGAATGACCCCTTGGTTCAATAGTTATTGTACCTTATTTTTTATTTCCTCCATCTCGATAGATGAAATCCTATATGTACTAATGTTTGGTAATGGAGCATCATGCTGCAAATGGATCTCATGTTGGATCTCTCATTTTGGAGGCAATCCTTTGGGTTCCTGAAACAACTCATCATAGTTAGAAATAAAATCACATAATTCTTGTTCATGAGCCGGATCACATCCTCGGAAAGCATCAGATATCTCTTCATATCTTTCTCTCGCAACCATGAGAAAACACCCCTTGCTGGAATTCACCAATCTCTTCATCAGTCTTTCACTTACAAGGCTGGCACTAACTTTGGTTTGATGATCTCTTACAATATATTCTACCCCATATTTTGTGATTCAGTATTTATTTTCATGTCAAAAGAAAAATTATTTCCTATCGTAAAGATAGGGACTCCCTAACACAATACCACAGATATCCAATGGTATGACATCTTGTTCTACTTCATCCACTAGTTTAGAAGCAATCACAAATTTTACCTTACACTGCTTGTTTACATTTAGTTTTACTTTGTCATGTATCCATACAAGTGGATAAGGTTTCGTATGAGGCTTAACTTCTAAGCCTAACATTTTAACCAATGATTATGAGATTAAATTTTCTTGAGAGCCTGAATCAAATAGAGTTTCTACTTTTGCATGATTTATGCCAACTCTAATATGAAACAACTCAATTCTCTTTCATTCATTAGGAAGAGGCTCATTTTATGAACAAGTACTTTCATGTGATTCATAATTAACATGAAGAGAATGAGTACCTTTTGTGCCTGCTGCTATGATCAATGCCTCATTGCCAGAGTTGGATCCAAGGTCTTGCTGCGCAATTGCTATCGTCTTTTGCTTACCCTTTCCTCCATATCTATTCGGCTTCTTTTCTGGGTACAAATTCCAACAATGATCATCGTCATGACCTTCCATTTTGTAGTGAGTGAAATAAGGCTTTTCTCCTTCATCCTTCTTCGCTAATTCTGTCCCCTTTTCGTTTCCCTTTCCTTTCCCTTTGAATTTTGCATTTGAAGGTTTGAAAGGTGGTTTATTTGAATGATCATCCTTATTATTTTTGCCCTCAAGATGAATGGCCTTTACCTTGCCTTGGTCAATGACTAAGTGAAATGGGCAATGTAACCCCGCTTAGCCTTTAGGAGAATCTAATGAAATGCCCAAACTTAGAGCTTGTTTTCTAAATTACTCGGTAAAGCTTTGCAATATGCTTCATGTGGCTTGTCCAACTGATCTTCAACAATATGTTCCTCTTTACTTCCTTCCTCAAGAACGACTACAATGTCTTCTTGATCTTCAAATATATGTTCCTGTTTACATCATTTTTAAGGAACAACTCGTGAGTCTTTAATCTAACACAGTTATAGAACATATAGTATCTCTCGGCAATCCTGGTCATTAATAAAATCACTAAGCCTCATGAAGAAAATATCATCAGGGTCAAATATATCTAAAAGTGCATCCGTATTGGAAAATTCTAGCTTTGTCTTACTTCCAAATTTCTTTCTGACTCACCTCGGTACTCTCACGAGCTCCAACAACCCCGTTACCACGCAGGCAGGAAACTTCTCCCTTTGGCAGCTTTTCAACTGTAGAACCTTGTGGACTATGGATTATCTGCCAAAAAATCAAATCTGAAGCAAAATAACCAATGTAAATGTAGCACAAGATTCTTCCAATGTCGATCCCAAAACCGGATCTTACCAAACTAGCCCCTATTCACCACGGACTCAACAAAGGATAAAAGGCATCAGATGTCTTATCTAGGCAGGTCACACGCTTTTCGTCTCCCGCCATTTTCATTCTCATTTTAAAATAACAGTGTGGATATGGATCTCCTCCTAGCCGTTCTTATCTGCAATATATGACATAGAGAACAACATCCCGCTCCCTATGGCCCATAATTTTACCTTTGAATTTCAAAGGAAGCTCATTAAAATGGTCGGCCATATAACTTATTTCAAAATTTATGTGTATTTCATCTATTGTTTCTTCAAATAAAGGCCACGGTAAATCATAAAAAAAATTTCATGGCTATAAAAGATGACAAGAAAGAAAGAAGAAATTTGATTGTGCAAAATATTAAACAGGTACAAGTACAAATGGCTTAAGTACAAAGGCTCAAAAATCAAAGTGTTCGAAAATATCTGGAACTAGATTCAGGTTGTAGATCTCGTCATTCTGATTCCAACGACGCAGATGAAACTCAATTCCAAGTCTGTATGAAGGAGTTAGGAGCAGTCAAAGTTTGAAGGTCGACTTGATGATGTGGCAACTTAAGGAGGAAACAATTTTGCTAGAACCCAGCCACCGGATTCTAGCCAACCTGGCCGAATTCCAGGTGAATTTGTGGGATCATTAGTTTGACTCCTTCCGTCCATTTTCAAAAATTTCAAAACAACCAGATTTTTATTATAAGAAAAAAATCGGGGAAAAAACTATAGTTTGGTTTCTAGTGCAACTGCCCTCCAAAAATTAAATTATGTATTAAGGAGGGTCAGCGGCCATGATCTCGCCTCCCCCACACTTAGCGACACCTGGCACGACAGTTTAAAAATTGTTGGGGGGGTTGGGTGGTCAACCCCGCCACCCCGCACCACCTGCATATCGCATTATATATCATATATATGGTGGGGCGGGGCTGTCAAATTCGCTTCCACAATCGTATACCAACCACCATATAAATGTCGCCGACGGAAAAAGAAGGGTGGGCCGCCCAAGGCGGGCCCAACCCCCACTTGTCACTTAAATAAAAACGTGTGGATTTTCAAAATTGGAATGTGATTCAACGAAAAGGGATTCCGCCTTAAATTGGAGGGGTCGAGGTTTGACCACCCAACCTCCTCCCAAACAATACAGATCTAAACCAATTCTGCTACAATGAATTCCTTGTAAAATCTGCCAACCCAACAGTATTTAAACTCGCATTTATGTAGTGCGCCGGGGGTAGACAGGAGTGGGCACGAAAATCAAGTCAGTGGAACCATGAGAAGTGTGCAGGAGGGGGGTGAAACCGTGATCTGAGCCATTTTCCAGATGGGCCAGATTTTCACTTTGTCAGATTAGGGAAAATTTTATATGGATTCTGCACTACTCGATGCCACGAATCCAACTGTGCTGTCCATTTATTCATTAGAGGTCTACAATTTTCAGGCACTTTCATCCATGGAGGTATAGGGGTGTTATTTCTCATTTTTGGACTTATAATTTCATTTTTTCCACTTAATGAAGAAAAGGG
Organism: Pinus albicaulis; assembly: GCA_034641835.2. Lineage (NCBI taxonomy): Eukaryota > Viridiplantae > Streptophyta > Pinopsida > Pinales > Pinaceae > Pinus > Pinus albicaulis. The sequence goes on along the minus strand of CM076570.1, from coordinate 198,537,160 downwards.
CCTCCCCACTATTTGCGTAGGGCCCAAAGACTTAGTCCCTCCTAGACGAACTCTGACATCAATTATGTGTCTTCTTGCATGATGTTAAATGCTTCTCTCTTATTATGTGTATGCCTTTAAATTTTCTTGTTTTAAGCTACAATTTTCACATGTGATTCTTTAACACATCTCAAGCAAAAGATTTTGGATCATCTGACAATGCGCCCTTCTTGTTTTTATGTAAATTTCTTGGATGTACAAGTAATCATGTCTCATCATTGATAGGATTATACACTCAACTACATTTTATGGATTTTTGAATATGATCTTCTAAGTTACTACTTGTAATAAGAATTGGATTTATTTAAGATTCAATAGGAACAAGAGGAGAGGAGGAAGAAAAATAAATTTCTCAGAAAGAAATAAGAAGAAGAAGAGGAAAAAAGAAGAGTATAAGAAGAACAACAAAGGCGATCACAGGAGGAGGAAGAAGCACAAAGGCTGGAGGTAGAATAATTGACTCGGGAAATAGAACATGAATTGGAGGAAAATGATGCCATCCAGCCAATTGATGATGAGCCAGGCTCTCCAGCAAAGCCTCCCATTATAGGTGGCCATCTCCCATTCGATGAGATGGGAATTACACCTCCACCAGAGGATAGAGTCATGGATGTATGTAATGTCACATTTTATTAGCTAAAGAAAAGGATCATGCAACAAAGGTTAATATTATTCCCAAATGATCCTTAGAATCTAGTCTTTGTATCCATGGAAAAGGTGATAATTGAAAGTACTAGGAGGAATCCTTGGGAAATCATGCTAGCTAATGTTTCTTTTTCTATAGAAACACATTATAAATCAACTGTATATGTTGAATGATAATGAACGATTGAAGAAAGAGTTGCCTATAGTAAATAAACATCAATAGTAGTCGTTGACTATTTCACAAAATGGGCAGAATCCATTCCCACATACGATAACACCATAGAAACCGCAACAAGGTTTTTCTTCAACCATGTCATCACACAATTCAGTGTACCCAAGGAGTTAGTATCCGACCACGGAAATCATTTTGAGAATGAAATATTCCAGGAGCTATTCCATCACCTTGGGTTCACACATGAGTTTGTGTCACCATACTACCCCGAGTCCAATGGCCTGGTAGAAGTTGTTAACAAAGTACTCAAAACAATGTTACAGTGCATGGTAAAAAACCATAAAACCAACTGGCACCATATGGTGTTTTCAACCTTATGGGCATACCACACAACAGTCAAGTCCTAAATAGGGTTTACACCCTTCTAGTTGGTATACGGATTGGAGTTCGTGCTTCCCATTGAGCACAAAATCCCCAACTTACACGCAACCATTGAAATTATCATTCATACTAAAAAAATTAAAGAAACAGTTGGTACAATTAGAACTTGTCAACAAAAGTAGACAAGAGTCTATCCAACCCAACGAGGCTCATAAGAAAAGAGTGAAAGCATCATTTGACCGCAACATCACCCCACACTCGTTTTATAAGGGGGAGCTAGTCCTCTACTATGATGTTCCAAAAGAAGCGTTAGGACCCGGGAAGTTTGAAACATTATGGAAGGGTCCTTACATCATCAAACAATGTCTCTTGAAATGAGCATACATTTTGTCAGAGCCCGACGGTACATGCCTAACCAATTCTTGCAATGGGTTATACCTCAAGAAATTTCACCCATAAGACATAAAACCTTATTACCCTAGATTTAACTTGAATGTAACATAAAAAATTATGATGATCACATTCACCATGGATTTGTTCTAAAAACAATGCTCTTGTGTTAAATATGGATCATCCACCTATTTACTATTTTGGATTCGCTAATGGAGCCTCTCGATGGTCACAAAATTTGGTCGTTGCCACCTGGGCCATATACTCTCTTGACCGATAACCATTTCTCGCCAACGAAGTATGTATCGAGTCATCCACAAACAATCAAGCAGAATATGATGCAGTCATTAGGCTATTGAGCAATGCCTCTAACCAAGGCATCAACCATTTACATGTCTTTCTTGATTCCCAGTTAGTAGTATCGCAGTTAAACCAAACCTTTCAAGTACGAGATTTGTTACTGTTTAGGAAGTACCTTCATGCACGAAAGTTGGTCCACCTCTTTGATCACATTACATTTACACATATACCAAGAGATCAAATCAGGTAGTCGATTGCATAGATAACCATATCCTAGACTGGAATGCATCTCGTATAAACCATCAACCATTAAGAAAAATACCATCATAAGTACGTAGCATCCATCATAAACATATCAAAACATATCAAAAACAACCATAGACACATCATAACAGCTGCAAAAATACATCTCGCATATATACATAAAAAATATGTGTCCCAGTATACAAAAAACAAGTTTGTAACTGTCGATTCAATCAATAAATACATATTACCAACACAGGGAAGCATCCTCATAATGGGGGCTTTCCCTGATCATACAATGTATCTAGGGTTGAGCCCCACTTAGTGGGTCCTCTCGACCCACGTGAGCACCCGATACTAGTATCAGAGCAGCAGTTGCGACAACAAGTGCTTCTCGATGCAAAATTGGGCGTTGCGCCCTCTCCCGGGCCATCATTAACTCCAACCATATATCAGCCAGGTTATGAAAACCCCTAGTTGGAAAACCCTGAGTAAGCCTCTTGATATGACTCCATGAATCCTCCAAATCAAGATCAATAGCATCTACTGCCTCAGCCTGCGCCACAACATCTGTTGCCCAAGCCTCAACGGCTGCCAACAGACCCTCGACATTTATCGCTTGTGAATCTTCCGCCAATACTCGAATATCGATAGCCGCCAGTAACTCCTCAGCCACAACCACCTGCTCATGTCGCCTCTACACGTGGTAAGAGGGAAACATCCCCACTAGTAGGTGTAGTACATACATACATACATACATACATACATACATACACACACACACACACACACACACACACACACACACACACACACACACACACACACATATATATATATATATATATATATATATATATATAAAGAACTCTCAAACATAGAAAAACATAAAAGGTCATACATGTCAGTCCCCATGCATAACCAGGAGGGAGACCTGTGTCCGAATCCCCCTGAAAATTCATCCATGCATACAGAAACTCAAGGAATAGTTGGGGGTTTGACTTGAACCATGCCTCGACAGTCACATCCCAATACCTTCCTACCTCACCCCCACCACCACGGGGCATCATAGGTGCCCATCGATGGATTTGAGGATCCCTTAAAGGGCCCAAAGGGACCGCCACAAAGAGTCATAACATCACGAATCACTCATACATGATGCTACAAAGAATGCTCGCATACAAAAAAGTCTTCACTCAACCCCTTTGTGCCTTGGCCAGTTGTGTGACCATGCCCTAATAAACATAAAGGGCCCAATCAAATAAATTACCAGCCTGTAGTCGACGTAACATCGCACTATGTGGTCCTGATACTGATAAGAAGCTAAGTGTATATGATCAAAAATGAAAGTACTCAGAATTGATTGAAAACTGAACGACCACGACCGACCTGTCGCCAGGAATCTGGCACACTTCGTTTCGTTGAAAAATGACTCCGTATGAAGAAGTTATAGCCTGCTGACCACCGTTCAGAATAGGTAAATTTAAAATAAAAAATTGCAGAAGAGTGACAGGTTTATGCCATGGTAGCCCAGTTAGCATGCAGGGAATATTCTTTAGTTGATTCCTAGTGGCACTATGACAAGTGTCACAACAATATTCGCCGAATTGGTTTGAAGGTGAATTTTTTTTTTGAGGATCTGCTGCTAAGGTTAAATTCGAATTTTTTTTATATGAGGGACAACCTAACCAGAGGCTAACACATGGTGCACCTAGGGGTCGCCACGTGCACCCTCTGGTGGACCCTGTCCAACTCCTAAGTTCGAATTTTAATTTTTTTATGGTGGTCGAATTATATGCCAAGGCTGGATATATATATTATGGTGCAAATTGGCTGACACATTACACATATGCTAAGGTTGGTTTATTATATGGTCTAAATTGAATGTTATTGCAAAAACCTGGTGAATTACATATTAACCATAGTCCGAAGATCCATTACAAAGGTTGGCGGGAAATATATTATATGGGCTAGTGAATATATTTATAATCCAAAGTATGTAACCTTGGAGATGGGCAATGTAATACGTAACAAAACTTATGGGTGGGGGTCACGGTTGAACCCACGACCTCCCCAGCACCATCTGGTCGCCATACCACCATGCTACTAAGTTGGGCCTTAATAACCTAAGGCTCTGACTTATACTTATTGATAACCGGATCCGATGGCGGGGGTTTGGAGGGGGCCAACCCCCTCCCCATACAACCTTGTTGCAAGACCACAGGTGGAGCAAAAGAGTTAACACAACAAAGTTTAGTCCTAATTACAGATTAATCATTTTAATCCAATGTTAAGATTAATAAAACTGTTTATTTTTATAACTGTGCTTATGTGCCATTAAAATGTACTTATCACCTTTTAATCTGGGTTTAAATTAATTAAACTCATAATTTAAGATGGTGGCATATTTGGAGGCGCCCCCATTTTGTGGCGGGCCTGCTAGTTTGTCGGAAATATCTAGAGTCTTCTCCAGATTTGGAGGAGATTTATTAGGAAAAATTGAATGAGCCATATCTTGAGAAATTTTTGACCAATTGTGGCTCATGAAGAGTCATTCATAGAATATTGGCATGCTTTGAACACATTGGGACAGGTTGCAGAGGCAGTGGAGCAATTCTACATGTGTTTTTGTCACTTTGAATAAAATTGAAGCCTAGGGCCACCAAGGCTTGAGAAACTGAGCTTAAATCCATAGCCATCATGTCAGGTGTTGGAGAGAGTCAAGGTCATTCAAAAGAGGATTATGTAAAGAGAGAATTCAATGACATAAAGAGGATGGTTAAAATTATGTTTGATGAATTTACTGTTGGGATGGCAGGAGAAGGTTCTAAGCCTCCACATGGAGAAGGAACTTCAGATGATAAGAAGGATGAAGAGAAGAGTTCAAAGGGTTGTGGAGTAAAGCCACCTACATATCTACCATATTCATCATCCTCATCATCTCCATCAACATCATCTTCCACTTCCACCAAAAAAACCACTCACACTCACTCAAAATCCACAAAAGGAAAAACACCTGTACTCAAACTTGATGTCAAATTTGAGCTTCCAATGTATAATGGTGAGGTAAATGCAGAAATATTGGACAATTGGATGTAGAAATTATATAACTGATATGTTATATGTCTAATATTCTCCTGATCACACACTATTTGACTTCATGCACAATACAAAATCTATTCCACCATTGATCATTACTTGCGGAAATTAAATCAATTGCATGCACACATTGAAACCATAAAAATTCACATATATGAACACAGTGTTTTAACGGGAAAGCCTGAAGCTAAAAAACCCAAATATCTGTATATAATATATGTCATAGAGATCATGTAACAATCCTCATACAAATTTGATCATATCAAGCTCTCAGTAAAATACAATCACTACACACTAATCAGGCTAGATCTTGCAAATCCATGCACCGATCTCTGCCACCTACTAGCATGCCTCTACTACGCAATCCCTGCTAAATATTGGCTCGAAATGAACTCAAATTGGTCCAGCCTTGCTCACGCAATCCTCATTGGCATCTCCAATCACTAGGTGTTGCAAATCATGCAACACTATAGTCACAACTGATAGTCAACCTGCTCTTTCACCTACCTCTCCACTGGTCTCCACTGAAACTGTCCATGCACTGTAGTTAACTAATGTATTATTCAGTTGATTAATGAGTTAATATTTAATGAATTAATTAATAATTAATTCACACCACTCTCACTAGTGTATCAATTAGTTAGACTAGATACAACTATCTCAACTGTGTCTAACTGAGTTAAACTGAACACAACTCCACCAACCACCTCAATAACTCCACCAAACTATGTCACATGAGTTCTAACTGAAGTATCCATGCAATAGCTCCACTTAACCCTCAGGAATAGCATAATTCCTTCTGTCAGATCCTGTGCCACATTTTTGCACTTAACTGAAGTGCTCCAAGAGAATAAGATAATGTTTATAGTCCAAATATTATTAAGAGCTAATAATATTCGACATATCTATTTTCAGACTGGCAATCTAAAAATAGATTCCGCCCAATATGTCTAAAAATATAAGTCCATCTATTTTTCCAACTTGACCAGCCATCCACAAATAGCATCCTGCAACTCATAGAATATGATCGACATGTCTAAAAATAGACTAGTCTAAAAATAGACTTTGCGCCAAAAATAGCCTGCGGGCCCACTTAGTGAAGGCGACTCTTTTCACTAAGCTCATCATCTTGTTGCAATCTCAACACTCCCTCTCAACAAGATAGGGATCATCTGCCACCCCGATCCTGCCTCTATGGTATTCGAATTTTATCCTGGTGAGCGCCTTCGTCAAGATATCAGCATCCTGATCCTCCGTAGGAATGTAAGAAAGTAACATGATCTTCCGCTGCACACAATCTCTGATATGATGATACCGGATGTCAATGTGTTTAGATCTATCATGAAATACTGGATTAATCGAGAGTTAGTATCAACTCGATTATCACAATATATCAGCGTAGGATCTAAGTGTGAACCGAACAACCGACCAGGATCTTCCTCATCCATATAGCCCTCGCATGCACCCAAACTTGCCGCCATGTACTCGACCTCCGCCGAACTGAGTCCACAAGACCGGTTTCATTGCACCACAAGAAAATGTTGTCGAACCGAAACTGCTGTCGAACCGATACTGAAGATCCCTCCAGATGTGCTCTTTCTGTCCGTTGGGCTCCCTGCCCAATCTGCATCCGTGAAGCCACACAGCTTCACCTCATCCTCCTGTCTGTACCACAAACCATATCCCGATGTGCCTCTAAGATAACGCAATACATGCTTGCCTGCCTTTCAGAAGAGCTTGGTAGGCTTAACCATAGCTTGTGAAAGCTGGTTAACAGCATAGCATATATCGGGTCGTGTATTGACCAGATACATAAGCGACCCCACCAACTGTCGATAAACAGTGGCATCCACTACCTCCGCTGAAGTAGCATCCTCCTTCCTCCAACCACCAAGAAGAGGAGTATCAACAGGCTTGCAGCCATGCATGTTGAACTTCTCCAGTATCTCCCGGGCATACTTACCCTGAGAAACAAATAGTCCACCACTGCGCTGCCAAATTTCCAATCCCAGGAAATAATGAACGAGGCCCAAGTCCTTCATCTCAAACTCCTTTGCAAGATCAGACTTGCATGAGTGTATCAACAGTTCATCACCTGTCAAAATCAAATCATCTACATAAAGTACAATGATCAGCAACTTACCCTCAACCACAATCTGGTATAGGTTCGGATCTGCCTCACTCTTGGAGAATCCAAGTCCGGTGAAATAACTGTCTATCCGTGTGTACCAAGCACGAGGTGCTTATTTCAACCCATACATCGCTCTCTTGAGCCTGCACACATGCGACTCATTGCTGAAGATATCAAAACCTTCGGGCTGCTCTATGTACACCTCCTCCTCAATGAATCCATTGAGGAACGTAGTCTTCACATCCATCTAATGAATGTGCCATCCCATCTGCATTGAGAGAGAAAGGATGCTTCGTATGGAAGAATACCTTGTGACAGGTGAAAATGTTTCCTCATAGTCGATCCCTTCAATCTGTGAGAAGCCCTGGGCAAGAAATATTTCCTTGTACTTCTCGACGCTCCCATCAGCTGCTTGCTTCACTTTTTAGATCCATCTTGAACCTACCACTGATTTCCCTTCCGGCCTTGGGACAATCTCCCATGCACTATTTCTGACAATCAAATCATACTCTTCCACCATGGCATCTACCCATGCAGGGTCCTATTATGGCCAGCAACAACCCCCCTTCTTATTTAGTATTAGTGGTAATACTAAATAAGTGGGGACCCTTACTCAAAAAATCCAAAAAATCAATTAGTGATTGTTTTCCTTTTTTAATAAAACTTACTATCATAAACTTAGGAGAAAATTCCTTGAAAAATCTAGAAAATTTAAGTTTTATGATAGCTTAGAATTGAATCATTCTTTGAGGAATATCGCATTGCAAAAAGGTAAATGAACACCTCTTTATAAGCGGAATTCTAAAATATGTGATATGAAACTATGCGCTAAAGGAACATTCATCGCATCGCATGCTTAAAATGTTATATCTTACGATGAAAATTTCAAATCACCGATGAGCGATAATATATATCGCAAATCGCATATCGCAGAAAATATGTTAACGGATGTTTGTCATATATTATGTCTTGCGATCTTGCGATATTGCGATATAGCAATTTCATGATGTTACAATAATTTCGCTATTTGATTCCATGATATTGCGATCTGCGATATTGGAATTTTGTGATATTGCGAAGAAAATCGCAGATCACCTTATCGCAGATTGTTAAAGGCTCATTACACAAAGAAAATCTTTCCATAAATCGAAACCCCGTTATACGCTTTAATGTTAAATTAATGAATTGATTGTCATTCATTAATGAAAAATGGTTTCGTTCTGATTGAAGAGTTATTTCACGTAAGGTAGTATATTTCATACGTATTCAGCATTTAAAACTTTCCCGTCACCTTTTTCTATCATTATTCTCACTTAATTCGTGAACTGCAGGAGCAAAGAGCTGAGAACTATACAAAGCAGTATTCAGAATAAAATGGAAAAGAAAGACAAGGCTCCAAGTTCAGAAGATAAAGAGATGAAGTCCTTATACACAGACACTACCTGTAACAGAGACGCTGGTATCACTACTTGGGAGGGCATGTATAATCTTCTTGAATAAGAGAACCCCAGAGTAATAGCGGTTATGGCTACTGCGGGATCACATGGGTCTTCTGAAGCATCTCTTACAGAGCTAGCTTGTTCATTCTTGCACCGAATAGCAGCGAGAACTAGAATTTTTCCATACACAGATATGATTAAATGGGTGCCGGATAACACTGATATTTCAGACAGACAGTTTAAAACTCAGGGTCAAGAGCTCATTGGCTCATTTACTCCATAGGATTTGAGACTCATGTATCATTTTCCGAAACCACAGGAAACTTATAACAAACAGTTTATGGAGAAGTTTGCCAAAGAAAATGAAAACCTGGCAGAATGCACCAAAGACTGGTCCAGGAGAGACGAACCACTGAAGAAAGATAAAAACAGTATGTATAGTACTGGTTCTCTCACTTCTTCGTATTGCTTTGCTGCTTCTATGCTCTGTCGGCCTTTTGGAAAGCCTGACATTAATAAGTTTTCGCCTGAATGGATTCCATTGTTGAATGCTGCTGTTAATGCTACCATTGTGGATTGGGCTAAGATACTTTCTGACAACTTAGCCACGGCTATTTTCAACTATCGGTATAAGAGAATTGTTTCTTAGAGGATTTATCCTCCTTTTTATTTATCTGCTTATGTGATGGATTCAATCTGTTTTGTTTCTAAATTTCCGTTAATGGGTTGGAAATGGACAATTCAAGATCCCCTGCCCATTCATGTTTATCACAAAGAGTTGTGGGATTCAGAGTTCATTCCCTGTTTTTACAAGATTTTCCATGGCATTATGTTACCCCTGTACAGAATATTGTATGATAAAGATGCTCCAAGGTTTTCTCCTGAAGCAAAGGTGCACATTCTACCTGTTGCGAGATGGTTTGGAGAAGAATTGTTTACATATGTTAGGGTTTTTGGAAGTTTTTCTTCTCCTCATGTTTTACCATTGTATGTTCCTGATAAACTCATCGCCCGAGAAATTGCTTATCAAACCTGCGGAAAAGGAGGTTTGACTAAAGAGTTGAAAGAAAAGAAGAAGGCTATCTAGCCTCAATTTCCTGTGGCCTATGGGGCCTTTTCATTATTTGATGTTGGTCATGCATTTAAAGAAGTAAACAATATTACATGTTTACATTTGTTCAAGTTTCCAAGAAGACCATTCGATCCATATGATGTTGTTAAAAATTTCACTACTGCAGTCAAGATAAGAGTGTTTTCTAAAGAAGAAGATTTGTTTGATGACATGTTCCAAGAAAAAGGCACACTTAAAGAAATTCTACATTCGACTCAAATACGTTTTCCTCCAGCAGAGTTTCAAGAATTCAAAATATATAGAGAAAGGAGGTTAACTACTATCCCTCTGATAAATTTCGCTTGGAACCCGTAAGGGAACCAACTCCTAGTGTCATTCTCAGTAGAAGTTCAGATACAAACAGGTCTAAGTCAAAGTCCGAAAGAGAAACCTCTGAACACTCTGAGAGTGAAGGGTCAGTAGAAGATACTGCCCAGTCTAAAGAACTCTCACAGCAACAGATTTCAACCTCTCCACAAGTTAAATATTCCCCCTCTCATTGTACAGCAATCATGAGTCAGAACTGAATTGGATAAGGAATGGGAAACATTCAATGATTTGATTAATATTGAAGCACAAAATACACAGACACCTATGAGCAATGTACAGACAGCAATAAATATAGTCACAGGAGTAACTACTAATGTCTCAGAAATAGAACATATTCCTATAACCCCGTCTTCTGAACTCATGCTTAAGATAGAGGAAATTATTCCTCTTGATGTATTCTACAGTCCACAACATAAGGCAGTGGTAAGAAGACAGAGGAAGAAAAGGAAATTGGAAAATTTTCTCTCTCATGATGCAGAACACCTAGATGTTCTATGGAAAGATCCTACTACTAATCCAACTGAAAATCTCACTAAATTATCTCAGATCACGGGAGCTTATGCCTCTGCAGCCATTGACAAAGCATCTGAGGTACGACAATTATTGAATGAGAAAAAATATGAGATATAGGTCTTGCAACCACAGCTGCAAGAAGCCAATGCTAACAATGAAGCTCAGAAACAACTTGAAAAATTACAGCAAGATTTTCAACAAATGCAGATTGGATATCAGAACAGTTTGGCCGAAAAAGAGAAACAGCTACAGGTTATGCAATAAATGCACAAAGATGGTCCCAAGCTCACAGAATTTATCACAGATTCTATTTCCTTGAATGACCAAATACTGCAACAACAAGAGATATTATGCCAAAGAATATTAGAATGGAACTCTTATTGTGAAGAAAGTGATAAAATCACTAATCATGTTGTAGATTTATGACATGATTATGATTTAACTAAAAAAAGAGTTAATGACTATTTGGCTTGGAAAAATACAGAAGAAGGGAAAAGAGCAGGTGCACCTACAATCAATGAAAATCACAAAGAAATACTTTTTAATAATTGGGATGCACAAACCAGGAAGGCAGAGCAAGCGGAAGAAGAAGCAGTCACAACAGCTAGCAGTATTATTGATTGTATAAATGAAAATTTACACAAGGCAAATCTGATCTCTGAATCTACTCCAGGATACCTACCAAAAGCACGGCTACTGCAAACAGAATGGAAACAAAAATCCCAAGAGAAGGCAAAATTGATTAAAGGATTAACAAAGTTAAATTGGGATTCTTACTGGGCATGTCTGGTAAAACCACACAGCCAATGCATGACTCTCGAGTGCATCATCAATTCTGTCGAAAAGATAGCGCCAGCTCTTGCCAATTCCGTCTTCACGAGATAGTTGAAATCTGAAGTCGGCCAGCCTATTCTTCTCAAATCAATTTTGAACACTTGCAATTCCAAAGAACACATTCATAGTTAGTTAGTTGTTAAATTTTAATTTTAGATTTAGTACTAGTTTTGCTTTATTTTTTGCCTAAAAATAGGACGGTCATTTAAACCGTATCCTATATTTTTGTAATAAATTATTTTTAGATTTAGTTAGTAGTATTTAAACCCTTCTCATGCATTTAGAGAAGGGTCCTGAAATTTGTCAAAAACTTGTCCTCAGAACATGCACTTTTGCACCCTCAGAGGAGGTTTTGATAAATGAATGGAACATGATTTATTGATATCTGCGTTTAATATCTGCTACTGATGTTTCACTTCTGTACTCTTAGTGGATGTTGGATTAAGAAGAGATAAGTCATTATTGCTTGAAGCTCATGAGTAGAACTAGTTATGAATGGTACTTTTATCTCTTAACTATTTCTGCCTCTGTGTTAAAGTGATATTTATGTTTAGTTGTTTATGTATTAACACTTGAATATTTGATTTATCATTTGGCACTTTTGTACGGTGATAGCCACTTGTTTATGTTTAATATATGAATAGCTTATTATGCGATATGTTTTTCACAACTGTTTCGTCTAACTTTTTATACGAAGTGGTTTATCTTTATTGAATTCTTTTCTTATAACAGTTGAATGATCTTTATTACCAATTGCTATTTGAAATCATTTTAGATCGCATAAAGAAAATATTATATCCCGGGTTTAGTTTATAATTAGATATTTCTGTTTAATTAGATTACAATTTACATGTTATTATATTAGAATTAGAATAAAAGCATTTCACTTAGGAACTTTCTTAGAAAGGAAATATCAATTCTCAACACACACACACACATATTGGGAAACTGGTCCCATTATCCCTAGTCAGACCCACTACAACAAACGAAAAAGGAGCTGCTAACCAAGGTCCAGACCAGGTGGGTATCCCCCTTGTTGTAGACCCGATTTTTGGGGCTTCAACATATTTGGTGCTAGAAGGAGGGCTTGAACCTTCGAACTATGAATGGAAAGTAAGTCAAAATCTAAATACCATTCTGAGAGTAAATCACCCTCACCATCTTTCCCGACTTCTCCATCGCACATAGAATTTTTAAATCTAGAGCCAGAAGTCGAAAGAACGACAACCACTGCCACAAACCCTGAATTTTCAGAAGAATCTACTATTGAACCCCCTGAAGTTGAATCTTTGATTCATAAACTTCAATGATTCTCAATATCACCTCAAAGATATGATAAATCTCAAGGCAGTGTGACTTTGCAATATAATCTTTCTCATCCTCTTACCATATTACAGAGCGAGAAGCTTGGCATTCAACCAAATGTGTTACCTCTACCTACAAGGAAGAGAGAAAGGAAATCACCTAAAGGGTATGATAGTGAGACTCTTTCATCATCATCATCCATCTCAAACTCTTCATCGTGAAGTCAACCATCCACCCCTCCACTTCAGACTATTGTCCGTTAGTCTACTGGAACTTCCACATCTCCTTCTCAAACATCTGGAGTCATAATATCCTCATCTTCCCAATCGCAGGTATCATATTCTTCAATTTCCTCTGTTAGTAGTTCAGCGATGGCCCAAATGCCATGGAATAATCCAAGGGCAGTCTTAATTCCTGCACCCTTGAGTCAATTACCAGCCCAACTTGAAAAATGGCTGCCTAAGTTTAATCCTGAAGCAGGAATGCTAGCAGAACAACATATAAATAACTTTATGTTGTCCATAAATCTTAATGGAGTTATTAATGAAGATGTTGTTGTTCGAATTTTTCCCTATAGTCTACGAGGAGTAGCTGGATCATGGTATTTATCATTACCATCTGGATCTATCACTAGCTGGGATATTTTCCAAGATCAATTTTTGACTAAGTTTGGTGATGATAGGTCTACAGCGACGTTGATCAATGATTTGTCTAATCTTAGAGCTGAGTCAAAAGAGCCTATCAAGGATTTTAATTCACGTTTCAATAAATTGTTAAATAAAATTCCTACTACTTCCAAGCCTAGTGAAGAAGTGAGAATTGAATGGTATTTATCAGCTTTACCATCAAACATAGCAATCTTCGTTGATAGGGCTAACAAAACAACTTTAGCAGACACTATGAAGGAAGCAATAGCAGTAGAGAAACGTATCATTTCTTTAGAAAAGAAAAATGCGATAGAAGAACGAAAATCCAAGAAGGTTAATTTTAAGGAAGATCCCAAGAAAAAACAACTGAAAGATCCATTTGATTTAGAAGGATTGCAGAAAGTTTTAAAAACCATGTCCAACGAAATGGTTGAAATTAAGAAACAAGTGGCAGAAACATCTTCTAAAAAATATTTCAAACCTTTTAGAAGAAACCCTTCAACTGATCCAAAGCCACAAAATGCTATTACTAATGCTGAATCAGAAGAAGAAGAAGAGGAAACTGCTACTGAAGAAACTACCGATGAAGAAGAAGTTGGAGAAGTACAAGGTATGTGGGATTTCATCCTCCCAGATGAGGAAGATCAAGAAGCATCCTCGGTTAGCACTCGAAGTAGAAGTCAACTTGATCCTCCTCAACCTACTCCTAAGCCAAAGATCTCAAGCTCAATGACTAAGGATAAAGTTGCATCCAAGAAAACAACATCAAAAGCAACTCAAACCAGCCCAGTCCAAACAGATTCGCCAACTCCATCAAAAACAATGATTGTTTCGGATGAAATGGAGTATAATATCATAGAAGATATGAAGAATACTAGGGCTAACATCACTTTTTATGAATTGAGCAAGTTAAAACACCAGCAAAAGGTACTTTTGAAAGAATTACATGATGTACCAGAAAAAACTTTGCCCGATCCTGTAATCTCTCAAGCTTCCAACGAGATGGGAAGACCTCCAACTAATGCGATTATAAAAGTTGATCTGGAAAATATCGCTTTAATTGGAGGAAGGTCGAGATCTCATACTCCTCTATTTCTTCTTACTTATGAAGTTTTCAATAAAAATTTGCATAATTGTTTAGTTGATTCTGGAGCTTCATCTAATTTTCTACCGAAATCAGTGTGTGCAAAGTTGAATATTCAACCACAAAAGTCTGCTGTGCGCATAGTCCAGCTAGATCGATCGCAAGTTGAAGTGATTAGCGAATTAAATCAGGTTACCATAAGGTTGCCATCTAATCCAAAGGTATGTCAAGTTATTGATATTTTAGTTGCAGATATTCCAGAATTTTATGGCTTAATTCTTAGCAGAGATTGGTCATAAAAACTTCATGGATACTTCGCAACTGATTGGTCGCACATGTGGCTTCCTTACAATGGTAAACCAAATCAGATAAAGGTTGAGCAAGAAAAACAACAGAAGTATATAGTAACAGAACTGGAGGGAGAAAATGAACTGGTTGCATACATCAATAATATCATTGGCAATTATTCAGTTGATTCTTTCTTAGGAAATTTCAATGCTCATACTTCACCTTATTTACAACATGCTGTTTTAGCTCAAGTAGAAATTTTTTCTCAAACAGATAGTTCTAAATGCATTAATTTTGTAGATACTCCTGTAAATAAATATTTATTTTTGAAGTTATTTTTTGATGGTTCTAAGTCTAATGAAGGAGCAGGAGAAGGATGCATGTTGGTTAGTCCAGAGGGAAACAAAATTATGCTAACTTGCAAACTCGAGTTCGATTGCACCAATAATACCACAGAATACGAGGCTTTAGTCCAAGGATTATACAAGGCAATCATATTAGACATTAAATATTTACAAGTTTTTAGAGATTTTGAAATTGTAATCAAACAGGTACGCAATACTATACATTGTTTATCAGGTCATTTGAAGCATTATCAATCTTTAGTTCAAGATCTGACTGAACACTTTATAGCATTTAATATTTCATCAATTCCCAGAATCCAGAATGCTAGTGCAGACCTCCTAGCCAACGTGGCCTCTAAGCTCATTCCTGCAGAAGACTATAGCCCTGATCGATTTTCAATCAAATTAATCTTTAGACCTTCTATTCCTGATAACATTACCAATTGGAGGATTTTCAATGATGATCCTGATATTGTAATTTTCCTCACATCTGAAGAATCTTACACTAATCAGATAATTGATGAAGACCAACATGATAGACAATTGCAACAAGATAGCACTAATAATGCTATGCCAAAGTCAGTAGTCAAGTTAGAATACCTTTATGATTTAAAAGACCGATTTAAAATATCTACCAATTCAAAACTACAAAGTTCAACTTTGAATTATGAATTAGTAAATCTAGGAACTGATACCAAACCAAAGAATATCAACCTAGGCCTCGGTCTAGCTCCTGAAGAAAAATTAGCGTATGTTCGTCTTTTGAAACAATACAAAAGTGTCTTTTCTTGGAACTACGATGAACTCAAAACTTATGACACTTCTATCATCCAACATACTATCCCAATGATAAATGACGAAAAACCTGTCCAACAAAAACTGAGAAAGATCCATCCCAATCTAGAAAATAAAATAAAATCTGAACTTAATAAGTTATTGAAAGCTAAGATTAATTTTCCCATTCGACATTCTAAATGGGTTTCCAATATGGTTCCTATTAGAAAGAAGAACGAAGACATTAGAATTTGCATTGACTTTCGAAACCTTAACAAAGCTTGCCAAAAAGATAATTTTCCTTTGCCTCCTATGGAGCAAATATTGCAGGCAGTTGCAGGATCAGAATTAATGTCTTTCTTAGATGGTTTCTCTGGTTACAACCAAGTGTTGGTCCATCCTGATGGTCAATTGAAAACTAAATTCAGAACTAAATGGGGCACTTATGCATATCAAAAGATGCCTTTTGGTCTGATCAACGCTGGTGCCACATTTCAGAGAGCAATGGACATCGCTTTCAAGGGATTAGTTAACAAATAAGTGGTAATTTACTTGGATGATATAACTGTATATTCCAAGAAACAAAACAATCATCTTAAAGACTTAAAATAGATCTTCCAACGTTGTCAAAGGTATGGAATTTCACTTAACCAGAAGAAGTCCTTTTTTGCATTAAGCGAAGGAAAACTTCTTGGATTCATAGTGTCAAAATCTGGAATTCATATTGATCCTGATAGAATCAAGGAGATTTCTGAAATACCCTTACCTCACAACAAGAAAGCTATTCAATCTTTCCTTGGCCAGATTAATTTTGTAAAGAGATTCGTGCCAGATTTTTCAAGAATTATATCTCCTTTACAAGCACTGATTAAAAATAATTCAAACTTCAAGTGGGGCCAAAACGAATATGAGGCATTCAATCTGATCAAACAAGCAATTGTTAATGCTCCATCTTTAGCAACTCCAAATTTTTCTGATCCTTTTATTTTGTATAAATTTTCCTCTGATAAATCATATGCTGCAATACTCACTCAAGCAAATCAAGACAAGGCAAAAGCTCCAATTGCTTTCTTCAGTTCAAATTTACAGGGTGCTGAATTGAATTATTCAGATGTAGAGAAACAAGCTTATGCTGTTTTCAAAGCAATTAAATATTTCAGACCTTTTCCACTTAAAACCCATACAAAAATCATAGTACCATTTCCAGCGGTAAGAAATATTTTAGTTCAGAAAGGTGTGGGTGAGAAAAGAGCCAATTGGATTACTGCCTTACAAGAATATGATGTAGAAATCAAACCAGCAAGTATTGTAAGAGGTCAAGGCTTTTGCAAAATGCTAGTTGGGGCATCGCTTATTTCTGAAAAACCATCTACAGAGATACAAATGTATGAGGTAAGCCTAAACGATGTTGAATCATTATATGCTGATATCATATTTTATCTAAAGAATGGATATTCTCCTCCAAATCTCGATTACACCAAGAAAAGAGCTCTGAGGTTAAAGGCTAAACAATATCAGCTTGTGAATGATGTTCTTTTTGAATGAATTATGATTATGTTCTCCTTAGATGTCTTGAGAAATCTGAAGCTGAAAAAGTCTTACAGGAACTTCACGATGGGCTAGCAGGTGGACATTATGCTGGAGATGCTACTGCACATAAAATCCTTCGCGCAGGCTATTACTAGCCCACACTATTCAAATATTCACATAGCTACGTAAGGAAATGTCAAGTTTGTCAAACCGCTGCTGGAAGACAAAAGAAACCATCATTGCCATTACAACCAGTTAACATCGAACAACCTTTTGATCAATGAGGATTGGATATAATAGGTGAGATCGTTCCTCACTCTTATAAGCAACATAGGTATATCATTACAACAACTGATTATTTTACGAAATGGGTAGAAGAAGTCCCTCTCAAGACAGATAATGCCGAGCATATCATTCAGTTCATAGATCAGTTCATAATCACCAAGTTTGGTTTACCTTCTGCTTTAATGTTTGATAATGTATCATATTTTTCTGGCAATGCTATGACTTAATTTGCACTCAAGAGAGGTTTAAACTTAAATACTCTGCCAATTATTATCCACGGGGAAATGGGTTAGCTGAATCCACAAATAAAAACTTTATCAGAATTATTAAGCGAACCATTGATCAAAATCATAAAAATTGGCATAAGTCTTTAATATATGCTTTATGGGCAGATCGAATAACGCAGAAAGCCTCCATTGGCACTTCTCCCTTTAATTTAGTTTATGGGAAAGAAGTGGTTCTTCCAACTCATCTAGCAATTCCTTCTTTAGCCTTAGTTCAATATATTGATGAAACACCAACTACTTCCTTACAACTAAGGCAGATGGAAATAATTAAGCTAGAAGAACAACGAGAAAAGGCCAAAATAACTCATGCTCATCACCAAATGGTAGTTAAAGCTTCTTTTGATTCAAACATGACATGCGGAAAAGACTTTCAGGTCAGAGATTTAGTTTTAAAATGGGACAAAGCTCATGAGGAAAAAGGGAAACATACGAAATTTCAACGAATGTGGCTTGGTCCTTTCCAAATCACAGAGATCATAGGACCATCTACTTTTATGTTACAGGATTTAACAACAAAGAGAGAGTCTTTACCTGTTAATGGAAAAATCCTCAAAAAATATTTTCCATAGAAGATCACTCTTCTATTTTGTATATTAGTTTTCTTTATTGTCATAATAAAACCGGTTGTTAATGGTTACATTTGGAAATTCACGAAAATGACACAAATTCTCTTTTAGGTTTTTGTTTTTTCACTTGTATGAATAGAATTCTTTTAGAAAATTGATCATCGTTATTTAAAGATACAGTTAAAAGCTTTAAACCTAGAAATGATATTAGTTTCAACTTTGAAAATTTTGATAAAAAGCAACGTTTAGTGGGAAATTGTTTTATGTCAGTCTAATGAAAGGTATCAATAACAAAACAAAGATTCTCTGTAGAAAATTTCTTTCCAAAAAAAACTTTACCTTGTCGTCCAGAGCTATCTTAAGGAAACAATGATTTCCTCCCTACCTATAAAATTACAATGTTCAGGGAATAATCCAACAATGCACTTTAACTTAAAGAGTAAGAGGTCTCATCACGAGCCGACTTATCATGATCATAGATATTATAGCTTGCTGACTTTGCCAATACTGCATACCACAACAAGGAAATGACTCAAGATTGTTGCAATAGAAAGGCAAGGGGTCTCATCACGAGCCAGCTTGTTTAGCAAAGTTATAAATCAAGTGAATGACACTGTCATAAATTGGCTACCAAACCAAGACATTGTTCTTTAAGGATAAAAAGAAAAAAGAAAGCAATAAGTGTGGATATGGATTTCTCTTTTAAAATTGTATATTTTCCTAAGTAGGACACAAGATCATTGTTGGGTAACAAGTAACCCTGTCGAGGCTATAAACGCCTGCTGGCAGCAGTGGCTCTACCTACGACAAATGAGCATATTTAAAAACTGATTTACAGAGAAGTCTTTTGTTTTTATCTTTATAAACCAAGTAATGACTGAGGTAGATACAAGGACTAGCTTGAGGAAGTAAATAATCAAAGTTGAATATAGAAGAAACAAAATATCATTGATAGATAGAAGCATAATATACTTTGTCTTCCTATAATAAAGTTTGACTTTCTGGAAAATTTTCTATTTTTTGGAAGTTTAGAAAATTCAAAAGAAAAAGCAGAGATAACTGGTTCTTCCGAGTGAATCGCCAATTGTTGTGGCCAGCAACAACCCCCCTTCTTATTTAGTATTAGTGGTAATACTAAATAAGTGGGGACCCTTACTCAAAATATCCAAAAAATCCCCCGGATGCGCGTGCAGCTGGTAGTGTTTAACGTGATGGGATGGGGGTGTGGCATAAGGGGAAGCCACTTGCCCACCCGCAAGAATGATGTCATTCAGCTCTTTAATTCGACTGATCGACGATTAATGCCATTTACTCCTGGTGCTCATATCAACCATAATCTTGCTCCTCGATACACTTTCGCATGCTGCGATATGGCTTAGCCTCTAGTTCATACTTATGGTGGTTTATTACAGTCGATTCATAGTTGCATGGTAGACTGGGTTGTTATTATGGAGCGTCCCTCTGGTCTGAACATAATTCCCCTGCCTGTGAATTGGTGGTGTGCTCCAAGAGCAGGGCTTTAAAATGTTCGAACTGTAACTGGTAAGAGGAGCTGTCTCAATTGTTGTTTTGATTTTGGAGAAAATTTCCACTTCTCCCACACTGGTTCCTGCAAGCTTTCTTTTTTCACCCTGTTTCCCCTCTCGCCTCAGTCTTCTGTCCATCTTTTGCCTCCCTTCCCTGTTGTCTCGATTGCGACCATGCTGCGCCTAAGGCAAAGAATGCGTTGCCGAAGAGGCTCCACGAGGCGCCAAATTCGTCGCTCTCCCTCCACCTCTGGCACCTCCTCTACATCTACTTCCCACTCTGATAGTCTACATAGAGGGCACCTTCTCCGCTCGGGTCGTCACCTTGCTTCCCCCACTCCTTCAGCTCCTCCTGCTCAAACCCATACTGTGCATTTTTCCTTTAATAGCACTCTCAATCGACCCCGGGTGACTGCCTCAATTACATTCGTCTTTCATGAAGAGCCTCAGGAAATTGTTCCCAGTTCTCGCCCAGCAGATTTCAGCCTCTCGGCGGCTCAGGATTCGACGCAGATTGTTGGGTTGAAGCAGCCTGATAGTGCGGACTTGCAGGGTCAGTTGGGCAAGGCCACGCAGGACCAGGCGAACAAGGAAGCAATGGGTCAACCCTCTATGAGGCAGGACGCAACACCAGCAAGCGAGGAGCAGACTACTCCTCTTCCTCCCAGGAAGGTGATCCATTCTACTGATGACCTGTATAATGCTGATGGGGAACTAGATGAACTCTGGTGTAGAGTTGTCTACGAACCTCCTGATGAGTAGTTCCTCCTCTTCACTCTGGTTTTTTTGCTCTGTCTCTGTCCATCCTCAAGGGCCTGTTTATGTGTTTCCTGCTGTCAATGAACATGCATCTGTTTTTTTGCTTCGATATGGTCTCCAGTGCTCCAATTCTCTGGTTCCCTTGCGCGGGTTTTTTCAAATGAACTGTTTCAGACTGGTTTCCCTCCTGCAGGGCAGTCTTCAAACTATGGTTTTTTGTTTCAAATGCCACAACACTTGGCAATGATCAGGCCTTGGCCCGCTGTGATTTACTCCTTTTGTTAATAGATTTACTTTTACTTAGAAAAAAAAAAAAAATCCAAAAAATCAATTAGTGATTGTTTTCCTTTTTCAATAAAACTTACTATCATAAACTTAGGAGAAAATTCCTTGAAAAATCTAGAAAACTTAAGTTTTATGATAGCTTAGAATTGAATCATTCTTTGAGGAATATCACATCGCAAAAAGGTAAATGAACACCTCTTTATAAGCGGATTTCTAAAAAATGTGATATGAAACTACGCGCTAAAGGAACATTCATCGCATCGCATGCTTAGAATGTTATATCTTACAATGAAAATTTCAAATCACCGATGAGTGATAATATATATCGCAAATCGCATATCGCAGAAAATATGTTAACAGATGTTTTTCATATATTATGTCTTGCGATCTTGCGATCTTGCGATATAGCAATTTTGCGATGTTACAATAATTTCGCTATTTGATTCCACGAGATTGTGATCTACAATATTGCGAAGCAAATCGTAGATCTCCTTATCGCAGATTGTTAAAGGCTCATTACACAAAGAAAATCTTTCCATAAATCGAAACCCCGTTATACGCTTTAATGTTAAATTAATGAATTGATTGTCATTCATTAATGAAAAATGGTTTCGTTCTGATTGAAGAGTTATTTCACGTAAGGTAGTATATTTCATACGTATTCAGCATTTAAAACTTTCCCGTCACCTTTTTCTATCATTATTCTCACTTAATTCGTGAACTGCAGGAGCAAAGAGCTGAGAACTATACAAAGCAGTATTCAGAATAAAATGGGAAAGAAAGACAAGGCTCCAAGTTCGGAAGATAAATAGATGGCGTCCTTATACACAGACACTGCCTGTAATAGAGACGCTGGTATCACTACTTGGGAGGGCATGTATAATCTTCTTGAAGAAGAGAAACCTAGAGTAATGGAGGTTACGACTACTACGGGATCACATGGGTCTTCTGAAGCATCTCTTACAGAGCTAGCTTGTTCATTCTTGCACCGAATAGAAGCGAGACCTAGAATTCTTCCATACACAGATATGATTAAATGGGTGCTGGATAGCACTTATATTTCAGACAGAGAGTTTAAGACTCAGGGTCAAGAGCTCATTGGCTCATTTAATCCATAGGATTTGAGACTCATGTATCATTTTCCGGAACCACAGGCAACTTATAAAAAACAGTTTATGGAGAATTTTTCCAAAGAAAATGAAAACCTGGTAGAATGCACCAAAGACTGGTCCAAGAGAGACAAACCACTGAAGAAAGATAAACACGGTATGTATAGTACTGGTTCTCTCACTTCTCCATATTGCTTTGCTGCTGCTATGCTCTGTCGGCTTTTTGGAAAGCCTGACATTAATAAGTTTTCACCTGAATGGCTTCCGTTGTTGAATGCTGCTGTTAATGCTACCATTATGGATTGGGCTAAGATACTTCTAACAACTTAGCCACGGCTATTTTCAATTATCGGTCTAAGAGAACTGTTTCTCAGAGGATTTATCCTCCTTTTTATTTATCTGCTTATGTGATGGATTCAATCTGTTTTGTTTCTAAATTTCCGTTAATGGGTTGGAAATGGACAATTCAAGATCCCCTGCCCATTCATGTTTATCACAAAGAGTTGTGGGATTCAGAGTTCATTCCTTGTTTTTACAAGATTTTCCATGGCGTTATGTTACCCATGTACAGAATATTGTATGATAAATATGCTCCAAGGTTTTCTCCTGAAGCAGAGGTGGAAATTCTACCTGTTGCGAGATGGTTTGGAGAAGAATTGTTTACATATGTTATTGTGTTTGGAAGTTTTGCTTCTCCTCATGTTTTACCATTATATGTTCCTTATAAACTCATCGCCCAAGAAATTGCTTATCAAACCTGTGGAGAAGGAGGTTTGACTAAAGAGTTGAAAGACAAGAAGAAGGATATCTGGCCTCAATTTCCTGTGGCCTGTGGGGCCTTTTCATTATTTGATGTTGGTCAAGCATATAAAGAAGTAAACAATATTACATGTTTACATTTGTTCAAGTTTCCAAGAAGACCATTTGATCCATATGACGTTGTTAAAAATTTCACTACTGCAATCAAGATAAGAGTGTTTTCTAAAGAAGAAGATTTGTTTGATGACATATTCCAAGAAAAAGGCATGCTTAAAGAAATTCTACATTAGGCTCAAATACGTTTTCCTCCAGCAGAGTTTCAAGAATTCAAAATATATAGAGAAAGGAGGTTAACTACTATCCCTCTGGATAAATTGTGCTTGGAACCCGTAAGGGAACCAACTCCTTGTGTCAGTCTCAGTAGAAGTTCAGATACAAACAAGTCTAAGTCAAATTCCGGAAGAGAAACCTCTGAACACTCTAAGAGTGAAGGGTCAGTAAAAGACACTGCCTAGTCTAAAGAACTCTCACAGCAACAGATTTCAACCTCTCCACAGTTAAATATTCCCCCTCTCATTGTACAAAAATCATCAGTCAGAACTGAATTGGATAAGGAATGGGAAACATTCAATGATTTTATTAATTTTGAGGCACAAAATACATAGACACATGTGAGAAATGTACAGACAATAATAAATATAGTCACAGGAGTAACTACTAATGTCTTAGAAACAGAACATATTCCTATAACCCCGTCTTCTGAACTCATGCTTAAGATAGAGGAAATTCCTCCTCTTGGTGTAATCTATAGTCCACAACACAAGGCAGTGGTAAGAAAACAAAGAAAGAAAAGGAAATTAGAGAATGTGCCTTCTCATGATGCAGAACACCTAGATGTTCTATGGAAAGATCCTACTACTGATCCAACTGAAAATCTCACTAAATTATCTTAGATCACAGGAGCTTATGCCTCTGCAGCCATTGACAAAGCATCTGAGGTACGAAAATTATTGAATGAGAAAGAAGATCAGATACAAGTCTTGCAACAACAGTTGTAAGAAGCCAATGCTAACAGTGAAGCTCAGAAACAACTTGAAAAATTATAGCAAGATTTTCAACAAATGCAGATTGGATATTAGAACAGTTTGGCCGAAAAAGAGAAACAGCTACAGGTTATGCAAGAAATGCACAAATATGATCCCAAGCTCGCCAAATTTATCACAGAGACTATTTCCTTGAATGACCAAATACTGCAACAACAAGAAATATTATGCCAAAGAATATTAGAATGGAACTCTTATTGTGAAGAAAGTGATAAAATCACTAATCATGTCGTAGATTTACGACATGATTATGATTTAATTGAAAAAAGAGTTAATGACTATTTGGCTTGGCAAAATACAGAAGAAGGGAAAAGAGTAGGTGCACCTACAATCAATGAAAATCACAAAGAAATACTTTTTAATAATTGGGATGCACAGATCAGGAAGGCAGAGAAAGCGGCAGAAGAAGCAGCCACAACAGCTAGCAGTATTATTGATTGTATAAATGAAAATTTACACAAGGCAAATCTTATCTTTGAAACTACTCCAGGATACCTACCAAAAGCACAGCTACTGCAAACAGAATGGAAACAGAAAGCCCAAGAGAAGGCAAAATTGATTAAAGCATTAACAAAGTTAAATTGGGATTCTTACTGGGCATGTCTAGTAAAACCACACAGCTAATGCATGACTCTCGAGTGTATCATCAATTCTGCCGAAAAGATAGCGCCAAATCTTGCCAATTCCGTCTTCACGAGACAGTTGAAATCTGAAGTCGGCCAGCTTATTCTTCTCAGATCAATGTTGAACGCTTGCAATTCCAAAGAACACATTCATAGTTAGTTAGTTTTTAAATTTTAATTTTAGATTTAGTACTATTTTTTCTTTATTTTTTGCCTAAAAATAGGACGGTCATTTAAACCGTATCCTATATTTTTGTAATAAATTATTTTTAGATTTATTTAGTAGTATTTAAACCCTTCTCATGAATTTAGAGACGAGTCCTGAAATTTGTCTAAAACTTGTCCTCAGAACATGCACTTTTGCACCCTCCGAGGAGGTTTTGATGAATGAATGGAACAGGATTTATTGATATATGCGTTTAATATCTGCTACTAATGTTGCACTTCTGTACTCTTAGTGGATGTTGGATTAAGAAGAGATAAGTCATTATTGCTTGAAGCTCATGAGTAGAACTAGTTATAAATGGTACTTTTATCTCCTAACTATTTCTGCCTTTGTGTTAAAGTGATATTTATGTTTAGTTGTTTATGTATTAACACTTGAATATTTGAGTTATCATTTGGCACTTTTGTATGGTGATAGCCACTTGTTTATGTTTAATATATGAATAGCTTATTATGCGATATATTTTTTACAACTGTTTCGTCTAACTTTTTATACAAAGTGGTTTATCTTTATTGAATTATTTTCTTATAATAGTTGAATGATATTTATTACCAATTGCTATTTGAAATAATTTTAGATCGCATAAAGTAAAGATTATATCCCGGGTTTAGTTTAGAATTGGATATTTCTGTTTAATTAGATTACAATTTACATGCTATTAGATTAGAATTAGAATAAAATCATTTCACTTAGGAACTTTCTTAGAAAGGAAATATCAATTCTCAACACACACACACACATATTGGGAAACTGGTCCCATTATCCCCAGTCAGACCCACTACACCAAACAGAAAAGGAGCTGCTAACCAAGGTTCGGAACGGGTGGGTATCCCCCTTGTTGTAGACCCGATTTTCGGGGCTTCAACAGGTCCTCCACAGCTTCCTCGAAAGAGGATGGCTCTGTCACGATACACTTGCTCATCAGAGCCATGTATCCAGTATATCAGTCAGGTGACTGTCTCTATCTGCACTGTGATGTAGGTGCTCCTACAATATTCTTTGCATCAAGATTCAGTCGCTCAGCGTCTGTAGTGCGCTTCCACCCTCTTATGGTTGGCACTGCATGAGTGGTTTCTTCCACTCCATGAACCTCCTCTTGTGGCTGATCCACATCCTGAGGCTCATCCTTAGGAACTAATGGCTCCTCATGCAAGTGTAGCTCCCTC
This sequence comes from Pinus albicaulis, assembly GCA_034641835.2. Lineage (NCBI taxonomy): Eukaryota > Viridiplantae > Streptophyta > Pinopsida > Pinales > Pinaceae > Pinus > Pinus albicaulis. Next base: position 198,510,867 of record CM076570.1, on the reverse strand, counting down.
TCAAGCGAACACTTCATGGATTTCTCCTCATGAAATTTGATATCCCATCACACAACAGTCTTCCGATTGTCTGGAAAACACACACGATAGTTGTGGGGTGTTTTTATGTACGCCAAAAATATCCCAACCTCTGCGGTCGGCTCCAACTTCTTCCCGGCATCCTTCATCACATGAATGTAAACAGGTGAGCCAAAAATCTTCAAATGAGAAATATCAGGCTTCTTACCAGAAAATGCCTCCTCGGGTGTACTCATGCCAAGTACTCTGTGAGGACAACGGTTTTGCACATAAAACACAATATTTCAAATCTCATCCCACAAATGTATGGGAAGGCCTTGATCATGCAACATTGCCTGTGCAGCACCCACGATCATTCTGTTCTTTCTCTCGGCGACCCCATTCTACTATGGGTTATGAGGCGCTATGAGCTCTCTTCGAATTCCTTCTATGCTGCGAAAGTATTTGAATTCACCAGAGATGAATTCACCACCATTGTTGCTCCTAAGAGCCTTCACTTGCTTCCTCAATTCTTTCTCAACTAGTACCTTGAACTCATAGAACTTTGAGTATGTCTCGCTCTTCTTCTGCATGAAGAAGATCCAACAATTACGAGAAAAATCATCAACAAAGATCACATAATACCTGTGCTTTGCTGTCGAAGCTACTGAGAAAGGTCCACACACGTCTATGTGAATTATCTCAAGGATCATCGTGGTGCGACTATCCTTCTCATGAAAGGTGGCTTTCACAAATTTTCCCAAAGTACATCCCTTGCACTGATCTGACTGCGCAAGTGTACCTTTGGGAAGCCCGGTAGAAATCCACTGCAAAATTTTCAAAGCACCATGGTGAAGATGGCCCAATCTCCTGTGCAATAGCTCGCCCTCATCCCGGCTCACCACTCCTTCTGCCTTTCCTGCCATTGCTGCACAGCCATCTACCTGCAATTGATAAAGGTTCTTAACTCGAACCCCTATCCTCCGAGTTTCACCAGTTTCCTTACTGCGCAGGAAAGCCTTTCCCTCTCTAAAGACAACATCATATCCCTTGTCTTCCAACATTGCCACAGAGATCGAATTCTTCTTCAATCCTAGAACATGCATGAAATACTTTAATATGAAGAGTTTACCAGACTCCCTCTCAAAGGAAATGGTCCCGATACCGGTCGCACTTTATCTACCATCATCGCCCATCTCGATGTGCACTCCAAGATCCTTCTCATCCAGATCAGTAAACAAATATTTGTCTCCGATCATATGGAAGGACGTACCACTGTTAAGAAACCACACTGAACCCATCAAAATTGAGACCAAGCATGCAATCAGTGAAAAATCAAACTCAAATTGCGAGGCCAAGGCCTCTCCAGTTGCAGATCCAACAACCTACTTATTTTTCTGCTTCTGTGGAAAATTAGTGGCATAATGTTCGTGTTGGTGACAGTGAAAGCACTTCACCTTGGACATGTCTTGCTTCTTGCCTTTCGCACCGGATTGAGGAGGATTTTTCTTTCCCTTACCCTTCCTTGCTTTGGCAGCCAAAGTGAAATTTTCTTCATCTTCATTCTTCGATGAAGATCCATCCCTGGTACTCTGCCTTATCTTCTCCTGCACAAGATCCGACCAAAGTCGATCCCATCCTGACAGTTTCTCCCGACCATTGACAGAGTCCTCATAGGAATGCCAACTCTTCGGAAGCCCAAGGAGATCCAAGCTCACCAAGTCCTCTTCATCTACAGTAACCCCACACTTCCCAGCTCATCCCTACACTGGACAAACTTTGTGAGGTACTTGGGTATACTCTCGCCTTTCTCCATTTTTATTTTCCTGAGCTTATCCTTGAGCGCCAACTTCCTCTGGTCGCTCTTGCTTTGGAAAAAAATTGTCAAAGCTTTCCACATCAAGAATGGATAATATTTACCATGAAGGCTGGACACTATGTGATCCTTCACACCTTCCAACAGAATCCTTCAACATTTTTCTATCTTCTTTTGCCATGCGTCAAGTGCAGCAGCATCACTAGAAGCAAGTTTTGGAATTTCTGCATCTATGAACTCCTTCAACCCATTATCCTCCAACACCGCCTCCATCCTATCCTTCCATGCAATATAATTCGAGCTGCCCTCAAGGGCATACTCCAATCGCAATTTGTTGAAAGACATCTCAACTTTGACACCAAGAAAACACTACTACGAATTCGAATTCCACCAGCACAGAACTCAACCGCTTCAATGATTTGCAATTGCTCCAATGATCAATATAGCTCTGATACCATGTATAAATTATATAAATGATATGTTATATGTCTAAGATTCTCCTGATCACACACTATTTGACTTCATGCACAATACATAATCTATTCCACCATTGATCATTACTTGCAGAAATTAAATCAATTGCATGCACACATTGAAACCATAAAAATTGACACATATGAACACAGTGTTTTAACGGGAAAGCCTAAAGCTAAAAACCCCAGCTATCTGTATATAATATATGTCATAGAGATCATGTAACAATCCTCATACAAAGCTGATCATATCAATCTCTCAGTACAATACAATCGCTACACACTAATCAGGCTAGATCTTGCAAATCCATGCACTGATCTCTGCCACCTGCTAGCCTGCCTCTACTATGCAATCCCTGCTGAATATTGGCTCTAAATGAAATCGAATTGGTCCAGCCTTGCTCATGCAAATCATGCAACACTATAGTCACAACTGATAGTCAACCTGCTCTTTCACCTACCTCTCCACTAGTCTCCACTAAAACTGTCCATGCACTGTAGTTAAATGATGTATTCTTCAGTTGATTAATGAGTTAATATTTAGTGAATTAATTAATAATTAATTCACATCACTCTCACTAGTGTATCAATCAGTTAGACTAGATACAACTAGCTCAACTGTGTCTAACTGAGTTAAACTGAACACAACTCCACCAACTACCTCAATCAACTCCACCAAACTCTGTCACATGAGTTCTAACTGAAGTCTCCATGCAATAGCTCCACTTAACCCTCGGGAATAGCGTAATTCCTTCTGTTAGCTCCTGTGCCACATCTGTGCACTTAACTGAAGTGCTCCAAGAGAATAATTTAATGTTTAGAGTCCAAATATTATTAAGAGCTAATAATATTCGACATTTCTATTTTTAAAATGGCAATATAAAAATAGATTCCGCCCAATATGTCTAAAAATAGAAGTCCATCTATTTTTCCAACTTGACCAACCATCCACAAATAGCATCCTGAAACTCATAGAATATGATCGACATGTCTAAAAATAGACATAGTCTAAAAATAGACTTTGCGCCAAAAATAGCCTGCGGGCCCAATTAGTGAAGGCAACTCTTTTCACTAAGCTCATCATATTGTTGCAATCTCAACATTGGATACGTCAATTGGAGGTGTACTGTAGGATTCAGAACCTTCATGAAGATGACATAAAGATTCAATTGGCTTCTTTGAGGATGGAAGGATCTGCATTTGTATGGTGGGAAGAAAGGACTCAAGAAGAGATTAAAAACTACGGTAGGATCTCTATGTATTGGTCAAGTTTTATTTCTGCCATTAAAAGACAATTCTATCCCTTATCTTAGATGCAAAAGGATATTATGGATTGGAAAAATTTTAGACAGTTGAAGGGAAAAGTGTGCAAGATTATACTCATGAATTTAGGAGAAGAGCTCTAATTTTGGGTATTACTTTATATTCTCAAGAAAATTTGTTAAGTTATGTTGGGGGTTTTCATAGTTACCTTAGGCACACTATTCTCATGTTTAATCCCACAAACATAGATGATTTTTTTTTTCAAGCCACACACTTATAAGCAAGAGGGAAACAAAACATAGATGAGAAAAGTGAAAGTGAGGGAAAAGGAAAGGGAAAGTTTTATGGAAGAGGAAAAATAAATAGCTCTGTAAAAAAAGAGATGGAAAAAATCACATGAAAAAATTGTTCAAAGACTATCCATGATGAAGACCACTGTTGGAAACTTCATCCAGAGTTGAAGCCAAACAAATTGAAAAACAAAGAAAAGGGGAAAACTATTGCTATAGTTGAACATGACTTAGGGTCAGATTCAGGAGATGAGACAAAGATTACAACTATGGGTTTGAAAGGTAAACATATTGCAAGCACTATTTCTTCAAATTGTTCCAATGTTACTCAGGATGAGTATATAAGAATAGAAATTTTCCATATTAGAGTTGTCTCTAAACATACCAAGATTGATACACTTTTTGATAGTCGGTCACCAAATAACTTGATTTCCGAAGACTTGGTTAAGCAGCTAGACCTTGAAACTATTAGACATCCAAGACCTTATCCTTTAGGTTGGAGATGCAAGAATGAAAACTTGCAGGTTACAAGGAAGTGCATACTAAGATTCACCATCAATTCAAACTTTCTTGATGAAGTTGAACTTGATGTGGTGCCACTTGAGATATCATGTGTTTTATTTGGAAGTCCTTATCTGTATGATAGGAAAGCAATATTTAATCTCCATGAGAATAAGTATCACTTGTTTAAAGATGGTATTGAGTACATAGTTAGAGTGCATACGGAGAAGACAAGTTTGTCTCTTATACATGAAGGAGATATGAAGAGGATAATGAATGCAAGTCAGAATTTGACATTGTTGATTATCAAACAAAGATATTTTTTGAATCAAACCTTTCAAAAATATTCTTATTCTTGTAATGAGATGTTTCAGGATTCTAACAGGTTTCCTTCGAAAGGAGGTGAAAAAGATGAAAAACATTTGCAACAGTCAACTTCAGTGTTGAGCAGTGTTAGAAACAAGATGTCAGTGCAAGAGAGTGAAAAGGTCAAAGAGAAAGCGACAAAGAAACTTGGAAAAGAAGGCATGGGTTCCACAAATGATTGTTTTTGGTTTCCAAAGGGTATATGGAAATGACAAAGATACTTGGTCAAGAGTCGACACAAGTACAAAGCGAGATCAGTTAAGAATCACCATGGTGACAGTGTGCAAGGTGAGATAGTTTTAAAGTTTCCTTTGATTAATGACAAATGTAGGAACAAGATGGATTCTACAAGAGTATCTTGCTGCTCTACAAATTTAGAAAAATTGCAGCATGACAGTGTCAATGAAATCAAGAGAAGGTTGCAAGAATCAACGAAAAAGTTAACTTTTTGTGAAAAGCTCCAAATGATGAAAATGAGAAAATTTCAGTGGATAGGGACTAGAAGGGTGAGGGAACAATACACTCATCCACATGATCAATAATCAGAGAGATTTTGGGGTCCAAAAGGCTTCTATTGGGGAAGAATGATTAGAGGCTCAGTGTATAAGCTCAAAAATTAAAGTGCTCAGAATTGATTTAAAACTAAACGACCGCAATCGAACCATCACCAGGAATCCGACACACTTTGTTTCGTCGAAAAATGACCCCAGATGAAGAAGTTATATCCTGTTGACGCAGTTCAGAACATGCAAAGTTTTTAAAAAAAATTGCAGAATAGTGATAGGTTGATGACATGGAAACCTAGTTAGCATGCATGGAACATTCTTCAGTTTATGCCCAGTGGCACTGTGACAAGTGTCACAACAAGATTCACCGAATTGGTTTGAAGGTGATTTTTTTTGTTAAGGATCTACTCCTAAGGTTGAATTCGATTTTTTTTTTATATGAGGGACAACCCAGCCAAAGGATGACACGTGGTGTAGCCATGGGCCACTACGTGCCCCCTCTAGTGGACCCTCTCCAACTCCTAAATTCGAATTTCAATTTTTTTTATGGTGGTCAAATTATATGCTAAGGTTGGATATGTATATTATGGCGCAAATTGGGTGAATTACACATATGCTAAGGTTGGTTTATTATATGGTCCGGATTTAATTTTATTGTAAATTCCTCGTGCATTACATACTAAGCATAGTCTGAAGGTGCATTTCAATGGAACATTACATATTAACCATAGTTCGAAGATCCATTACAAAGGTTGGTGGGAATTATATTATATGGGCTGGTGAATATATTTATAATCCAAAGTTTGTATCCTTGGATATGGGCAATGTAATACGCAACAAAAATTATGTGCAGGGGTCTAGGTCAAATCCATGACCTCCCCCACACTATCTGACTGCCATAGAACCATGCTACTAAGTTAGGTCTTAATAACCTAAGGCTCTGACTTATACTTATTGATAACCGGATATGATGGCGGGGGTTTGGAGGGGGCCATCCCCCTCCCCATACAACCTTGTTGCAAAGTCATGGGCGGAGAAAAAGAGTTAACTCATCGGAGTTTAGTCCTAATTATGGATTAATCATTTTAATCCGGTGTTAAGCTTAATTAAATCATTGTCTGCGCTTATGTGCCATTAAAATGTACTTATCACCTTTTAATCCAGGTTTAAATTAATTAATCTCAAAATTTAAGATGTTGGCATATTTAGAGGCACCCCCATTTTTGGTGGGCCTACTAGTTTGTCAGACTTATCTGGATTCTTCTCCAGATTTGGAGGATATTTACTAGGCAAAATTGAATGAGACATATCTTGAGCAATATTTGACCAATTTTGGTTCAAGAAAAGTCATTCCTAGCAGATTGGCATGCTCTGAACACATTGGTATAGGTTGCAAAGGTAGTGGAGCAATTCTATAGGTTTTTTTGTCACTTTGAATAAAATTGAAGCCTAGGGCCACCAAGAAGGAAGGCCATGCCTAGATCAGCTGAAGGTCAAATGGAGCGAATGAATAGTCATTTCTAATATATTTCGACATTCTGAAGTCATTGAATTATGTTTCAGGAGCATTTGATGCATGTAAAAAACAAATTTTTCACTATTGAGCTAATACAGAGGCGTAAGTCATGGGAGCTGGACCAAGGAGATGTAGCTCAGGAGGGGTGAACGATTCATCAAAACTCTGTGTTGATGGATCAATTATGATGGTTTGTTGTGTATATTGTTGCTACTAGTCAACATTTTATTTTCATACTTTATTCTCTTTAATTCACTCATAAAAACTCAATTAATTTACTTTTTTGACACACATAAGCCACATGGAAACCTATGTACATCAAGCATAAGATCAGAAAATAAATTTTAAATATGAAGATGAAATTAGCACAGAAAAACTAACATTCATAAGATCAAATACTCGGTGTGTCGATGTCGACCCAGATAAGCGAACTATCATAGCTAGATTGGATCGCTCCGTCAAATCAGTAATGGAGCTCGCTTGAACGCAAACTCGTGTAATGGGTTTAGGCCCATAGTGCCCTGCCTCCTTAGCCCAATAGTGAATGTTCACTCCCACACAAGGGAGTGGATATGGGAGAGCCTCCCCCTGAGGCAAGAGGCCTGTCACAAAGTAGATATCAGTCTCAGGCTAGATCCTCACATCTCTCTGGCACAAAACCATAACACGTCGTTGCCTATCCCAAAATTAGACCAAGTAGTGTAAAAATGCATCCTGAGATCTAAATATGTTTCTCTCCAAGAACTTGAGAAATCCATATCGAGCTAATGTCTCTCGAGCATGTGGGTTTTTTGCTACCACCATGCGTAGAGTAGGCCAATCCCACTCTCTCAACAACATCCTGCCACCAAGGAAACACCAAAACATGTCAGTTTTTGCACAAAGACCTTCAAATTCACTAAAAACTGACATCCTCACACCTTATCGCCCTCTTTGTACGCTGAATTTGCGCATATTCTAAGCAAAAGCACGGGGCACAACGCACTAAAAATTTGATAACCATAGGGTCTCTACGTAAAGGGAAATCCTTTGCACGGAGACTGCGTGCTTGTACATCTAAACCAATTTTATATTCTTTTGAAAATTATACAAAGTTTCTTTCAGGAGAAAACTCCCCCCCACCCATTTACATTTCTTACCTGGAAGCAGTCCCTAAACACCCTTGTTCGGAGCTGCGCATTATTTACCACACCCGACCGTGTCAATCATAACAAACATACACCTAACCCAGATGTCCTACTGACCCTAGGGGATCCCCCCATTAGAAGTTTTTATGACTATTGCCACTCACATTTACAGCTCCGGCCTTGGGCCAGGATGTTTCATTGATACTTATTTTTGGATCGGTTGATGCTTCCTTCCTATTGAATTCAAAAAACCATTATCCAAGAAGGAGGTAGTATCTTGGATGAGCCCCCACCATTAAAAGGGGAATCCTTGGGTGGCACAGTAGGAATTAACATCGCCCACTGATGTCATCGGTCCTCTTGACATTCAACATCAACAATTTTTTCATGTCAATATGGTACCGTACTTAATAACCGTTGCACTCTTTTAGAATTAGTCGAAGAGTTGTAATCACTGAGCATCTCTTTCAGCAATGCTCACATGGGAAGGTCCCCAATAGTCTAAAACCCATGCTAGCACTAAGAATTTCCTTCATATGTGACTTACCTCACCAATGCATGGGGGTGCCACATTCAGATTTTCTATGCATGGAAAAAACGCCTTTGAGGGTGTCAAAAACCATTGTCATCAATCATTAGTAGGTCACCTACCACAATGTAACTCGATAGAACCAATATCTGTCAGATTTTGTTAACTAGTCATTATCACAAGCATGGGACATGCCCAACTCATAGAAATATTTCTCTTTTGTCTCGTGAAGATTTCCCACAAAGCATGGTGTTAGCCACCTATAAAATTTTTCATATCAAATGGTGGCTAAAACATTTTTGGAGCCTTCAAGGAACAAATTTTATTGCTAAAAAGTGTTATCTCTTGAAGACTCTTAAAGACATCATCTTCTCTGTCCAAATCTTCATTGTTGTTTCCTTTCCAAACTAAGAAATTCCGTTGATTTCATGAGAAAGAACTGCTGCAAAACCCCCCTTTGTCCTCATTTTTCCCCGAGTCCTTCCACTTCCAAAACTAACCTCATTTTTACCCCTTTATTCTCCATAAAAAAATCCTTCATTTTCATATTTTACCCTTTTTCCCTCCATCAAAACCCCTTTGATAAGGTTTAAGACTCTTTCTTTGCCTAATCAAAACCCTAAAAATACTTTGAAAACTATTAAAATCTATAAAAAACCCATTTTTGTATTACAGACTTAAGCCTCCTTGGGCTAAGTCCTAAACCACTTCCACACATGTGCTCACGCCCAAGGAACCAGGTGCTAGACCCATCGAGTGCTTATCGCATCGGAACTTCCGAACAAACGCAAGTTTTTTTGTGTGTAAACATTGAAACCTCCAATTGCGATGGCCCGATCGCACAATCGCATCGGCCTCCCCGATTGCACCCTCGCATCAAACCACCTCTGATCGCCGATTCCTGATTCATTCCCCACCGTTGATCTGGCCCTCAGATCAACGGTATGCATCTAATCGCATCGAAGATTTTCGTTACACCCTCCCTCTTTCCTCCTCCGATCATGAGTCCTCCGATTGTATCAGGGCCGTCCACGTGTCCAGATCGGAAGGTCCTAGATCTTTCCCGCATTATTCCATCGCCCTCTGCCTTCCACCAAGAGGATTTTAAACGCATAATCCCCACCATTGATCTCTACGCGATCAACAGTTCTGACTTATTTTTCCCTCTGCTCTTCGTTTGACCTCCTCTAAACAAATCCCCACCGTTGGATGATGCCATCCAACGGCCACGCTCCTCCCCACAACCTTCTAAGAAGTTTTACCCAATAACCATAGGATTTCTTAATTAGTTTTGTGTTTTGCAGGTAATTGATGGACTTTCCATTATAAATGGAATAAAAAGCCAAAGGCTGGGAGTGACGATTCTCACGCCTTCGATTCATCAAAAGGAAACCGTTCGTGGGGTTCAAACTCCATGACTCCTCGATGCTTCATGGGCATTGATGCCTTGAGAGCCCTGTGCAGCCCTGTACATCAACAAGACACAGAAATACATAAAAGAAACAAAGAGTATCAGTGTCGAAGACAAAACACAGCAGAACAGAGGACTGAAGACAATTTTGAGGGATTATGGTCTTAATCGACAATCAGACGCCTAATCCACTCAATTAAAGACAACATGAAGACCCAAAGACACATATTAAGCCTAATCTGCCCTAAAACACTTAACTAAAGTGAATTAAAGGTGTTTTAGGATAAAACAAAGAAATCTATCAGTTTGAGAAGCCTCCACCGCCACAGCAGAGGCCAATTGAACCCTCGCCAACGCCAAAAGCCAACCTTTCCAGATACCAATGACACCTATAGCCACACAGAAATCAAAGAAGGCCTAGTAATTACTTGAACAAGAGGTGTTTGCCTAAAGGTAGCTGAAAAATTAATACAAATCAAAGATCTTATCTCTAATTGTCAACAAAACTATTTTAAAGATTAAGAATAGCCCAGAAGCAAATATTTTCGATCATTAGGCCTCGGAGAGCAGAAAAATAGTTACTTCAACATGACACAAAGCCTCAAAAGTCAACACAGGCTCCCATCGATCTTAATTCATAAATGTAAATCAATTAAATATAGACAGATCATCTGTAAACTTCCTCATTGAGCCCCTCAAAGGTCGAGAAGTATTAAGTCTGTATTAATTGACTCAGGAGATCTATTATTAGATCCCACCTCCTCATTCTTCTATAAATACTTTTGTAGAAGATGAGAAATTGTTGGTCTCTGGACATCTGATTGCATGTAATATTTTTCTGAAGCTACTGATGTCCTGTTTGAAAATTGAAGATACATAAGCTGATATGAGAAGTTTGAAGTTGTATAGACCCACCGGGCTTGCCGATTGTAACTGGTTTGAACATAAAATACAAGATGTTGATTTATGGGATCCTGATTTATGTCAATGGTGATGTGTTCCTCACTGTCAATTGTTATTTTCTTTAATTTTTTCACTCTGTCCACATTCTCTGATAAAGAACAGCAAATATAGAGCTAGGATTTACTCTCAACAGTACCCTACTCTTACTGAAAGCTTTATTTCTATGTTTTCTTCATTTAAAAGTTCTCTTTAAAGAGTATATTAAAGCAGGTTGGTTTCAAAGTACTTGCCTGATCTAGATTTCTCTTTGTGATTATCATATGTGTTTCCTTTAGAATATGCTGAAAGCAGGGTAGTTTTGAAGTACTCACCTGATCTTAAGCTATTCCAACTGTTTTTAAAATGTTTTCTAACTGAGAGTATATTAAAGCAGGTTAGTTTCAAAGTACTTGCCTCATCTAGATTGCTCTTTGTGATTATTATCTGTGTTTTCCTTTAGAATATGCCAAAGCAAAATAGTTTGAAATCACTTGTTTGATCTTAGGCTGTTCACTGTTCTTCATTTGTTTTGTTCTCCATTTCCTATCTGTTTCATTCCGTAAAATCAACTTAAGATATCCTTTTGACATAAGTGACTTGCCCCATGGATCTTTCTTGAACCTTGATATCCAGTTAAAATCCTCCTATGACTCCATAGCCCAATGGGTTAAAATTATTTTTTCCTTTTCTGTCAGCCGAATAATTCCTTCATTTGCATACATCTTCACCCTTTATTCTGAATTGCCTTCACCTTCATCATGTCTTTTCCCAACCAAAAAACAAACAAACAAAACCCATGCTCTTCATAACTAGTCTAATATCACATTTCAGGTTTTAAAGATCACATCTTTAAAATAATTCATAGAGAGATCCCTCTCTGGATTCAGGAGCGCTAGATCCTTGAATCCCAAATCAGTTTGATGTTGTCTTATCTTTTGGTCTTGCCAATCTGACCAAAACATAGGAACCCCAACACATGGTGTCTTGTTTACTTTAGACAAGGGGTCTCCCTACTCTATTCAACGGAAAGTCACTCTCACTCACTCACTCACTCTCTCTCTCTCTCTCTCTCTCTCTCTCTCTCAAAAGGATCACACGGAAAAGAAAATGTAATGTATTTCAGCTACACAGTTCTTCCTAGACCTCATACATCAGGGGGCAAATATTAACACCAGAAATCGTACAAGAACAAGACATTAGAAAAATTTCAAGCAAAAGATACAATTAAATATATTCAGAGAAGAAATACACTAGGAAAGGAAAATTTAAAAATTCCTAAGGTCAAGTTAAGAAATTGGCAGACATCGCACCAGCAACAAAGGGTTTTTGCGCACAATGTGCCTATCCCTTCGATAGTCGCGATGTCTTGAAGATGGTGAAAAGTCACCATCCAGGACCACTTGACACACTTTAAAAGGATGATTCTCTGTCTAGTACGGTCAAGGATAGATGAAATCAAGCCACCTTAAGGAGGTATTCAGCCCACAAAGGAATCTCCTCCCCACTCTTGGGTCACTATCAATCTTGGGCCAAGAGAGGGAAGAGAAGTTAAAAATTTTCTATATAAAATAGCCATGGGAAGAGAAAAAGGAGACACATTGTTATGCTGGCGAAATTTCTCCATAGAAAACCATCTTGCAAGTGTAGCAGTAGAAGGATTGGAATGACTCACATGTTGGCCATCCAACATCTCAGTCTAAGAGAGAGCTTCAACATATGAGAGTGATCAACATCCTTTTGAGAGAGGGAGGAGATACTTGCAGGGAAATTGAGGAAAGGAGCCCCCCTTGTTCTGAGAATTTGAGCTCCATAGATGAAAAGACTCACTTCAAGAGAGTTTAGAATTCTATTCCTCATACCACCAACACCTAATAAATGGATAATTCTCATTTTTTCTTATTCGGTTGTTACTCCATTTGAGCATTTGTATCTTGTGTATTTTATGTTTTAGTTCATAGTGTTGTATGCTTAGCTTACCCTTTGAGTTCTGTTTACATTTTTTATGTTGTTCACTAATAGTAACATCATTATTCTATGTGTTCTTATGTAGATTTAAACCAATTGCTAAAGAGGTGCATTTTGGTACATTTGTGTAGCAAAGGAATGGTGACTTCACTAAATTCCTCTTCTTAAGTTAATGGTTGTCTTTTGCAAGTCATTCTCCCTGCACAAGTCTACTATAAGCCATCCTTTCATTCTGTGTGAGCTTCTCATCACATTCAGTTATTGTTCCAAACAGAAGAGAGTGCAATTTTTATTTTTTATTTTTGCATGACATCGATTATCCTATGATAGACGCGCACTCCACGCCCGTGGGAAGACAACCCGGGCGGTAGACCACCAAGCCAAAATTTGGCATAATTTTTCCATTTGTAAGGTGATTGGAAATATCTAATAACTTTCCATCATCGTGTTCTGCATTTTACTACTGTTAGGAAATTTAGTTGTTTCACTAAATCTCAAATAGCATGGCAATTAGGTGTTTTTTAATTTTAGTTAATATTTGCAAATTACACAAAATTTTAGAAGGAGAAAATAAAGTGGCCCTAATCCACACATTCTTTACAAACAAGTTATTTGCTCATAAAAATACATAACACATAGCTTAATTAGTCAAAAAAGTAAGCGGCCCAAATCCACACATTGTTTACTAGCTAATATACTTCAATTTTTTTCATTATATTCAGGGCTAGGGTCAAAGTGTTGATAATGAAAGAGAGTAATATCTGTTGTCCTTGCACCTCTTGGTGAGCCTGGACAATCATATGAAAAAATTCATAAGACAGTTTGAACTACAATCTCCATATAGTGCAACATAATCTAGTTAGGCAAAGTGTAAGCGTCCCATAATCCGTGCATCATTTCAAGTTTTCACAAGGAACAATCACAGATAGCGTAATTAGAAAAGGACTGTAAAGGATCATCACATATCCAAATCTCACCACACTTTTTATTTTTTCACTTCAAAATACACATGAAGCATTGATAAGTTTCAAACCAAAAGGCACCCAATGTTTTGGGACCTTTTTTCTTATCTTACGTTTGCTTGACAAATTGACACCCTAAATAAAAATTGAGACTCCTTAAAAATAACAAAAATTGAACTTGTTAAATTCTCCCCATATGGGCCACAAAATAAATTATAGTTTAGGTTGGGGCCATTGGGGGTAGGCATCGAATAAGCCGTCATGGTCATAATACATTTTGAAACATAGATGTTGACATTTTAGGGAGCTTTCAATTCGTCTATGTGCCCATGGAACAAATACCCAAGCATTACAGAGACTCGTTTCAGAGGGGGTTAAGCTTAGGCTTACTGCGTGTGATACTCTTTGGGGCTACCTGACCCATATAGTGCTCGGTACTGGTAACTGATTACCAAGAAGCTCAAGACTTGAATGATCACATGGGATGACGGTACTTTAGTGTCCAAAACTAGGGCATACTTCCCTATAGCTGACGGTATAGGTAGCACTCGAACCTCATACCATTACCTTGGTCGATTCTTTGGCCGCAAAAAGGTGTCGCTAGTTCTTTCAGGACATTGTCCCAAGTACCCATCAAAAGATATCTTCGCAAGAAATAGTTACAATGAGAGTGTAAGGATGATTAGATATATATAGGCTTTTGGTTTCATACACAAAACAAACAAAACCTGATTTTTTGCTTGATTGATCACATAGTTTAAAGTTAAAGAGAAAAATTACATTTTCATTTTTCGCTTTTTCTTATGCATGTGGTTATATTATTTCTTTGATAGAAATCCTCCCACATCCCAAATGAAAATTACCAAAAATATTACACGAATCGACACCATAGGGGACCTAAAGGGACCCCATTGATCTAGGTGTTCCTTAAACCTACCCCATTGAAGGGAGGGGTGTCAGGCCTCCTGTCTTTCAGGAGTAGAGGACATCACGATGTCGTCATTATCTGATCATTCTTTATTGGGGCATATTTGATTGGAAACCCCCAAGGGTCACCAACTACCACACCAGTGGAAACCCCCACAGGGTCACCACACTCAACTCCTCCTACGACCCCTCAAGATCAAAGGATAGCTATCCCTCCGGGGAGTTAGAAAAATATCCATTGGGGTATGCCGCATGGTAACATTCCCCAGGTACCTTCCTTGAACCATCACATTCAAATACATGTTTCTCAATAGTGTACGATGGTGGTCAATACTCAGTTACCCTTCTTAGCATATTAAATATTCCAGATCTAACAAAGTTGAACAATGACCCCATTGCACATGGCCTTAATTGGCCCCGCATGCCCACGAAGCTCCCTTCTTATATACCAAAATTTGAAGGGAAGCAAGTGGAAGACCCGAGAAATCATATAATTACTTTCGACTTGTGGTGTTTGTCGAATATTATCCTTGATGATACCATTCGACTTAGACTATTTCAACGCACCTTGACAGGGCCTGTGGTGAAATGGTATGTCGAGAAACCATTTTCATTGCACAAAAAATTTAGTGCCTGTACTACTTCTTTCCTTACTTATTTCCAGCTCCCAATTCACCATGACTCGGGAATGGAGCTTTTTACACATTTCAAACAAACACCAGCCATTCATATATCAGACCATCTCCACGAATGGCAGAGATGTCATAGTTTGTGAAAAGCCAAACTCGACAACAAAGTTCTATTGGACTTATTTTAATTTTGAAAACCATCAATGTAGATATTTCAAAAGGCATGGCAACGCAAAAATCTACCTGATAGGAATATGCCATTAGAAAAGCCCCATAACTTGAACTCATTTACACCCAATCGAGATACATCTAAAATGTCCTTTCAAATACCCCATGCTCGTAAACTTATAGGGAGATACCAGACACATCAAACATTGTTGATGGCTTAATAGGGTCCTTAGCCCAAGGCCAACCAAACAGTAGTTATCGATACCCAGGATACTCTTACGATTCTACATAGAACGTATCACAACTCGGGTACCATCAAAGCCAGCTGCACCTCTGGAGAACTTGATGAATAGAGCGATTCCATACCATCAATAGCATGGAGGCCCATATCCTCCCTCACAGGGGAACCAATACTCAACTATAAATGTCGATACAAGAGAGTCACCCCAACATTCATACACCAATCAGGGGCAGGGGAACCAATACTCCCCTTTCCCTAAACAAAATATACCACCAACGCAAAACAATGCACTAGTGAACCTAGTGCAACCTTCCCAGACTCAGCAGTGACAATATTATGACCAAGAGAATAACAATAATCCTCCAAATGCTGCAAAGAAGAAGCCAAAAAACAAGAAAATGGGAGATTCTGGATAGGGGGTAGTAATAAACAATGCCCCCCATGATCTCAGACTGGGGGCTACTCTAACTGAAATCTAAACTAGGAGCCAAGTAATAAATCTCAAGGGAAAAAGAAGAGACCCATTCTATGGAAAAATCATTCTTGTACCATATGTGGGGAGTACGGTCATTACACCCACCACTATCCAAAACTTTCTGAGTTCAAAAAAATCCAAGGTAACCGAGGACAAGGGAGACAGAACTAGCAGCTGGCAGTGATTCAGGCACCTTTCCCCCATCAAGGAATGGTTAACACCCAACAACAACAACCACCCCAAAATGATACCGGAGGAAACAACCACGAAATATATATGGCTGGAGAAGGATTTTTCTTCCAAACATAGAATAGGAACTACGACACTCCCTCGGATACCAATCTGTCATGTAAAGTACCAGCGCACCTGTCACGCTATTAACCATATCCAAAGTACCTATTGAGCCCCTTCCAAGAACGTTCAAAGGACTGACGAGGAACACATGAAATCATTCCAAAGATTATCATAGCTATAGTATAGTGGATGAATTGACTCGATCTCCAGCATCCATGTCAGCATTAGAAGTCCTACAATCATGCCCAACATAGCGAAAGGACTTACGTTCTGCCTTCGGTGCAATTAACCCTTCTAATTCTCGCCTAATTTTTTTCAATCTAGACAAGGCAGGCCTCAAGCTTCCTTCTCTAGTCACCTTCCATATAATAGTTTCAATATAGAATATCACCATACACTAGTGCATTGTGGATGAAGGAGCGTCCATGGTCATCATGTCCAAAACAATTTGGAAAAAGTTAGGATCACCTGAATTGAAGCAATTTGACATTATGCTTAGAGAATATGATAGGAACCCATCAGCCCCCATAGGTATTTATCAAAATGTACCAGTGACCTTGGCTGGCAAAACAATCCTCATATACATTGAGTTCTTAGACCCACAATTAGACTACAATATCCTCCTTGGGAAGAGTTACATGTACGCTATGATTGTGATCACATCCTCTATTTTAGGGTGATGTTGTTCCCTCATGAAGATAGGATCATCACCATCGACCAACTCACATACTATGAAAAGAAACCCATGACCAATCTAGATTTTGTTCTACCATACATAGATACGACCATGGAACCACTCACAGGGTATACACAATTTGGCCTAGGACAATTTAAACCATATTTTAGCCTAGGATCATACCTAGGAGACCCCCCTATGATACCAAGGGAAGCCCTGGAAAGTATGGAGGCAACGATATGCATGATGACCTCATCAAACACTGAAACCATCCCAGAACCAGAAACCAATAGCATGGATATCGACGCCACGGGTTCGGCATTCCTACCTTATGCTATCTCTCAAACCCATTTTTTGTATCCCCCACCTGTTTTTGTTTCGAGACAAGTCATGGCAACTATTAAATTTCCAAATATGGATTTTGCAATACCAGTCTAGTATTTGGATTCCCCACCCACGTTAGGAAGCCCAGGTATTACCTCCATAGGCATAACTCCTATTACCCCCAAGAGGCCATAATAGCCAAAGAAGCCCTTGTAGCAACACCAGATAGTAATACTAGGGATACCAAGAAATGTGAAAAGTTCAACACCCCTAGGATTGATAGGGCATTACAACCTTGTGCATTATGCGATATCCTAGGCCATCCTACTAAAATTTTCTTGGAATTAGATGAGTTAAAACCTATTCTACATACCAAAGGAAATATCGCGACCTTAGACACCCATAAAAAGGAAAAGGTCATGAATACTCAAGGGAAAGCATTACGCACCAACCATGCGTGCCACATATGCTACAAATTTTAGCATTACACCCATCATTGCCCGGAGATGCCTTGATATAGGGATGCACTACAAGCCTTAGAACAATCCAATAAAAGGGATCCCTCTACAGATTCCATGCAAATGGAGGAGGATGGGTCCAAAACCATCTTGTACGTATGAGAAGATTTGGCATCATTGTCATACTAATCCAAACCAATAGATCAAAGAAGGAAAAAAGAGGCCACACCGCATGTCCCAATTTGTGCATTGTGTGATGAACCTGATCACTTGATCGTGTAGTTCCTTGAATTAAGGGATTTCAATCATTGGTACCTAATACCACACGTTGCCTAAAGAAACTTATCTCTGCATAGAATACACACATGTCACATCTGTCAAAGAAAAATTCATGTGTGTCATTTTCCCCACATCATTCACCTCCGATCAATGTTCGATTTCATGCCACGTTTCATCATTGAAAATCCCAACTTAACAAACTTAGACACATAATCCACGGACAACATTACAACTCAATGGATTGAAGCAATGAGGACCATATTATATATATTGGAAGAGAGATGGTCACCAGAACAACCACCTCTCCCCCATAGCCATCCTCAGCCTCAAGTCCAGCTTTGTGCATTATGCGACGAACGTGATCATTTGATCGCGCAATGTGTAGCTCTAGAGTTGTTTCAAATATGGCACCTGGTCAATCTGGTGTACTTCATAAGGTTACGAACCGATCAATATTATTGTTAGATATGTTAGGATAACCACCATCTACGTCATTTTCCCTACGTTCCCCGATTCTGTTTAGCGTTAGATTCGCTATTCCTGGCCATAAACAACCTTGCCAACTTGGACAGATCGGATTCAAAGTATGTAGAAAGTTCCACAACCCAGGAGAATGAAGCGACTAGGTCCAGGACAGATCGGATTCAAAGTCTGTAGAAAGTTCCACAACCTAGGATAATGAATTGACTATGTCCATCCTTTGCGTATTTGAAGAGAGGCATCCACCAAAAGGACAACTTCCCATCCCCAACCCCACTCCACGCCCAGTCCTAGCCCGCGTATTGTGTGAAGAACGTGACCATTTAATCACTCAGTGCACAGATTTAGTATCATTCCAAAAATGGTACCCAATCGCCCTGGTGGTCTAAAGGGATTGGAAAACAAAAAAACGCCATTCTTGTCTAATTTTCCAACACAATCACCATGCTCAGAATTGCTCCTATGTCCCTTGATTTCGACTAATTCTGGACATGATGTGCTCATTCTTCACCAATAATCCAAACGTAGTCATTTTCGATTACCATAGAATAGGTAGTCAGTAATAATGAGGCCTACCCCCGATTGTCACCAACCACCTAATAATATGAAGGCAACCCCTCGCTCTAGAAAGGTAAGAAGCCAATTAAACATCTCATGTTCCCTATGTGATAAAAGCAACCACATGGTCAATCAATGTTGGGAGCTTAATAATTCACTGACAATATTCACATGGTCACACCCATACCTTACATTCATCTCTCTAATTAAGAGAAGATCACACGTTGTTATTGTCGAATTTCTTCACAATTTCACCATACAATTGATTGCCAATACCTTTCAAGGTTAAGAGGAGCTAGAGTAGTGTTAGAACAAAAAATCCCAAGAGAGCCAAATCACACAAAATCTAAGACTAGGAGATGGCTGAAACACAAAAATGCACATTCTCGTAACCATCCCCCATCATCATCATCTAACATGATGAGCAGTACTAGATCTCATAACATATACTCGATGAGTAATTTTACTCCATGCAACATTTTCATGAGCCATGAGCATGATATAGAGGAATGCCCTATGTTACAAACGTTTCAACACCTCTACATCCAAAAAAATCTTCAAAAAAAGGAAGATACATGTACCCCTCGTACACCACCAGGAGAGCATGAATCTCCTTTAGCTAAAATCAAAACAAAAATCATGGATATTCTTCTTCCATTTAATGTTGATGACATAAAACACCATATATTATTCATCTCATCATCTGTGGGAACCATGACTCGTGATGTCTGCTCATTATTCCTTGGTGTCGAGACCGTTGAAACTGTTGCAATGGTAGTAGTACCTTCGACAGTGCAGACCCACCTCGTCTATACCCTTTCAACCTCATTTGGTTATACGAAATCAACCACAAAGTCATATCCATTTTTGTCGACCAACACTGTTAGGCCCGAACCAATTCCTCATGGCCTCACACAAAACAATTCCCCTTTAGAAATATTGTTTCACTCTGATGAAGATATATTAGAGGCCATGACAGAACCAGATTCTCCATGGGATGCTATGCATCACAAATCATTTTTCCTTCTACAAAAATCGTTCATGCCTAGCAGCACAACAACCTAGGATATTTATGCTATTGAATCAAAATAATTCCTGCCATAAGGGAAGTTAGATTGGTTCAAGAACCCTATCACAGTGCCCAATGCATTTGAGGAAGGAAATATGTCAAATATTTCACCAACCATTAAGGTGATCAATATCTCGAAAAAACCAGGCAAAATCGAAGAAGTCTCGCTGGGGCCAACATGCTCCCCAGAATAAGTAACCACGTACACAAACCTATTACAAGAGTATAGGGTTATATTCGCTTAGGATTATTTAGAAATTCTAGGGTTAAGCCCCACCATCGTGGAGCATCACATTGACACATAGCCTGACGTATCACCCGTCTGCCAAAAGCAATGTCAATTACACCCATCTAAAGTGGAAGCAATAAAAAAAGAGATATACAAGCTTCATAAAGTTGGATTCATCTATCCATTCACTTACATGTCTTGGGTTTCTAACCCTTTATCTGTCATGAAGAAAAAGGGCACCATTTGAGTCTGTACTGATTTTCGAGACCTAAAAAATCTTGTCTCGAAGACAACTACCCCACTCCTTTCATCGACCAAGTCATTGATGCTTGCACCGATCATGAGGCCTTGTCCTTCATGGAAGGATTCTTGGGGTACAATCAAATTCAGATTTGACATACATATTGGTACAAGAATGCATTCAATACCTGTTGGGGCACATTTTCATACTCGGTTATGCAATTCGGTCTTAAAAAATATCGAGCCACCTTTTAGCGGGCCATGAACTATATCTTCCACGACTTGGCTTATCTCATCCTGGACTACTTGGACGACCTCACAGTAAGATTCAAGAATTGGGTCGACCATTTGGAAGATTTTCTTAATGTCAGAAATACAACCTACGCTTGAACCCTCTCAAGTGTTCCTTTTGCATTAATGTAGGCAAATTGTTAGGATTCATAGTATCCCAACAAGGAATCAGAGTCACCCCCTCAAGTTCTAGGCAATCGTAATGTTCCAAAATTTTCATAAAGTTAATTGGAACATTAATTTTGATCATATCATCTAGGAGGTGAATAAAATGGGTGAGGAGACCCATGGGTAGGAATACAATCCCTCATAGTGTGAAAGGGATCAATGGAGCAACTTTATTTTGCACCTTCCAGTGTGAAAAGGGGCAAATGCATGAGGACAAGGTCAAGTTTGACCAAGTCAACAGTGCTGCCTAAGAGGGTGTGGCTTACTTAGGAAGACAGTGCAGTTTGAGAGGGAGAAAGATTCCTTGTGTAAGAAACCCTAATGTGTGGGGTCCAGGGCAAAGAGACATTCACTTGCATAAAAGGAGGAAGAGGCAACCATAGTGAGACATCTTTGAGGATTTGATTATTGGTCTGAAGACTATTTTTCATTCTCCGACTGTTCAACTGAGTTGCAGTGTTGTTTAACACGAGGGATTCCTGTTTAGGATTTCCTCTCCTTCTTGAGAGGCCTATTCAAGTATTTCACTTCATTTCTCCACATCTTGGCTCAAGGCCAAAGCCAATCCTTCAGACACTGCATTATTTCTGCTGAAGTATAACGTAGTGTTGCTGGGTGTTGCAGTGGAGGGTTCCACAACACCATTCCTTGGCTCATCTTTCAGAGGAGGGAGCTTCTATTCCTCGGGAAGGTTAGTGAGGAAGGTTTTCTTAGCTGATTTGCATATCTTGGCATCAAGCCAAGCATATTCTATCTACTACAGCATAGTCCAACTCCTTGACTGTGTTATTTTAGAGTGCATTTGTAGTGGGGGATTGTACCACTAGTTTGGAGGGTGAGATCTTCAGGGATTGGATCAGACTTTCACTCGGAAGATCCATTGGATGAGATTTAGCCATTTTTTTCCGCATCTTTAGATATCTCCATCCAGTTCTATTTTCTGAGTTGCAGCTGCTGCCCAACAACTCCGACATTTCTGCAGATTTTCCATTTGTACATATATTTCAGCCAATCCTCTTAAGGATTGTTGTACCATTGTTTTCAGGGGTTGATAGCTTGCTCCCCCACATTTCTTGAGCTATTATTTTCATATCATTTTATTTTCATTTTATATGTTGCAATGTCTCCTATAGACAACGCTGACATAGCCTGGGTTTATATCTATATAGCAGAGTTCTTCATTCCCTTGTACATGTGTTGCTGAGGCTTACATTGCTTTGCTTGAGTTATTGTTTCCTCAAGAAATTGTACTCACTTACTGCTATATTATACATTTTTTGGCTATTCATATATTCATGTGTGCTAGGTCATTAAAATAATTCTACTACTCCATTGTATGTTCTTGTATGTGCTGCAGTCCCATCATTGGGCATTTTCTGAGGACAACTAGGCGTGGGAGATCTGTTTAACCCACCTAGGAGGATTTTTTTGGAGCCACCTCTTGGATTTTGTAATTAGATACATTGATCTAAGGGATCTAGGTCCTGGTTTCAATTCCTGTAGCATCCATTCCTAGAAAATGCATTTTCCAGTCATGCCTTGCTAGCTGTTCCAGATTTGGAATATTACAGTGGTATCAAAGAAACTTTCTTGGCTCAGCTTGTGAGTCTCAGCCAGATAGATCAGAAGATTGAAGAGGATGGGTTTTATCTCATCATATTTCAGATCCATAAAGAACCTCCCCAAGGAGGATAAGCAAATAGAAGAGGAAGGCCCCTACACCTCCTACTCTCAAAGAGGAGACAGAGAAATAATCAGGAAAAAGACTCCGTTTTCTGAAGGAAGAAAAGGGGATAAGATTACAAATCTTCTTCCTAAATCTATACATAATATTCATGAAGAATTCAGGAAGATAAGGAGGGAGATGCATGGAGAATATCTACAAGATTTTGAGTCTAAAGCAGACTCTAGATTGATATATGAGGAGTGTGAGCATGCAGCCACACCCTATGGAACGCAGCGCAGTCACATGCCCATGATTTCCAGAAGAGAGATGGAAAGAGGAGAAGAGGTTGCTAGGAGGAAAAATCTTAGTGATTTCCTGAAGGAGTATGAGTATCAAAGTCAGAAATTCTAAGATCATCTCAATTTTTCAGAGTTTTGCAAGATCAAGGTGAAGGGAAGAGAGCAGCAGGATAGATTTCATCTATCTACCTTTGAAGGTTCACCTGTATTTTCAGCCAAAGCTTGGGTGGAGGAGTTAGATACCTTCTTGCAGCACCACCAAATTCTTGAAGATGAAGCCATCAAATTTGCAGCGCTACATATGAGAGGTAAGGCCTATGCCAGGTGGATCTTTGAATCCTTTTCTTTAAGAAATGTAAACATTACATCTTATGAAAATTTCACTAAGGCCTTAGTGAAATGATTTGATGGAAGTATTCATGAGACACACATGGTGGATCTAAACAAAGAAACTCAAACAAAACCCTTGCATGAGAACACAATTCCACTTCACAAGACCATGAAGGAGGCTGAAAAATTGCACCATACCTTGCCGGAAGGAAGAATTTCATCTCACACCTTTGAGCAAGGGAGCATGGAGATTTATTTTTAAAAGAGGGATCCAATCATTGGGAGGTTTCCCATTCATGTTGCAGAGATTGAGGGCAACAACGCTATCTCATATAGAGACTATATAGTGCCTCATGCAGAGGAAGGAGGAGCTCTTGCTCCAAGTAGAGGGATTCTTGCATCTTTGCAAGGAAGTCCCTAGGATCTCATGTGTGGAGATCAAGGCACAACTCATGTGCCATTGTTGAGGAGGTGTGGAACCAAGGAGACACAAGGAGGAGGTAGGGAGAAGACATAGCATCATGAGATGAGGAGTACACATCCCTATTCATTTCTAGAGGTTTTTACACCTAGGAGGGAGACTGGATTGCACAGTGAGAGCACGGAAAGATTTTTCCATTCATATATGCAGTCATCTCTTGATGATGATGTAGAATCCATGCCCACATATGGTAACACCGTAGAAACTATATCACTTTTTTTCTTCAACCATGTCATGGCGCGGGTCGGTGCACCTAAGGAGCTAGTCTCTGACCATGGAAAGCATTTTGAGAATGAAATATTCCAGCAGCTATCCCATCACCTTGGGTTCACATACGAGTTTGCATCACCATACTACCCACAGTGCAATGGCCAGGTAGAATTTGTTAACAAAGTAATCAAAACAATGTTACAATGCATGGTAAATAACCATTAAACCAACTGGCGCCATATGGTGTTTTCAGCCTTATGGGAATACCACACAGTGGTCAAGTCCTCAATAGGGTTTACAACCTTCTAGTTGGTATACGGAGTGGAGTTTGTGCTTCCCATTGAGAGCTAAATCAAAAACTTACACGCAACCATCGAACTTCTCACTGATACTCAGCCTTTAGAGCAACAATTGATGCAATCGTCGACGAAAGTCGACAAGAGTCTCTCCAACACAACAAGGCTCAGAAGAAAAGAGTGAAAGCATCATTCGACTGGAACATGACCCTTCTTTCATTTTCTAAGGGGGAGCTAGTCCTTCGCTATGATGTTGCAAAAGAAGCCTCAGGATCCAAGAATTTTGAAACATTATGGGAGGGTCCTTACATCATCAAACATTGTCTCCTCAAAGAAGTATATATTTTTTCAGAACCTGATGGTACATGCCTAACCAATCTCATCAATGGGTTCTTACCTAAAGAAATTTCACCCATAAGGCAAAAAAAATCAGTACCCTAGAGTTAAAATGAATGTAACATAAAATTTTTATGATGATCACAATCATCATGGACTTGTTCTAAAAACAATGCTCTTGTGTCACAGATGGATCGTCAACCCATCTACTATTTTTGATTCACTGATAGTGCCTCTCGATGGTCACAAATTTTAGCTGACGCCACCTAGGCCATATAGTCTCCTCACCGATCACCATTCCTCTCCAACAGAGTATGTATCGGGTCATCCACAAACAATCAAGCAGAATATGATGCAGTCATCGGGCTATTTTGAGCAATGCCTCAAACCAAGGCATCAACCATTTACATGTCTTTCTTGATTCATAGTTAGTAGTATCATAGTTAAACCAAACCTTTCAAGTACGAGATTCACACTTTTTTAGGAAGTACCTGCATGCATGATAGTTGGTCTGCCTCTTTCATCACATTACATTTACACATATACTAAGAGATCAAAATTAGGTAGTCGATCACATAGCTAACCATATCCTAGATTGGAATGCATCTCATATAAACCATCTACCATTAAGAAAAATACCATCATAAGTACATATCATCCATAATAAACATATCAAAAAATATAAAAAACAACCATAGACACATCATAAGAGTAGCCAAAATACATCCTGCATATATACATCAAACAAATATGTGTCCCAGTATACAAACAAGTCTGCTAACTATTGTTACACTGAAATTTGTCACCATGACATTTTAGTACTCCCTTAGAAGTCTACAACATCAAAGTTCCTAAACTCAAGCCTTGAAATTAAAAGAAAATCTCATAAAAGTCTTAAAAACACTTGTACCACACTTTCTCTTAACATTGCTTGCGGTGCCGCACTTTCTTGCTCTAAATCATGCAGAGCTAAACACACTTTTTATTTATTAAAGGTGCGTACCCCTACAAAATATAAAACAAAGGTGGAAATTAAAATTTAGAAGCCTAGCAGTCAAATCTGGAAGCTTCTAGAAGTAGTTGTCCGGTCGAAGGTTCGCTCTATCATGTATGTTCATTCCTCCATTATGGGAGCCTACCCCTTGATTTATGGAACCCAATCCCTTCAAAAGAGCATTCTATCCCTTCTTAATGGGAGCCATAACCTCCTCTCTTTTCCTATAAATTGAAGCCATAGTGCGGCTTCAAAGGTTAGATAGAGTTGGGAGTTAGTGAGTTAGGCTTGGAGAATTTTTGAGGAGAAATGCTGTAAAGACTCATACTCTCATAAGCTGATCATTATATGGGAATGATTACACACCCATGTTCTTTTAGCTGAGAGAGTGCAAGGCTTGTCAGAGTAAAGGAAACGCCTGTTCCGAACCCCAAGAAGGCCTGTATGACATCAAGGTGGACACGATTGTAAGGCTCTTCTTTATTTAAATTAATACGAATGAATATTGTTTTCTCAATGGGTTATTTAATTAATTATCTCAATTCTTGAATTACTTGATCATCTTGATGGATTTTTTATTTAGGAATTGATTTATTATACAAGTGCTTTTGATCTTTTCTTGTGTTTGTGATTGCAGATCCTTGAAGACGACTTTCTTCAAGCCACTGGAAAGAAGATCAGCACTAGACTATAAGTAGGTTTCTAAAACCCTGTTATAATTAATTCCATGTCAAACAATATCTAGAGAAAATGGTTTTTATTTGTTCGTTTTTTGCTAGCTATCCGTAGGACACTTGGGAGGTCTGTCTTGTCCGCAAGAACGACTTATCCGTCTAACAAAATGGCGACTCCGCTGGGGAATGGATCTTGAACTTTGATTTCTTTTATTTTTGACTTGTAAATTTATTTTTTCTGATTTTCGATATCAGATTTATACCGTTCGCGAGTCTCCGCAGAATCCTCAAGAAGAAATGATGATCCAGGTGGATATTAGTGGTCACCCGCCTATTCCACTTGGGGCTCCACAATTTTCTATTTCAGTTTTTCAGTTTCGGCACAGTTTACTATTTTTCGCAGTTTTTCGGGTCCTAAACTTTCGGAGCCGTTTTGAGGCCCTAAACGATGTTTTTTGTGAAAACGGAGGGCAACATGGGTCCATGGACTGATGTTTCCCATTCCAAATTTGTAGTCCTCGGACAGATCTTTCTAACGAGGTATGGTACGCGTCAAACGGAGATCGTATGCCAAAGTTACGCCCCTGGGAAGTTGAAACACCAATTTACCCAAACGGGGCCCATAGTTTTGGCGCTTCATCTCCTAGGGTTAGGGTTTTGGCTGTTGAGGATTTCCCATTGTGTCTAAATAATAAATAGGCCCTCGAGCCTCATTGTAACTCAGTTCAGAGGCCTGTAGCCGCCACATCTCTTCTCAGAGATAGCTACCAGTGCCCTAGCTAGTTTTATTTCCATTCGGTCTGTAAGCAAATTTCAGTTCTTTGATATTAATGAAATGAAGTGTTATTTCCGCTGCATCTCTGTATTTATGGTTATGTGTTTATTCTGTTGCGTTCCTGCATAAATCCGGATCAGTGGTATCAGAGCGGTCTGCTTTTTCTCGATCCTTCTTTGCATGTCCTCAACGAGGTCGGGGTATAAGGAGCTAGGGCTTGATCTGGTGGAACCTTTGCAAGATCAGCCTCGCAAACCTCGACGGACGCCCATGGGGGACGAAAAGAAAGATGAGGGAGCAGGAGATCCTATCAAAATATTGCTCGAGGAGGCCTTCGAAAGACAAAGGAACGTGATGATGGATAACTTTGCTCAGATCCTTCAACGGCTACCCACCGGCGGCGCATCTGCATCCAGCAGCCACTCTGGAGGCGCGACTCCTTTTAAGGTACAAGTAAATTTTGACATTCCCATATTTGAGGGTCAAATAGACGTAGATGCCGTAGATAAATGGTTGAATCTGTTAGAAGGATATTTCTCGGTTCATGACTTTTCAAACCGGGAGAAGATTATTTTTGCACTCCTCAAAGCTACCCCCATGTTAAGGACTGGTGGGAAACCTACTGTGAGAACAAGGACCAGACAGAACCCTCTCTGTTCTCGGCCGTACCAACTTGGAATTCTTTTCGAGACGCCGTCAAGGAACAGTACTATCCTGTGGGGAGCTATGAGGACAAGTACATACAATGGACCACGCTGCGACAACAAAGGGATCAAGATGTGCATGAGCTGACGAATCTGTTCCATACCCCGCGCACAAAGTTGGGTATCAAAGATTCAGAGAAACATCTGGTGCTAAAGTATCGCAGCTATCTGCACAAATGCATTCAGGAGGAAATGGAGTTCCTTGACATCTCCTCTCTTGGTACGGCATACCGGTATGCTGCCAAGATTGAGCAGAAATTCAAGCAGAAGAAGCGAGACTTTGGATCTGCGAATCAAAAGCAAGGGAAAGGTGCTTCCAAACCGCAGAACAAAGGACCGAGCCAAGGCATGGTGGCTAAAGACAATTCATCGAAGCCACAAGAAAAGAACAGCACCGCAAAGCCAAAGAAGGACACGGGAAAGTGGTGTGAGTTCCATAAGAGCTCCACTCACAACACAAGTGAGTGTCGGGCCAAGCAGTCGCTAGTGGCCGAGATGAGGGCTTCGGAGTCAGATGCATGCTCTGACTCCGAATCAGAACCTGAAAAGGCGAATGAAAAAGGGAAACAGATTATTGATGCGGAGCCCAATGCCACTGTTGCCACTGCAAAGATCCAAAAGGAGGAACCGAAAGATCCAGAGGAGGAGGAACGTCTCTTCCACTCCCAGATGTGGGTAAAGGGCTCCCCGGTACAGTTCATTGTCGACAATGGGAGCCAAAAGAACCTCATTTCAGCAGACGCCGTGAAGCGGTTGGGCTTGCCGACCACAGCTCACCCACATCCATACACCATCGGGTGGCTTCACCAATGACGAGATCTCCGCGTCAGCCAGCAGTGCCGCCTTCCCTATAGCATCAAGCCCTTCACGGATGAGGTATTATGTGACGTTGCTCCTATTGATGTTTCTGATGTAGTATTAGGACAACCATACTTGTGGAAGCGTCATGCTGTGTATGAGTCTCGACCTCGTGCTGTTATTGTTACTTTGGGAAATAAGTTGTACAGGATACCAGAGGTACCACCTCCTATCGCTATCTCTTTGGTTACTGCAAAACAATGCAGTAAGCTCATTTCCCAAACCAGGAAATTCGTTTTCCTGATGATCCGCCCCCAGGGCAAGAAGAAGACTGTGGCCACGACCTCCAGACAGGGCTCCTCTGCACAACAACAACAAATGGATAAGGTTGTGGAGGAGCACGGGGACATATTCACCTCACCCACAGGGGTTCCTCTGCACTGTCAGGTCAAGCACCCGATTGATCTGACCCCCGGTGCGCCGCTACCTAATGGACTGATCTATCGGCGCTCTGTTCCGGAGAATGATGAAATCAAGAGGCAGATTCAGGAGCTGTTGTAGAAAGGTCACATCAGACCAAGTTCATCACCCTGTGGGAGCCCGATCGTGTTGGTACAGAAGAAGGATGGGACGTGGAGACTCTGTATTGACTATCGGGCGCTGAACAAGATCACTGTCCGAAATAGGTACCCAATCCCACGGATTGATGACCTTCTGGACCAACTCAAAGGTGCAAAATATTTCAACAAGATTGACCTGAAGTCTGGGTATCACCAGGTACCAATTGAACCCTCCGATGTGTGGAAGACTGCCTTCAAAGCCAAGGAAGGCCTTTTCGAATGGCTGGTCATGCCTTTTGGGTTGACGAATGATCCCGCACTTTCATGAGGATGATGGATGACATCTTGCGGCCATTCACCAACTCATTTGTAGTGGTGTACTTGGATGATATTCTGATCTTCATCCAGACTTGGGAAGAGCACCTTCACCACATCTGACAAGTCCTCCAAACACTGCGGCAACACAAGTTGTGTGCCAATTTGGAGAAGTGCACTTTTGGCATGACCCAGGTTCAATATCTGGGATACATTATTGATGAAAGGGGGGTGCATGTGGATCCGGCCAAGATCCAATTCATTCGGGATTGGCCAGCCCCAACCACTATAACAGAGCTTCGCAGCTTTCTAGTTCTTGCTAATTTCTATCGTAGGTTCGTGTTGGGATTCTCTCATATCACTTGGCCCTTGAGTCAGGTACGAGAGGACGAGCAAATTTTTTTGGTGGAGCCTCATGAGAGAAGAGATTCACAGGAAGCCAGAAAAACTTGCCTCCCATTGCGCCCAGTGCTCTTTGCAGACTTGCAACAGCCATTTGAGATCGAGACAGATGCCTCTGACTATGCTATTGGGGCAGTTCTTACTCAATAGGGACATCCAGTGGCATTTCACAGTGAGACATTGTCTGACACAGTTCGCAAGTACCCCACATATGACAAAGAAATGTACTCCATTGTGCAAGCTTGTCGACAATGGAAGCATTACATTTTGGGGAAGGAAACAATCATCCACACAGACCACAGGCCCCTGCAGTTCATATAGACACAAGGGAAGTTGCAGAATGATCGCCATCAGAAGTGGTCTACATATCTGCAACAGTTTCATTTGAACATCAAGTATAAGAAGGGTAGCACCAATCATGTTGTAGATTGCCTCAGCCGACCACCGATCGTGGCGCTCACCACTGTACTCAACGCTTGTGGGCACGAGACTTCTGATTGGCCGCTTCTCTATGAGAGTGACCCAGAACTCGGCCAAACTTACAAGGCACTCTTGGGGGGTACGCAAGTTCCAAATTTTCACCTCCAAGATGCACTTTTATGTCACATGGGACACCTTTGTGTTCCATCAAGCGAGCGTGCCAAGATGATATGGGAAGCACACTACAGTCGAGTCGCTGGGCATTTCGGGGTCGAGAAAACAGTAGCAATCCTGCAGAAGTATTTTTATTGGCCGAACCTTCGAAAGGATGTCGAGAAGCACATCAGATCCTGCACTGCTTGTGCCATTGCCAAACCGACCATCAAGAAGCAA
This sequence comes from Pinus albicaulis, assembly GCA_034641835.2. Classification (NCBI taxonomy): domain Eukaryota; kingdom Viridiplantae; phylum Streptophyta; class Pinopsida; order Pinales; family Pinaceae; genus Pinus; species Pinus albicaulis. Next base: position 198,480,044 of record CM076570.1, on the reverse strand, counting down.
GGCCTATATACTCCTCTACCTACCCCGAGTCGACCTTGGGAATCCATCTCCATGGATTACATGTCGGGCCTGCCTTCTACTAAGCAGGGAAATGACTGTGTTTTTGTGGTCGTCGATAGATTCTCGAAGATGGCCATTATGGCGGCCTGCAAGAAGAATATCACAGCAGAAGCCACTGCTAAACTCTTCTTTGAACGAGTGTGGGTGCACTTTGGGATCCCACAGTCTATCATATCAGATTGGGATAGCAAGTTCCTCAGCACATTTTGGTCCAGCCTCTGGTCGATGTTGGATACCAAGCTCACCAAGTCCACAGCTTTTCATCCCCAAACAGATGGCCAGACAGAGGTCGTCAACAGAATGATTGTACACATTATGCGCATGTACAATTCAAAGCATCCACGCACATGGGACGAGAGCCTCCCTTATGTACAACATAGTTATAATCGAGCTCTCCACAGTTCAATCGGCCATAGCCCCTTCCCGGGAGTGGGCTTGAAGGTTCAGGCAACTGTGCCCCATTGACTTAGCCTTCACCATTTGGCTTGCTCGAGGCGATTCAACTCATGTCCGGTCACGAAGTTAGCCAAGCCGAGTAGCTTCATCGAGCGCATTAAACACATCATGACAGGGTTCATGATATATTGGACAAAGCCAATGCCAAGTACAAGCAACGCCATGATCGGCTTACCAGGGTTCTACACAACTTCCCGGTGGGTGACAAAGTATGGCATTTGCGGAAGGAGGCGCCTCAACTGGACCCCACCGCGAGCTTCGCCGCGCTTCCGTCTGGGCGGTACACACCATAACACAGTACATAAGGGAACAATATTTATTGAGCTAGTGTTCCCTGATTCAGCCATTCTTTCCAGGTCTTCAATGTGGATGGCGCCTTTCCAGATCTTACTTCCTCCTCTGGACACCTCGGACATTGCAGAACAACTCACACCAACAGAGTTAGACCCAGACTGCATGGAGCAGGCCACCACAGATTGTATCATGGACATGCAAATCAAGAACACTCGTCAACAGCAGATCCAACTGTATCGGGTTGTCAAAGCTGGCCAACTCCTGCACCAAGGAAAGTGGTTCACCAGGGACCAAGTTCAGCAGAAATTTCCTCATCTCATGGAGGAACTTAGCGCAATGGGGACCATTGCTTCCTAAGGGGGGAGGAATGATCCAGGTGGATATTGGTGGTCACCCGCCTATTCCACTTGGGGCTCCACCATTGTCTCTTTCAGTTTTTCAGTTTCGGCAAAGTTTACTATTTTTAGCAGTTTTTCGGGTCCTAAACTTCCGGAGCCGTTTTGAGGCCCTAAACGACGTTTTTTGGGAAATCGGAGAGCAACATGGGTCCATGGACCCATGTTTCATTGGTGTATTCCTCGGATAGATCTTTCTAGCAAGGGTATGATGCAGCGTCAGCGGGAGATCGTATGCCAGAGATTCGCCACAGGAAGTTGAAACACCCAATTTTGTAGGACCTGGTTTAGCGCTTCGTCTCCACAGGGTTAGGGTTTTGGGTGTTGAGGATTTCCCATTGTTTCTAAATGATAAATAGGCCCTCGAGCCTCATTGTAACTACAGTTCGAGAGGCAATTTCTCGCATCTTCTGGGCAACTGCAAGTGCCCTAGCTAGTTTTATTTCCATTGTATTACATGTGTAATTTGGTTCGTTGATATTAATGAAATGAAATTATTGTTTCATGTATCTCTTATTTATGTTTATATGTTTGTGCATTTGCGTTCACTGCATAAATCCGGATCAAATTATTTAGATTTTTTTTATTTTTTCTATATTTTTCTGGTGTCCGCTCTTTTCTTTTATAGACAGTGCAAGCAGCTCCGCACTTTTCTTGTACCCACAGTGCGGGACTGCACTGGTTTACACTGAATCCTGCGGACCTTCTGAAAATTTTGAGAAAATTTTAAAATCCTCTTTTCTGGATTAGTTTGTTAGATTCTCAGTGAATACCCAAACTTGTATCTTCTGTCAGGAAGCTTTGGTTAAGACTTTATTTCAGCATTTTTAGTTTTGAATGATTTTTTGAAAGATCTGCATGTTATAATGATTTTTGCCTTGTCTTTATTCCCCTCAAAGATTAAAACCTTGATATACCTTTAGATCACTGATATTTCCTTGCTTTATTGCTGAGTTTGACATCATAGCAGAAATTTTTTTATGAGATTTAGATCCCATTTTTCTCATTTGCAAATCTTTAAAAAACTTTTGTTGATAACTTTGGAAATTCACTTTAAAAACCAAAATTGGATTTTTTTTGAGTTCTTGCTAATCCAAGCAAAGATTTTCTTAGTTAGATTACAAGCTAAGCAAGACATCCTCAAAATATTTGAAGTTTTAATTCAGATTTAGTCTTTATAATTTTTAGACCTCAAAATTAGTGTTTTTAGCTTTGAGTGTTATTTCTAGAAATTGTAGTGTTTTTTTGAAGAAAAACTTGGGTTGTAGTTTCGATCTTGAATAAAAGGGATTTTTTATTGAGAAATAGATCATTTTGAGTTCTCATTGAAATAATATTTCTTTTCATTTATTCTTGTTTAAAGGAAAGATTTGTTTTGAAAAGATTGCATTTCTCAACTCTTCCTTTAGATAGAATTCATTGAAAGAACAAGAATTGTCTCTCATAATAGATGCATTTTTAGTGTGTTTTGAGTTGGGTCACTACATATCATCAGTTTCACTTTCGCACCTATTGTCCTAAGAAATAGCCCATTAAAATCAACGCTTAAATTAAAATCAATCTAGTAATTTTTATATTTCTAAGGCTCTTTTCACCAATATAGCTTAAGCTAGTGTCTTGGAGTAGGGAGTAATTAACTCTCCAAGACAATTGAAACAAACAAGTAGTTGATTTTGCGGTAGGAAAAAATCCAATAGTCGCTTGTATGCTCTAGGAAGCTCCTCTTAAAGGAGTCAAGCACGAGGTCATATCTGAACCAGTGGGATAATCAATTCTATCTCAATGGGAACGATAGAAGATATGCACGTATTAAAAATGGTAAACCTCAGATAGACCATTGTCGAGGAGCCTGGGGTCACTTGTCGGTATACCTTGGATTATGTCAAGGAGCCTTCAAGGGGATTGAGCTTTGTTACTCTGCCCTTGTGCGTATGTCAGATCGTAGATTGTTCCCCCAGGTATATTAGTTCCTGTTGCTAACCATAGTGACCATAATCTTTACGGTTTTTTCCTTAGGTGACGGTGGAGGAAATATCCCACTGTACCTGGAGTAGATGTCGACTAGACTCACTTGGACTCTCCAGAGGGTTATCTTCACTCGAGATGGTTTAAGTGGAGAAACTTGTACCGGTCTATTTCATTAAGTAGGTTGTCAGGGTAACTGTTCCAACCGCCCTTTCTACATTAAATAATACGATGTTGGATTTCATCACCAACTAGTGTTTTTAGTGTGGGAAGTTATTGTTTGTGTGTGGTTTGATCTCCTAGATTTTTAGGCATGTGATTTATTTGTTTGTTTCCTTAGAAAATCTAGGAGTTTTCATTGAAATTTTCTTTGATTGCATGTGATTAATAATTTTTAATCGTGGCTTAATTACCAAGACAATCGCGTAGACTCTAGGGGAAGCCCCCTGAGTATACACCAAGCCAACTTGAAGGGATGCGAGCTCTAGTATCGCCTAGTGACAATAGAATTAGATCAACAAAAACAGGAGAATCATCTATAGTTATTCATTTTGATTATCAATCACAAACAACATAGCATATTCAAGAGCCAATTTCAATTTCTGAAGTTACTGGTAGGATTTTTCCTTCCAGTGAATTAGTTGAAGAACCTGAAATTTATGAGCCTGACACTGAACCTGCTGTATTGGAACCATCTTCAGGATTTGTTACTCCAACTTCTAGTGATCCTGGTTCACCTAGGGTAAGACATCGCATTACTGAAAATCTTCCTTCTGACCTCATATCTATTGAAGAACTTGTTAGTCCAGACGAAGATGTAATTCTTCCCGAAACCCAAGAAACTTTGAATCTTAGGGAGCGTGAATCAATATTCTATAGTCCTTTTAGAACTGACGCTTAGTATTTATCATTGACAAATTTTTTAGAAAACCCAGGTCTTAGTTTTTCACCACCCCGAATTCCTTTTCATCCTACACCAAGAGGTTATTATCCTTCATCAACTATGTCAGGTCAGTCATCTATGTTTTCCCAATCTCCGGAAACATTTTTATACGGTGGTCCTTCTGTTTCTTCGGGGTGCCAGTCACTCTCTGGTACTTTCTCAGGAGCAAATCCTTGACCAACTGAACAAGTTTTATCATCTGGTGCAAATGGAACTAAAAATGAAACGTTGAATGCAGAGAAAATTTTAATGATGTCTGGTAATATTCCAATTCCTCAACCTCAAGGTAGTTAGTTACCACTTGGGGGGCAACCTCAAGGTAGTCAATTACCACCTGGGGTGCAACCTCAAGGTAGTTAGTTACCGCCTGGAGGGCAACCTCAAGGTAATTTTTTACCAGGACAAACTATAGGACAATATTATTTACCTGGAGAACAACCTCAAGGATAGTACATACCTCAAGGTTATCAACCTCAAGGATAGTACATACCCCAAGGTCAACCCCAGACTTAGTATATTCCTTAGGGTCCTTATCAACCCCGGATTCAGTACATGCCTCAAGGTTATCAACCTCAAGGTCAGTACCCAACTCAAGGTTTCCAACTTCCTTCCGGTCAACCATTATTACAAGGAGCTAGAAATTTACCAGTTAATTATCAACCCTACGTTCAACCAGGTTATGGTCCTTCATATGCACAACCTTCTACGGGTCAATACCTCGGAATGAACATGGTGTGGAATCCATCTCAAATTCAACAGACTATGCAACCTAATGTGCAGTTACTTAATCAACCTGGACAGCCTATAGTTTCTGGTCCAACCCAGCAACCTGTTCAGCCTACTGTTGAAGTCCCTACACCTGGTTCTCTTCAGCAGCCCGGGCCTAGTACACCTCAGACTCTGCCTCAGACTGTTGTAGCTACTGCAACTTTTGTTCAACCTACAACATCTGTTTCTGGAGTATCTGTAGCTCCGGTTTCTTCTATCCCTACATCAGTGAAAATTCCTCAAGTATCTGTACCACAGTTAGGACCTACAATTCAAACTACGGTCCAAATGCCTACAAGACAAGTTGCTACTAGTACGATTGTCTCTAGTCAACCACAATTTACTTATCAACCATACCAGGGACAGTATCAATTTGGATAGGCTACACAAAATCCAGTGTATCACTATCATCCATACCTTGGGTATACATATCAAGTACCTCAACAACCCTAGTATGGTCTAGTTAATCTTGGTTACCCAGGAGGTTTCACGATTCTGAATGTGCATCCAATTCCAGGATATCCTAGATATCCTCCTCCTGGAACTGGTTTGATCACACAAGGTTATCAAGACCCTAGCCATCGGTTACCATTCATAGCAACTTTAGATTTACCAGATCTGTCGTGACTTACGAACGATCCCATTTTTTATCTTCCATATTGGCCACCAATGCCTAACAAGTTGCCCAGTGATATTCCAAAATTTGAAGGTAAGTCCGGAGAGGACCCATCTAATCATGTTATGAATTATCACCTCTGGCACGCATCCAATTCACTAATCAATGATTCGATTCGATTGCTTCCTTTTCAGAGAACTCTCATTGGTCTAGCTACCAAATGGTACATTGAGTTACCATGCGGCTCTTTTAATAATTTTAATGCACTAGCTACTGCTTTCTTAACCCATTTTCAGTTGCCTACCAGATACGACAACGATACATAATTGCTGACTTCCTTAAAACATTATACGTCTACGTACATATCTGATCACATTCATGAATGGAGACATAGAAGGCGTTTAGTGAAAGTCTTTATTCCGGATCAAATTTTGGCTGAATGGTTTATTAAATAGTTATTTCCCAAAATTACTGAAGATGTGGCCAAAGGATGTGTTACAAAAGAGAAATTCATTTCTCAGGCTCAGTACCTTGACCTTCTATATACTCAGTTAGGTACTCTGTATGATAAAATCCACGATTTACCAAGACCTGGTCAATTAACTGCAACTCCTTCTGTCTCCCATGCCGCTGATGGTGTAATTGGTTCTATTAGCACTGGTAAAAGTAAGAAGAAGTCTTCCAAGACCACTTCTCCTATTATCACTTTACCCGATTCACCCAAAGGAGATTCTTCTCTATAAACTTCCGCTGATATTCACATTGTAGAGTCATCTACAACCAAATATAAAATTGGTGGTAAGAAGAAAGGTAAGAATAAAAAGAAAAAATCTTCAAAATATAAAAACGATACAATTGAACCAACTGAAAAAAAATGCAAACCTCGATATCCTTGTCTCATCTGTGATGAGGATCATTTTACAAAAGAGTGCCCGCATAGAGCCGAGGTATAAAAATTCGTTAAGGGTTCGCCTAGACCTGCTGTCTTGAAGGATCCTTTTCTCGCTCAAGATAGTAACATGGTTGGATCTTCCTCCAATACACTTGAGAATATCTTGATGGTTGTGACGTGATCTCAAGAATATGGTAGTAAAAATATTGTTAAAGAAGCAGAAAAATCCAATTCTGCATCGACTACATCTCCCTCAGTTTTTGATCCATTACAAATTGAGAAAAAAAGTCTTGACTTAGTGATTAAACCACCTGCAAAGGGTGTACTTCGTAAATCAACTTTCAATCCACATGTGAGAATTGCTCAGAATTACAATATTGTTGAAGATTTGGCAATTTCCCCTTCAACAATGTTGTCTTTGGAAGTATTGCAATCATGCCCAGTCCAAAGAAAATTACTTTTGTCAGCCTTAGGAGCCGTAGATCTCCAGGATTCAAATCTCATGATCTTTGATTTAGAGAATTTTACACCCCGCATACCCCATCAAATGGCTTTCCAGATCCCGATAATAGTAAAAAACAAACGTATCTTTCATACTGTTGTTGATGAAGGGGCTTCTACGTGTATTATGTCATTAAAATGTTGGAAATCACTTGGTTCTCCGACCATTAACCAATCACCAACTATTCTCAAATATTTTGATGGAAGAGGTTTTCAGCCGTATGGTATCTTACAAGATCTACCAATAGAGGTCGAAGGCAAATTGGTTAATCTAGATGTGGAAGTGGTTTATGCCCCTCTGGATTACAACCTTCTTCTGGGTCGCACTTGGTCTTATGCCATGACTGCTATTGTATCATCGATATTTTGTCTCAACATGTTTCCTCATAAAGGAAAGATCATAAAAATATATTAGCTCTCATATTATTCATCCGACCCAGCCTCTACTGATAGCATCCAACATATTGGGAAATTGACTATCCCTTATAAGGATGTCGGAGTAGGTTTGCTTAAAGATTCAGCTTTATTGGGAACTTTTTCCCTGCCTGCTCCCAACGTACAACCTCCTATTGCTAATATCAATATGATTACATCAAATACTATGTCCTTTGATGATCCTTGGATAGTACCTTCAAAATCAGAATTGGATTCTTTCGATGGCCCAATGCGCCCGATGCCTTTGAGTCCTTTTGAGTTAGCATATCAAAATGTACAGTCATTTTCTGATAATCCTTCAACTGAGTCTGATCCAGTGAATGTGATCAATCAGGAGTCATTTTCAATATCGAGCTTAGCTTCGACACCAATTCTGGATCCTGATCAATAAGTATTCAATACTGATGAACATATTCATGAATTCTTGTCGGTAGATGAGTTACCATGGGAAGATCTTCATCATAGGTCTTCATTTTTACCTGATCTCGATCATTTTGAGAATGTTTTTTCCTCCATTTTTACCACTGATTATGTCAAAGACCCTCAGAATCCTCTTTCACATTTCGATTCTGAATTGAATTTAGAAAATATTTCTACAATGGTTCCTCTTGACATTTCAGTAAAACTTGGAATTGTTGAAAACATTCATATAGGTGCTTCTTGTACGACAGATGAAATCCAAGCATATAAAGCCCTATTTTAGGAATTCCGCAACATTTTTGCCTGGTTATATGAAGAAATTCCAGGAATCGATCCATCGATTGTTGTTCATGAAATTAAGACACACTTGGATGCTAAACCCGTTATACAAAGATTACGTCAGATACATCCGAGAAAAGCTACTGCTATTAAAGCCACAGTTGAAAAATTACTTCGTGTAGGTTTTATTTATCCAATTCCACTCACAGATTGGGTATCTAATATTGTTCTGGTCAATAAAAAACAAGGAACAATACAAGTATGTATTGATTATAGGGATATAAATCAAACTTGTCCAAAAGACAATTATCCAACCCCTTACATCGATCAAATTATTGATGATTGTGCTGGAAGTGAAATGTTCACGTTCATGGAAGGATTTTCTGGCTACAATCTAATCAACATACTCCTTGCAGATTAACCTAAAGCATATTTCATTTGTCCATGGGGAACTTTTTCTTATCGCAAACTACCTTTTGGCCTTAAGAATGCTGGTGCCACTTTTCAAAGGGCCATGTCTTATGCATTTTACGACATTAAGCACATTGTGCAACCCTACCTCGATGATTTGCCTGCTCATTATTCACGTAGAATAGATCATATTACTCATTTACGAGCCATTTTTATACAATGTAAGCATTATAAGATTCGTTTGAATCCTCACAAATGTGTTTTCTACGTACAATCCGGATGATTATTGGGATTTATTGTCTCAAAGGCAGGCATTCGTGTTGATCCATCGAAGGTTGAGGCAATCATCAATTTACCTCCTCCTTCTACTCTTTGTCAACTCCAAAGTCTGCAAGGGAAAGCAAAATTTTTACGTCGATTCATTCCTAACTACACCGAGTTAATGAAAGGTTTCACTATGTTGTTGAAATAGAATATTACTTTCTTTTGGGATGAGGTTGCTAATATATCTTTTGATGCTCTGAAAACGCATTGACCCATGCACCATTACTGCATCCTCCCAACTACAACCAAGATTACTTTTTGTACATTGCCTCTTCCGATTCCACGATAGGGATGGTTTTAGTTCAGGAAGATGAATTCCATGGTGAACATGTGATTTACTATCTTAGACGAAATTTGCATCCAACTGAGATCAAATATTCACATGTGGAGAAATTGGCCTTGGCAGCTGTTCAAGCTATCCAATGTTTTCATCATTACATAATTTTACGCAAAATAAAGGTGATCTCTGATTGTAACACTATGATGTACATTTTGACCAAACAATTGCTAGGGGGAAAATACTCCAAATGGATTGTTATCCTGTAGGAGTTTGATTTGGAATTTGAAAAGTTCAAATTAAAGAAATCATTGATATTTGCTGAACTTATGTGTGATTTCCCATGTACTGATACAGAAACTGTGGCGAAACAACCAATTGCAAAAGAATCCTTGTTTCTTATTAGTACCATTGATCCTTGGTATGGAGATATTATTGTTTATCTTTAGATACTATCTTTTCGGCCGGAGCTTTCACAGTCGCAACGACGAAAAATATGTTTCCAATTTCAACAATATCATATTGTTGGTGATACACTATACCGTCGTGGTGCGAACTCAGTTTTTCGACGTTGTCTAACCCATGAAGAAGCCAAAAAGGTTTTAAATGACTGTTACTCTGGAGCATGTGGCGGTCATATGTCCGGGTATGCCACAACCCAAAAGATATTACGCGCAGGTTATTTCTGGCCGTCCTTATTTAAAGACTGTATTTATGCGGTTCGAAAATGTCATAATTGTCAAATATTCAATCGAAAAATTTGTACATCACCTGCTCCTCTTCACCCTATAATTGCTGTCGATCCTTTTGTAAAATGGGGCATTGACTTCATTACATGTAACCCTCACTTGACTAGGGGGCATGGGTATATTATTCTAGCAGTAGATTATTTTACCAAATGGGCCAAGGCAATGCCTACATTTGCGGAAGATGGCAAAACTGCAGCTACTTTCATGTTCAATCATGTGATTGCTCGTTTCAGTGTACCCCAAGCGATAATTACTGATCACAGGAGCCATTTTCGAAATATCATGATGACCGAGCTAACAGACCAACTTGGCCTACGCCATGACAGTTCTACACCATATTATCTGTAGGCTAATGGTTTAGTTGAAGCAATTAATAAATTCTTAGTCACCATGATTAAACAAATCATTGGAATTCATAAGTCGAATTGGCATACCATGCTCTTTTTAACACTTTGGGCATATCAAACCTCAGCAAAATCATTGACAGGTTTTACCCCATTTCAACTAGTTTATGGTTTAAAAGCGGTATTACCCATTGAATGCAAGATACCGTCACTCCAACTAGCCATAGAGTTACTACCAGCCACTTCTGAAGAGGAGAAACATTTGTATACTTGGCTCAATTAGATGAGAATCGGCGCACCGCTGCATTAGCTACCAAGACTCATGTGAAAAGAATGAAAGCTCAGTATGATAGAAGTGTTACCCTTCGTAATTTTTCAGAAGGAGACCTAGTTTTGATTTATGATCAAGCCAACGATAAAATAGGGGCTGAGAAATTTGAACCCATGTGGCATGATCCTTATATTGTCAAGTGACAGCTTGCAAAAGGGGCCTATGAATTGATTGATTTTGATGGGGTCTCTTTAGGTAAACCCGTAAATGGACTTTATCTGAAGAGATATTACACTTGATTTGTGTGGAGATCTTCTTTGTATATTAGTTACTTTTTAGCTGGTGTGCTATAGATTTGAAACATGTGCCTAGCTTAAGTGTGCTGTTACTAGTATTCTTGCTTATCTGGATGACTCTTGATATCACAGATGTCAACGTCTTTTCAAACATATATTGGTTTTTCTGATGGCACTTGTTGTAGTACACGAAACATCTCTTCTGCAGCTTGGGTTATTTATTCACCCACTGATGAGTTAGTATCTATGCATGGGGTAAGCCTCGGTCAAAAAACGAACAATATTGCTGAATATAGTGCAGTTATTGAATTATTGTCGGAATACATTTAATTTGTAATTTGGAGTTTGATCGTTAGGTTAGATTCTGAACTTGTTGTATTACAGTTAAACTGAGTATATACCATTAGAAACCCAATATTATTAAGATTATTTTTAAGGGTTCGTCTCTTGGAACGAGAGTTCGATTATATTGAGTATCAACACGTTCCAAGAAATTTAAACACATTAGTAGATGCAATAGCTTCTAGTGTTATAAACAGACATTTTCAATAATAAAGTAATAAGTCAACATTTGATAACATGATTGAACAGGTAACTGGAAATAATAGTATATCATAGTATAGATGTAGTGTTCAAAAAATAGTACATCGTCTTCGATCATAGGTTCAAAACGCCTTATGATTGGAAAAAAGTGATATAAAAATGAGTCTCTACAGTCAATCATCCACTATCCGTGGTGATGATCACAATAATACACTACTTCTCATGCCAACCTAGTAAAAAATCTCCTGAATGGTCCAGGAACACCAATGATGTATCTTGGTAAATGGAGTGGGATGTCATCTATGGTAGTCTCAGGAATATCCATAGTTAGCCGCTCCAAATGGTGTTCTAAATCAGTCAGGATCTCTGATGTCTGATCCTGTGGTGGTGGTGGTGTTGCAGCTGCATCCCTTTGCCTCAGGTCAAAGGGGCGGAGAGTGGCTGGTCGACGTGGACCCACATCTACATTTGAAATTTGTGTTATCAGTTTTGGACGATTTAAAACAAAATAAAAATTAGAAATTAGAACATATCAAAGAGATTTTTTACCTGACTCATCCCACTGAGCTCTTGGAGGAAGTGACATATCTCGGTCGCTGCGAAAATCCATGCTCGCATAAGGAAAATCCTCTATCATAAAAATTTGGCATTCTAACCAACAAAAATAAGTCGAGGGAAATCGAAGAATCTCCCCACCCTCGCTGTGACGGGCCATCAAAGCAACCCATTGAACCATCTGAGGCTCTCGAGGTCTACCAGCATCAACAGGAATATGTTGTGGGGCTAACATAAGAATCCTCTCTAAAGAAAAGGTAACCATGATAGATCCATATCCGAAGTTGTTTAACTTCCTGTTTTTGGCTCTAGTTAGTTGGATTTTGACATTAGCCAACACTGCCTCGCACTAGTTGAATATGGTGCCTCGAAAACAATCTACTACAATCTGCATCTGAGATCTAGTAGCTACATGCAAAGTTGCACTTTCGCACAACCTGACAACGGTAAATGCAATCACTTTTAACTCAGGACGGATGATAGTTTTAATATCAATCCGTTTGTCTCTAGATTGGCTTCATCATTACAAAACTCTAATTGCAGGCTGGAAACAGACTGGCCACCTCGCCTAGCCCCAAATAGAGAAAGTGGTTCGCCTCTCTTAGAAAAAACAGTCAAAAAATATATGTCCTCTAGCTCAGTTTCGAGCCGGTGGCCTCCAATCATGAAACACTGGTCCTGAACGTCCCACTTGTTTACCAACCAAGTGAGAAGATCTACTTGAGCTCTCATGCCACTGATAGCCCAAAATTTGAATAGCCTGCATGCTATTACAACTTGAAAAGTAGGTTGATGAATCATTGTTGCTTCATCTACCTCCTCATGTTCTTGTTCTCGCCAAATGAGCATTGTAAATATCCTACAATGAGTAAAATGAAGGATTAGAATCATTTCAAAACAAAAATTTTGGGTAATTTTGGAGGAAATTGTGTTTTTAAATTTGTTACAGCGCCCCCGTGCCTTATGCTCATAGACAGTGCGTAGCTCTGCATGGGATCTGTGTTAAAAGTGGTGTTAAAAGTGTGGGGCCTCGACATTTTCCTTTGTGAGAAAATGTCAGGGTCCGCAGGTACGTAGTGTCTTACCTGCGGACCCCCGAGGGTGGATTTTTAAACCAATTTTCCTCCCAAAAATGAAATTTAGACCCTAATTTAAGAAAATGAATGGATGAAAAGCAAGGAAAAGAGGTTGTGGATTACCTGGAGCAGACGGTTTTCGATTCCAACGGTCGGTTTGTCCGGAATTTTCTCTGAAGCGTTTTTTGCCAAAAGCTCTAAAATTTTCACTCCAAACTCAAACGGTAAAAATGAACTTGAAAAACTCCTTTTTATAAGTTTTTTCGAATAAATGAAATTTAAATTTGTTTATTTTTCACTTTAAAAAGATGGTTTTTCAAAATATTGTTATTATTGAAACATGTATGTTTAATTTTTTGAGTTTTTTGTGCAGAATACCGGATTTTTCAGGAAAAATGATCATTTTTGACGAAGAGTATACTTTTATCACTTTTCTGGGCTCTTTAAAATTTATGAAAAAGTGAAACCATGGAGTCCTCTTTTAAGCCCTTTTCAAACTCTCTAAAAATGAAAATATTGCCGAGTACTTGACTATTCAAACTCGTTAAAGGAAATGAACAGTTGTCCCTTCAGTATAAGTTTACCCCTTTTCCAGACTGAAATGGACTATTTACGAAAAAGGTATACGTTGACTAATCATGGTCAATAGAGTTCTCTATCGCATTATTTTATCCTTTTTCGGGCCTGAGAGACTAAATTTATGAAAAATTACACCCATGGAGTTTTCTTAAGTTTTTTCTTCTGACTCCCTAAAAATGAAAAACACTAAGTTTCTCTTATACTAGACTCGTTAAAATTTAACAGTAAAGGACCTGTCAATTTCAAACAGGAACGGACCACTCGTTCTTAGAGTTCGATTTTAAACTAAGTTGGACTCATCCGAAGGATGAACTTATAAACAAGAAAATGTTATCCTCCTCAAGCTTGTAAAAAAATAAAGAGGTACTTGCCAGAAATGGTGGGGGAAAAGAGAGAAAACATATTCATTTGTTACACTTTGATTTATAAAATCATTACACCACTCTTGAACACGACACTTTTTGTTACACTTCTACCTGGGTTGGGAAATCATTTGCTTACCAGTTAATCAAACCACATTGAAGGTCTTCAGCCGGTTTCTGGGTATTAGCTTAGGGAAATTGTCACCAAACCATTTGCAGTTTCATTATGTGTTCAAGAGGACATTCAAACAAACCATTCATCTGCAAACATTTGTCTCCATTCGCGTTGACCATCCCTGAGTCATCCTTGCAAAAAAATTCTTCAAAACTTGATCTATGGTTTCGTGTTGTGAGCTTGCTTACGACGGATCACTTTCTATCGATGATAGCTCATCATCTAGGAAGTTGATCTAGAATCCGTCAGTACCTTGAAATCTGCATGCCTTAATGGCAGGTTTCTCGCCTTCGACGACAGGTTGCATCATTGACCTTCGATCGAACGATTCTGTGAAATGTTCGACTTCAAATCAATTATTCACATTTCATGGATTGTATTGAGTACTTTGAGAACCATTGTCATTATTGGTGGTTTCTCTCACACTTGTTAACAATTCATATTATTGACTGGTAATCAAGTGGTTTCTACCATGTTCGACTTCAACACATTTAATCACATGGAAGAATCGTACTAGTTTGGGAAGCAGAAATCAAGACCTTGGATCTAGTTTCCACCATCCAGGCTGCGAGGAGTTTTATTATGCAGTAGACTATTCATTACAAATGGCTGCGTCCATGATGTGTCTACATTATTGATGTAATATTAAAATCATTTCTGTATCAGAACAAGTTTAGTTAGTTTTGATCTGAGTATGGGAATGCCTACCTCAGCGATGATATGATTACATATATATATATATATATATATATATATATATATATATATACACATATATATATATATATATATATATATATATATATATATATATATATGTTTTTCATTGAATGTTTTTACAGGGTTTCGACTGGGGTGTCCACATGCTAATCCTTGAAATGATAAAGCACATCACTCTTCGAATGCTCTCAGACTTCGCGCTTTAGGGGGAAATTTGTTACACTGAAATTTTTCACCATGAAATTTTAGTACTCCCTTAGAAGTCTACAACATCAAAGTTCCTAAATTCAAGCCTTGAAATTAAGAGAAAATCTCATAAAAGTCTTAAAAACACTTGTACCGCACTTTCTCTTAACATTGCTTACGGTGCTGCACTTTCTTGCTTTAAATCGTGCGGAGCTAAACACATTTTTTATTTATTAAAGGTGCGGACCCTTGTAAAAGATAAAACAAAGGTGGAAAGTAACATTTAGAAGGCCAACAGTCAAATCTGGAAGCTTCTAGAAGCAGTTATCTAGTCGAAGGTTCGCTCTATCATGTATGTTCATTCCTCCATTATGGGAGCCTACCCCTTGATTTATGGAGCCCAATCCCTTCAAAAGAACATTATATCCCTTCTTAATGGGAACCATAACCTCCTCTCTTTTCCTATAAATTGAAGCCATAGTGCAACTTCAAAGGTTAGATAGAGTTGGGAGTTAGTGAGTTAGACTTGGAGAATTTTTGAGGAGAAATGCTATAAAGACTCATACTCTCATAAGTTGATCATTATATGGTAATGATTACACACCCATGTGCTTTTAGCTGAGGGAGTGCAAGGCTTGTCAAAATAAAGGAAACGCATGTTCCGGACCCTAGGAAGGCCTGTATGACATCAAGGCGGACACGGTTGTAAGGCTCTTCTTTATTTAAATTAATACGAATGAATATTGTTTTCTCAATGGGTTATTTAATTAATTATCTCATTTATTGAATTCCTTTGATCATCTTGATGGATGTTTGATTTATGAATTGATTTATTATACCAGTGCTTTTGATCTTTTCTTGTGTTTGTGATTGCAGATCCTTAATGACGACTTTCTTCAAGCCACTAGAAAGAAGATCAGTGCTGGACTACAAGTAGGTTTCTAAAACCCTGTTATAATTAATTCCATGTCAAACAATATCTAGAGAAAATGGTTTTTATTTGTCCATTTGTTGCTTGCTGTCCGTAGGACACTTGGGAGGTCTGTCTTGTCCGCAAGAGTGACTTATCCATCCAACAACTATCAATTTAGTCAAAAAATACATATCACCAACAGAGGGAAGCATCCAAATAATGGGTGCTTTCCCTGATCATATAATGAATCTAGGGCTGAGCCTCGCCTGGTGGGTCCTTTGAAACCACGTGAGCACCCGACGCCAGTGTCAGAGGTGTAGCTGCGGCAGCAAGTTCTACTCGATGCAAAACCAAGAGATGCGCCCTCTCTCGGGCCATCACTGTCTCCAACCACATATTGGCTAGGTTATCAAAACCCCTGGTCGGAAAACCCTGAGTCATCCTCTCTATCTAACTCCATGAATCCTCCAAATATAGAGCACGAGCATCCACCGCCTCAGCCCACACCACAACATCCATCGCTCAAGCCTTAGCAGCCGCCAGCCAACACTCGACATCTATCACTCAGGCCTCTGCCGCCAATACTCGACTATCAGCAGCTTCCAGTAGCTCCTCAACCATGACCACCCACGCCTCTATCGCCTCTTCGCGTGCCAAGAGGGCATCATCCCTACTATTAGCTACAGCGTTGCTACCCTCCCCTGAGGGACCTCTAACACCGACCTGAATCCCGAGTTGGGCCTGACCCTTCCCAGGTGGATCCCTCCTCCTAGGCTCATGGCCTAACAAACTTTTACGCCTATCAACCCCACATCTATAAGGGCAAAAGTAAATCATTAGTGTCACCTATGTCAAAGAACAAATATATATATATATATATATACATACAAAAATAGAACTCTCAAATGCAGAAAACCATAAAAGGTCATACATGTCGGTCCCCATGCATAACCAAGAGGGAGACCCATGTATGGATCCCCTTAGAAATCCATCCCTGCATGCAAAAACTCAAGGAATAGATGTGGGTTTGACCCGAACCATGCCTCAACCATCGTGTCACAATACCTGCTTGCCTCACCCCCACCATCGCAGGGCATCATAGGTGGCCATCAGTTCATCCTAGGATCCCTCGGAGGGCCCAAAGGCATTGCCACAAAGGGTCATAACATCACGAATCGCTCATACATGATGCTGCAAAGAATGCTCACATACACAAAAGTCTTCACTGAACCCCTCTATGCTTGGGCCAATTGCGTGACCATGCCTTCATAAACATAATGGGCTCAATCAAAGAAATGATCAGCTTGTAGTCGACACATCACTGCAATATCCAGTCGTGATACTTGGTGGGTCGATGCCAACCCATATAAGTGAAATATCATAGCTAGAGCACCTCACTCATCCAAATTAGTAATGGAGCTCACTCAAATGCAACCTCGTGTAATGGGGTTAGGCCCACAATGCCCTACCTCCTCAACCCAATAATGAATGTTCACTCCCCCAGGAGGGAGTGGATATGGGAGAGCCTCCCCCTGAGGCAAGAGGCCCGTCACAAAGTAGATATCATTCTTAGGCTAGATCCTCACATCTCTGCGGTGCAAGACCATAACACGTCGCCGCTTGTCCCAGCATCGAACCAAGTAGCATAAAAATGCATCAAGATATCTCAATATGTTTCTCTCCAGGAAGTTGAGAAATCCATATCAATCCAATGTCTCTGAAGCATGTGGCTTTTGGGCTACCTTCGTGTGTAAAGCAGGCCAGTCCTGGTCTCTCCACAACAGACTGCCACCAAGGAAACACCAAAAATGTCAGTTTTTGCACAAAGATCATCAAATTATCTAAAAAATTACATCCCCATGCCTTACAACCGTCTCTGTGCGCTGACTCCATGCATATTCTAGGCACAAGCGTGTGGCACAATGCACTAATAATTTGATAACCGTGGGGTCTTCGCACAAAGGGAAATATTTTGCGTGGAGACCGCACGTGCTATCTTGGACCGCCCACACGGTCCTGCCCAAAAATAGACATAAAATCAGTATAAGATCACACTTGTATGGCCTACCCAGACATGTAAATGACAAAAATGAGAAATAGGAGGTTTTAGATCCTACCTGACACTATCCACGCGAATCCAGGTACTTTGGATGACAGAAACGACAAGAGAAGCTCTGGAAAATGGATCTCACCTCAGACACTCAGAAAGCACAAATGACTTTAAAATGGACCATAACAGCCTATATATCACCCTTTTTACCATTTTCAAAAGCCCATAACTGGAGCTCAAAGTATCCAATCACAAAATTGCGAGAAATATAGTGATCATCACTTCATCATGTTCAATCTAGACCTCATAAATCCAGGTTTCAGATAAAGTCATTTTCAGGCTCAATTCCCACTCCCTCCATACTACAGTTCAGGTACGCTCTCTCTTATTTCTTTAAATTCAATTTATTTCAAAATATTTGTATGAAAAATATGCTTTTACTTGGGGTATTGGCTGCAGATGTTGTAGACATGCCAAATCACTATACCTCCCAGAAAATAAAAGTACAAGAGAATGTATCATTCTATCCTCAGCATGATATGATTCCCTAAAATGCTTTTCATATCTTGAAATCATCTCCTTAGAAGATCGAAACCATTAGTTTCATTCACTTGACCATGTTTACCATCACCCCACCTTGCACATGATAAACACCCTTGCCAGTAGGTAGAGCCACACCTTTCATGGAATCCATCATTCATGTAGACCATATGTCGATATCTGGAGCCATGGCCACAAACTTCGGCCCAGGAACCATTTCATGTTCATACATCCATGATAAAAAACCAGTCAGTTTTACTCATCGCATGTTAAAACCCTATTCCTGGGCCACCATTCTATACAAGCAAATCACCCAAAATGCATCAACATGTTTCACATTTTGCCTATCATGCCCTCATAAGCATAGCCCATATTTGACATTTCATCAGCCTCATCACCCTCGTACCGATACCAACCAATGGCCCCCCCACACTCAGAAAAACACCCTCCTCACATCACTATGCAGGATCATGCGTGTTAATGGGGCACCCGTCTCCATTCTTGTACATCCAAACCACTTTCATATTCTTTTGGAAATTGTACAAAGGTTATTTTAGGAGAAAAATCCCCCCACCCATTTACATTTCTTACCTGGAATCAGTCCCTAAACACCCTTGGTCGGAGCCACACACTCTTTACCACACCCAACCATGTCAATCATATCAAACATAAACCTACCCTAGATGTCCTATTGACCCCAGGTATTCCCCCATCAGAAGTTGTTATGACTACCGCCACCCGCATTTAAAACTCTGACCTTGGGCCAGTTAACCATCATTACCAGTTTCAACCATCTCTCACCATCATGTCTTGTTAACCATTCACATCATGCCCTATTTTCATCAGAAACACTAGTCCCTTGCACCAATACTTATTTTTGGATCAGTTGATGCTTCCTTCTTGTCGACTCCAATAAACCATTTTCTAGGAAGGAGATAGTACCATGGATGAGCCCCCACCATTAAAAGGGGCATCCTCAGGTAGCACAGTAGGAATTAACATTGCCCATTGATGTCATCGGTCCTGTTGACATTCAACATCAACAATTTTTTTATGTAAATATGGCACCGTACTTAATTATCTTTGCACTATGTTAGAATTAGTCGAAGACCCATAATCAGTGAGCATATCTTTCAGCAATGCTCACACGAGAAGGTCCCCAATAGTCGAAAACCCATGCTAGCACTAACAATTTCCTTTAGATATTCCTTACCTAACTAATGCATGAGGGTGCCACATTCAGATTTTCCATGCATAGAAAAAATACCCTTGAGGGCGTCAAAAAACATCGTCATCAACTAATAGTAGGTCACCTACTACAATGCAACTCGATAGAACCAATATCTTTCAGTTTTTGTTAACTAGTCATTATCAAAAGAATGGGACATGCTCACCTCGTAGAAGTATTTCTCTTTTTGTCTCGTGAAGGTTTCCCACAGAGCATGGTGTATTTTTTGCTTCAGACAAGGGGTATCCCTACTTAGTTCCATGGCAAGTTACTCTCTCTCTCACTCTCAAAAGGATCACATAGAAAAGAAAATGTAATGTATTTCGGTTATACAGTTCTTCCTAAACCTCATACATTAGGGGGAAACTGTTAACACCAGAAAATTGTACAGGCATAAGAAATTAGAAAAATCTCAAGAAAAATTTACAATTAAATGTTTTTAGAGAAGAAATACATTAGGAAAGGAAAATCTAAAAATTCCTAAGGTCCAGTCAGGATATTGGCAGACAACGCACTAGTAACAAAGTGTTTTTGCACACAGCGTGCCTATCCCTTCGAAAGCCTTACAGTTTTGAAGATGGAAAAGATTCACCATCCGGGACCACTTGACACAATTGAAAAGGATTATTATCTACCCAGTACAGTCAAGGAAAACCGAAATCAAGCCATGTTGAGGAGGTATGCATCCCACAAAGGAATCTCCTCCCCACTCTTGGGTCACTATCAATATTGAGCTAAGAGAGGGAAGAGAAGTTCAAAATTTTCTATATAAAATAGCCATGGGAAGAGAATGATTGTTATGCTAGCCAAATTTCTCCATAGCAAACCACGTTGCAAGTGTAGCAACTAAAGGATTGGAATGACTCAAATGTTGTCCATCCAACATCTCAGTCTAAGAGAGAGCTTCACCATATGATAATGATTGAAATCCTTTTGAGAGAGGGAGGAGATACTTGCAGGGAACTTGAGCAAAGGAACCCCCCTTGTTCTGAGTATTTGAGCTCCATATCCAAAAGGACTCACTTCAAGAGAGCTTAGCATTGTATTTTCCATACCACCAGCAGTTAATAAAGGGAGAATTTCCATTTGTCTTATTGGGTTGTTGCTCCATTTGAGAATTTTTATCTTGTGTATTTTCTGTTTTAGTTCATATTGTTGTATGCTTAGCTTACCCTATGAGTTTTGTTTAAATTGTGTATGTTCATTAATAGTAACATAATTCTTCTTAGTGTTCTTATGAAAATAGAAACCAACTGCTAAAGAGGTGCATTTTGTTACATCTGTGTAGCAAAAACACCACCACAACTACACTCATCAACTAGCATTTATCACTTATGTAACCATAATAATAATAGAATGAAAAACATATAAGTTGCCCTAATGCTTAAAACAACCATGAATCACATAGCCGCATGCCAAGCATATAAACTTATATGATGATCTACTCTTACCCCAAAGTCCATTGTCACTTTAATGATTTGCATCTCCTTCTCTATTTGAACCAACACATTAGCATCGTAACATACCAATTTCATCATGATGACCTAATTGCATACAATGACCTCATGATGCATGACAATATCAACCATTCCAACTTAAACAGAAAATACATAAGCGTGAACAACATGTAACCGAACATGAACAACCAATGCATGTACGACATTTAATGACATGTACCCAAGCATGCACATACAACAACATGTAACCAAAACAAGGAATTCTTGTACAACATGTAGCATCATGTAAGCAAGCATACATAGTCAATGCATAATCATGAACAACACAAAAATAGTCATAAACACATGATGACACATGTCCTAGCGACACCAACAACTTTCTCATGGCAACATCACTGTAACCATGACCAAAACCATGCGTATGCAATAGTCACACATAGACCACAATCATACAACAAACGCATGAAAAAAACATAAACGCATGATCAACACACCACCCATCTAGTACGATATTTGAACCATGCTCTAATACCACTCAGTAACACCCTCATCCCACATTTACCCAAGTAACCAACCAATTGAGGTAAACATGTGACGAGAGGCCACTATAATGAGATTCAATCTCCTAGGTGACATTAAGGAAGTGGAACCGATAGAAACACATCAAAAATAACTTGTACACCAGGAGGCAACCCAACCCTTTAGGCCTCTTACCCCTTGGTCACACTGACAATTTGACCCTTTTGAGCCATATCCATAGGCATAAGACTACATGCATGCGGCTAGGAGGCTATAGCCCCAAGCACAACATTGCATGCCTGCAGCTAGGGCCCCAAATTCCCAGTTATTTGTCTGCAACTTCGGGATTTGAGCCACCTTTTTAGGACCAGAGCCCCGACCACTGCCCAGAACTTCATGAAAACTTATGGAATGATAAATAACATTATAAAAATGATATAGAATCAATCACATCAACAAGAAGTCATCTAGACTCCTCTTAGCTAGGACAGTCATTTTGTCAAACATGTCACAAACATTGAATCTACATGTGTAAACAACATATTTAAGCATAGGGGTGTCATACTTATATGAGAATCACGAAGAAGCATTTCTCCCTTACACCATTATCTGCAATACAATCTATTTCACCATATATACATTGTGCATTCATTTACAAGTAAAAACATGGATAGAACCATACATCATCACCGATAAAATACATGCTTATAAGCAGCGTAACAACAAAAAAAATACCATGGATACAACATCAATATAATCCACACAATAACTAGTACATTTTAATACCAAATACCAAAGGAATTAACTCTTCATTACTAAATGTAAAAACCAACTGGAGATTTAACTTCCACATTCCACCCGACCATAGATTGGCTGAGCCAAATTTTACTTCAGCCAATCACCCCCACCCCATATTCCAAGCATGAATGTGGGACTCATGACCAATCGAAAAAGAACCAAAAAAGCATGGACGCTACCAGAATTCTTCACATACACAATGGGGAATTTGAGCGCCTCTTAGTCTCTCAGGCTTTATCGTAACACACACTCTGATCTAGGGTTCCCTAGGCCCTACACTGAGACCATATCTCTAGGCTTTACTGTACATACCATCCCAAGTCTACTAGGCCCAACCAAGAGAAATCCACCTCTTGGCTTTACCATATATCCCTCCATTCACCGGAAAGGATTATTATGCCCATCAAGGCACACAATCTTGGCTTTACTACAACCCACAATTTGGTTCAGGGGTTACTAGGCCAATGGCTTTACCAAGATCCACAGTTCGGTTCAGGGACCACTAGGCCATGTGTTTGTCATTTCAGAGATCCACATCACTCAGCTTTGAATCCATCTGGAAATCGATCTCAACTGAAGTACAAGAAACCCATCTCATTCAATCTATACAGAAATGGAAAGGCTAGGCTGAAAACACTATCACACCTGGGAAAACCCATGCCAACATAGAAAAGAACCACATGAATTACCAATCATTCCAGATCTAGCAAGGAAATCATGTATGCAAATCAGTACCTGCAAAGAATCTTGATGTAGTTGGTTGATCTTGATCTTCCTTAATTTCTTTCCCTTTCTTTCTCCAGTGCCGAAGTGCTCCAAGAAAACTTTAAGTGTCCAAGAGTGAGTGAGAGAGAGAGAGAGAGATAATAATGAGAGAGCTCCAAAAAATGAACTGGCCAAGTATTTAGCAAAAGCTCACCAACTGATCCTCAGAAGCCTTTTTATTAATGAGGCGTCTATTCCCTTAATTTTCCTCCTCACATGCAACCTGTGACCTTTCACCTTCCTTTTCTACTAATTTCCATTAAATAAAATGCCAATTAATGCATCATGTCTTTCCAAAGCCTTTGCCATTGCCTTTTCCAATTTCCTCTAGTCATAACAACTGAAATGAACAACCACTAGGATTTTTTCCCCAACATTCAGCTTGGAATACGTGTCCCATCGACCATGGTTATTATTTCTAATTTTATTACATGGAATTTGCACCAAGGTTGTTGCAAAATAAGCTCAATAACTCATCCTAAAAAATCAAGAAACAAACACAATTTATTATATAAAGGTCAATATACCTACCAAGATATTTAACAGATGAAGAATATCCTCTTGTCCAATCTCCATCTCTCATTCCTCATTTCAAGACTTATATTCAACAAAACAAACAATGGTAGACAACAATAAAATCAAAGTAAACTTGAACATATAATGTTAAATAAATCAAAATTTCAATGCATAAATATAAAGTATATTTTACCAACACTAAAATGGAGATAGAAAATATGAGTTTTCTATTGGTTGAGTAAGTAGTAATACAATGAATAACGATCACTTGACTCTTTCCATGGGCATAGAACAAAATTGTCCTCTATATCCCTCCTTCATCGACCATGAAGGTCTCCTCCTATGATCTTCCACTTCAAAACAATGTCAGAGATAAATGGGGATTAACACAATTTTAAGAAGATAGTGAGAAGATAAGGAAACTAGGGTTTCTTTACTGAGGGGGTCGCTTAAATGCTCATGAAATAAAACTTGAATCAAGGATAATTTCGTCAACATTATATTTCACAAGTAGGAGTGAATGAATCCTCCACCCAAGGCATCAATTTATACTCCCAAAAGTTGGTTATGGACATTAGGGTATGAGCTGGAGTAGGTGGTTCTTAGTAAAACCGATCATTATTGCCTAAAAATGTATGTTATGTGTGCATTTAATTTTTTCTAGTGAATTAAGGCAGACATGAGTCTCTTTCAAGGGACTCCCAAAAATATGCATTTTGATCTTGTGAGAGTTGCATATGTACATTAGTGTGCTAGAATATAAAAGGTGCATGGAAACAAAAATTATTTTTTGAAGAATTTTCTAAGGGGATAGAGTCTACCATAGGGAAAGGGATATGATTTCATGGACAAAATCCACTTCTCTGACAACAAGTCACAAAAGAAGCTATAAAAAAATCCCCCTAGTGTATGAGGTCAGAAGGGTATTTGATGACTGAAATACGTCATATATAACCGAGAGGATTTTTTCAAGTGGGTATAAGATGAGTTCACCAAATGGTGGATTGAACAGTACTTGAAAAAAAAAAAATCCAAGATAAGACAATGCATCTCCCAAGGTGTGCATGCCCATGCTCAAAGAAGGAAAAGTATGCCTGCCAAAACAAGTACACTACAGATCCATGAACATGTATGTATTTGAAATGATAATCATGGCCACAAAAATTTTAAAAATGCATCCACGTAAAATAAATCATAGCCATGAAAAATATTACATTGTGGAGCAATGTATCAGTATAGAAAACTGGAGGATATGTGGAGTAAATGAAGTGAACAATTGATCCCCCTCTGGAGTACCAAAGTCATTTGAATAAGAGTAGTATTATCCAAAAACTTAGGTTCAAACATATAATATTCTACTATAGTGAGAAGCAACATATCACGATGGATGTAAGGAGCATATAGTAAAAAGGTTTCCAAATGAACAAGAACATTGACACAACCCAAGATCTTTAAAATCAATCGAAGGTACAAATCTACACCATGTGAATAAAGGAGTTGAATTTGAACATGGGAGAAACTGGTTGATTACCAATTAATGATGTATACCATTAACAAATGTGATAAAAACCTATAATAATGATAATGGGTGTCAAGGTACCTAGTACATTCTTACAAGTGTGAATAGATGTGTTGAAGTTAAACATTTGAAAGAATCTATCAATTAGGGGAAACCCCAAGGTGCTAAATGAGACTCTATATCTTACTCCTAATCTAATGGGAAAATGTTGGACATTATGTTGTCATTAATGAAAACCAACGACATTGATGTCAAAGGGAAATTCAAAGGAAGCAGTAGTATCATTAATTTTAAAAGATAATTCAAAGGAAGTAGTATGACAGTCTGATGTCTTGACAAGATCACATCAAATTGTGTCAAAATGGATCAAATTTTATTGATTTTTTATTTAATTTATGATGATCAAGTGAATCTATGGATGGAATTGATAGATATTCCTCTTTGATACCTTTCCAATGATATATCACACCAGGTCAAACCCTTCCCGAATGAGAACATAAGGTAGTTTGAAGTTGGCGGTTTCAATAAGGGAAAGAAAACCAAATTAATTATTAAAAACACCAAATTTGTTATTGTTGAGCATCTTTGGATTGTATCCATGAATTTGTGGTGAAATCTATGATAGATGGCGCATGGAATTGCACACTATTTAATAGGGATAAAGTTCAGGCATCTTAGGGCATATCTAGTTGTTGGAAATTTTATGAATGATGAGATGACTAATAACTTATGCAAGTGTTAATGATAGTCATGCCTCCTCCACATAACTTGAACTCTGCCACACTGATCCAACAATCTCATCACATGTGGTTGGCACAAAAGGATGTCAAGTATCCCCCTCAGCGCTGATGATAGATGATGTAGTAGTCTGACATAGAAGCACACGTGGCAAGACAAGATTCGCTGAGTGAAAATGGTAGCGATAGATTTGACATATGGTGATGATGTGACACGTGCCACATGACATGTTTTCTAGGAATTTTTCATTTGAATTAAACAAAATCTGAGTGACATGTGGCCCACTCAAAGCACACCATGTTTCAAGGGTGATGTCATGATGACATCAACATTGGTATGACGAAAGACCCTAGGACTAAGTAACATGGTAAGGTCACATGAAGTTCCCACAAAAATTTGTGTTGACCCATATTCCAAATTCGTGTTGGCCCCAATTAAATTCTTGCCCACCCACACACACACCTAGATATATATGTGTGTGGCCTATACGATTTGAAGTGTGCTCATTTATTGATATATATGTTTGATTCAGAGACTCAAAGGCATTGGCTAGTAATTTTTGTGGTGCATGGTCGTAAGATCCATTATGACTCGAAGCTCAAAGTCATTGGCTCTATTATGGTTATGAATTGGCCCAAAGGCATTAGCCCTATTATGGTCTTGTATTGGCCCAAAGGTGTTGGCCCGTAAGATTTGTTGTGTATTGGCTCGAATACATCAGCTCTATTATGGTCGTATATTTTCATGTAGGCATTGTTTTTGTTAGGATTTGGGCCGAAGGTGTTTGCTCATAAATTTTTACTATGAATTGCCCCGAAGGTGTTCGATCATAATGTTGTGTTATGATTTGGCCCGAAGGCATTGGCTCATAATCTCTAACGTTGTGATTTTTCCTAAAGGCGTTTACTCTTCTTCCGCATTGGCCTAAAGGGGTCGGATTGTAAGATTCGGTCCTCTATTAGCCTGAAGGCATTGGATCGTAAGCTCTATTGTGATTTTGCCCGAAGGCATTGGCCCGTAAATTTTGTTTTGACTTGGCCTGAAGGTGTTGGCTCGTAAACTCTATTATAGTTGTGTATTGGCCCGAAGGTGTAAGCTCTGGTATGGTTGTGTAATTTTTGTTATGTTTTTTCCCTAAGATTTTGCTTGTATCCTCTGTTACGATTTGGACCGAAGGCACTGGCTCTGTTATGGTTGTGTATTGGACCGAAGGCATTGACTAGTAAACGTTGGTCGTATATTGGCTTGTCATTTTTGTTTTATATGGTCATGCATTCGAATCTTGTCTAATATATACTATGTACGGTTAAGCTCGAAGGATTATCATTTAAATTTAAAAAAAAAATTATTAATTGTTGAATATGTACTTGATGGGTGGCATGAATGACTAGCATAGAATCCAAATTGGTTTTGAAATTATTTGGTCTAGGAGAGGTTGGAGATTCGAATTTAATGGAGTTTGTCGGAATTTATTCTTGCCCACTAAAGTGAATTTTGTTGAACACTTAAACAAATGGAAAAAGGGCATTTTGTAGAACATGTGCCAATAAAAGTGCATTTTATAGCTAGCGGACCAGAAAGGTGCAAATTGTAGAATAATTAATTTTCATGATGTTTTTATGGGTTAAATTGAGGTAAATTTGACTTTTTAAAAGGGAAAAATGGTTTGTATTGTCTTGTAATCAATGTAAGGGACTTGAAAATCCAAGAGGATATGTTTTTATGGACAAGAATTTGTTTCAAAATGTTTTGAGTCATATTATCAAGTTGAATGTCAATGCTAGAGATGAAGGATAAGTTAATGTTGATCAAATTTGGAAAAAATGTTTTGTGAAGAGCTTGTGTGTCCAATTTGAAATATTGTCAAAGGTGGTTAACAATACTTTGAAGAAGGAATTGGGTGCCTCCATCGAGGTTGGTACCTCGATTAGGTTGAAGCCTACTGCAATTCAGCTCTTGCATATCTTTAAGGTCGGTGCCTCAATAAGGTTGTAGCCCACTGCAAGTCGGTGCTTGCACATTTTGGGGGTTGGTTCCTCCAACAGGTTGGTGTCTTTGAATCTATGTAATCAAAACTAAAGTAGATAAAAATAATTTTTGGTTTTCTCCCACAAGGATTTACACATACATTTGATGTTATCTTATGATGATGTGATGAGGTTCTTTAATGATGCATGAATGTGTTTGCATTTTTTATTGATTACTAAATTGTTTAAATTGATGAAAATTGGTCATTACACTGATTCACCCCCCCCTCTCAGTATAATCCTTAGTCTAACTATTGGGATCAGAGTGGGTTCCTTTAGGAAAATTCAATCACTAGAAGGTTGATCATAGGGAAGATGTACTCTATCAAATCGTTAAGCAAGCCTCCTCAGTTTGATGAAACCAACTATGCCTTCTGGAAGATAAGAATTGAAACCTACATCATATACTTAGGTACTAATGTTTGGGTAACTATCGAAAATGATTATCAAGTTCCTACTACTCCACCCATTCATACGGCTGGTAAAACATGCCATCTTGAGTGGATTATCAAATATTAAATTTGTTAAAGTAATGCATTACAAGTCAGCCCATGAGCTATGGAAATATCTCAAAATTTGTTAAGAATGGGACAAGAAAGTGAAGTGGGGCAAGCTTCAATCTTATAGGGGTCAGTTTGAAAGTTTGAAACTGGAAGAATATGAGAATAATGCTTCATATTATCTTTGAGTAGACAATATTGTCAACTCTATCATATGTCTTGAGGAAGAAGTCAAGGAAGTTTATATTGTTAAAAAAAAATTAAGATCACTTCCTTCAAGATTCAATCCCAGAGTATTAGCCCTTGAAGAGCTATCAAACATGGATAAGTTGAGCATGGAAATGCTTCATAGATAAGTCATTGCATATGAGCTAAGTACATAAAAGGAAAAGTTAAGAATCAAAGAAGCAACATTTAAGGAAGCCAAGGAAGCAAACACGGGAATTAAGAAGTCTCCAACCATGAATTAGATGAAGAAGAAGCCAAGGTTGTCAGAAAGCTAAAGAAGGGAACTAGAAATTTTAAAGGTAATCTTCCTTTTAAATGTTTTCAATATGGAAGAATAGGAAACTATGCTTATAAATTTCCTTACGCAAAAATGAATGATAATGATGACGAAGTGAAATTCATGTCTATGGAACGCAAGAAAAGACAAAATTCTTAAAAGAAAAGCTTGTACTTAAATTAAAGGAAGAAAGTGATTACAATAGCAATGCAAGTATGACTGATTATGAAAGAGGTGAGATATTGTTCTTAGCTAAATAAGAGATTGAAGCAGAGGTAGATTATGAAGGAGAACTCATAAGTGAATTAAAAGAAATAAAAACTCCTAGAAAGAAGTTGGGACCAACTAAAACAAAAATTGTGAGAAATATATTAGTGTGCGACATCCATTGTCTCTCTCAAAGTTGAATGAGAAGAAGCTAAAGGGATAAAGGAGTTTATTTCATAATAGTTGCACAGAAGGGAGGAAATTTGTAAAAAATTGGAAGAATAAATTGTGCATTGTAGAGGAGAGATAGATCAAATTAACAAAAAATTGAAGCTTCTCAAAGGGTATGTGATATGAATTTGATTGTTAGTTATGGAAGTGCTAATGATTGATAAACAAACAAAATTGTGGAGATTAATTTGATTTCATGAACATAAAAGCATGGAAATTAAATGCTGAACAACAACATATAAACACACAACAAAACATGACAACTAAATCAATAACAAATTTTTTTGATGAAGGAGTTCACCCCTCCTGGGCTACCTCTTCTTGGTCCAGCTTCCATGTCATGGGCCTTTGTATTAGCTTCAATTGTGCAAAAATGTTGTTTATAGTCTCCTATTGCCTCTGCAACCTGCTCCAATGGCTCCAAAACATAAAAATATACCAATAATGACTCTTCCTGAGCCAAAATTGGTCGAAAATTGGCTCAGTTATGGCAAAAACCAATTTCCTTATTATTTTTCCTCCAAATCCGGAAAATATCCAGCTAACCCTACTAAATTTAGAATTTCCTCCTAAAAAGGCACCTCCACTAAGTGCTCCGCTAGTTTAAGAGCAGATTAACACACAATTAATGACGACTTAGTTGGATGAGTGCGTCATTAATTGTGTGTTATCCATTGGAGTTAAGAGAGGATTAGATTATCATTAATCTCGGATTAACATTTAACAAAACATTTTTATAGTTAATACAATCATGTCGGTTCGTTAGCTCTTGCAAACGATCATTTGATGAAGACACATGGGCAGGGGGTTGGCCCCCTCCGGACCCCCATCGTTGGCGTGGATAAATTTCGAATAGAAGTTGCGCCCCTAATGGTTAAGAACCATCTTCGGAGTATAGCGGTAAGGTGTGGGCGCAGCACGTGGGTGGTCGTGGGTTCGACCCCGACCCCCACACCATTATTTTATTCTTCATTGCAAATACAAACCCATAGTTTGAAAACTATGGTTTAACATTAATATATATCCTCCCGCCAAATTCCACACACCTGTCCGCCAAAGAAGATGAATAATTGTTTTGTTAACCACCTCATTCTGACCATTTGTTTGCAAATGAAAGGCTGTACTCTTCTTCAACTTTGTGTCCATCATGTCCCACAATTTTGACCAAAACTTCCCAACAAACTGGGAATATCGATCACTTATAATAGAAGTAGAAAGACCAAAATGAACCCATACATTTTAAAAGAAAAGATGAGATTTTTGTTCAGTTGTAATTTGTTTTTTACATGGCATCAAAAGACACATTTTTTTGAACCTATCTACCACGACATACAAGTAATCATGACTTTTCCTTGACATTGGAAGACCACCTACAAAATCCATTGAGATACTCTCCCAATGATGTGAAGGAACCAGAAGTGGAGAGTAGAATCCAAGTTTCCTATTACTAGGCTTACTTATTGCACACAAAGAACATACTCTAATAAAACGAGATACACTAGTAATCATGTGTGGACAATAACAATACCTTTGGAGATTCGCTACTGTCTTGCCTATACCAAAGTGTCCAGAAATCAATGAAGTGTGTGCCTCCCTTATGATATTGTTTATTTCTCCCTGTGGAATACAGAACTTTCCCAAGTGATACAACAAACTGTTATGCACATCATAATCTAACTCTTTGATTTGGTTTCCTTGACTCAATCTTTCATACACATCTTCAAAATCACTATCATATGCATGTTGTTCAATGTAACTTCCATGCATAACTGAATTGTGCTTGAGTATAATAGATGAATTTAAAATAGGCCTGGAGAGCATATTAACTACCTTATTGTAGATTTCAGTTTTATACTTGATAACCAAATGAAATTGTTGTAGAAATCCCATCCATTTGAAATGTCTTGATTGCTGCAACTTTGATTGTGATTGTAAGCACTACAATGGATGATGGTCGGTATGTATAATGGTATCTTTCCCCATCAAATAGTGCTTCCATTTATTTACACTTTGTACCAATGCATATAACTCTTTATCATAGGTGGGATAGTTATTCACAACTCCATTAAATTTTTAGAATGAAATGAAATAGGCTTACTATGTTGCATGAGAATTGCTCCCATGGCATAATCACTTGCATCTGTTTGGATCTCAAATGGCTATCTAAGATCTGGAAGAGCCAATACCGACATTGAATTGATCTTTTGTTGTAAAGAATCAAATGATTTTTTCTGCATATCTGCCCAATGGAATAATTTCTTGACACTTGTCAATGCATGTAACAGAGCTGCAATGTAAGAAAAATTAGCAATGAATTTCCTCCAATAATGTGCTGCCCCAAGAAAGCTTCTTACCACCGTAACTGTATTGGGCTTGGGCCAATTCAGAATGATCTCTACTTTGGAAGGGTCTATCTTCAACTCACCTCCTCCAACAATGTGTCCCAAATACAATAAAGAAGTCTTTCCAAACTCACACTTCGACATCTTTAAAAATAACTGCTCTTTTTTCAAGACATCAAGTACCTTGTTCACATGCATGAGATGTTCATCTCTTGATTTGATGAATATAAAGTAATCATCTAAGTAAAAAATGACGAAGTAATATAGAAATGGTCTTAGAACATCATTCATAACTCTCATGAAATTAGCTGGAGCATTTGTTAGACCGAATGGCATAACTAGCCACTCAAACAATCCTTGTCTAGTTTCAAATGCAGTTTTCCAAATGTCCTCCTGAGCTATTATAACTTGATGATAACCACTTCGTAAGTCTATCTTAGCGAAATACTTTGCATACCTTAATTGATCAAGAAAATCATTAACGTGTGGGAGTGGATAGTGATTCTTTACCGTGATTTTATTCAGTGCACAAAAATCTATGCACATGCGCCAAGTTATGTCCTTCTTTGGTACCAAAATAATCGGTGAACCACATGGAGAAGTAGATGGGCATATGATACCTTTGTTAAGAATTTATTGGATTTGATTCTTGATTTCCAAACTTTCCATAATTTACATGCGATACATTCCAATGTTTGGAAGTGGAACATCTTGCTGCAGCTGAATCTCATGTTGAATTCCCCTCTTGGGAGGTAACCCACTTGGTTCTTGAAACATCTCACCATGCTGACTTACCACATCAAACAAATCAGATTTTCATTTGTCATAACATCCTTCAAAATATTCATAGTCAACATCATCCTTTTTCTTGAACATGAGAAGCACAAATTTTTTACTTTCATTAACTAGTCTCTTCATCTACCCTGCTTTAACTAAATAAATATTTAGCTTTTTGCGATGAGCTCTCACAATATACTCCACCCCATCCTTAAAAAAATGATATTTGTTCTTATGGAGATAAAATACCGCTTTCCTGTCATACAAATATGGACTTCCCAAGATAATCATGGAAATGTCAAGCGGAACCACATCTAACTCAACTTCATCAACAAAGTTTGCAGTAATAGAAAATCAAAATATGCATTTCCTTGTAACATGTAAATTGGAATTCTTAACTATCCAACCCAAAGGGTATGGTTTATGATGTGGTAAAGTTTCAAGGTTAATATTTTTGACCAAGTCTTCTAAACTTAAGTTTGCTTGTGACCCATTATCAAAAAATGCATCAATCTTTGTATGATTTGAAATCACCCTTACATGGAACAATTCTATCCTTGTCTCTTCATTTGGAGTGTTGTTGTGACAATTTGAGAAAATATTACTTTCTATGGATTCTTTTCCCTTTTTGACCATGGCTACGATCTTGGTATCATCTTTGGAATAAGATCCAAGATCATGTTGTGTGGTGGCAATCATTTTTTGTTTACCCTTGTTGTTTGGTTTCTTAGGCCTTAGTTCGGGATGTAGTTTCCAATAGCGGGCTTCATCATGCCCTTCTTTGGAACAATGTTTGCATGTATTTTTCTCCCCTTATTTCTTAATGCTTGCATTCTTCTTTCCCTTCCATTTTCCTCCCTTCTCGTTTCCCTTACCCTTGAATGGCTTCTTTTTACTACCCTCTTCCTGAATGTTTTTCCCCTTTCTTCAAGGTGCATGGCTTGCACACATACTTCATCTAAATTGCTTGGGTTAAACATAAGGATAGTATGTTTCAAATAGGAATGTAAACCCCCAATGTATTTCAAGAGTGTGTCTTGGAAATTCAAGTTTACTCCTAAAAACAAAGCCCTCTTTCTAAACTCTTGGGTATACTCTTGAACTGTTTGGCCCTTGAGTTGCCTAAAGTTTTTCCAACTCATATTTGATTTTTGCATATAAGCTATTGGATAAAACTTTCTTTTAATGGAAGAAATAAATTCAACCCAAGGAATGGATATCTTACCATGGATTCACATTTCCTCTTGAGTCTTTGCTTCCCACCAAACTAGTGTTTCTCCTTCTATCCATAATGAAGCCAACTGGATCTTTATATTGTCCTTTTGTAGATTCTGAATTATGTAGTATACCTCCAATTGATGGATCCAATTTTCCAACTTCTCTGAATTTACCTCACCTTTGTACATGGGAAGTTCAAACGTAATGTCCAATTTGAGTAATGGAGTTTTTCCTTTTGGGGTTTTTGAATGAGTGTGGGTGGTTTTTGTGGTGGAAGTGTGTTATGCGGAATTATGAATTAAAGATAAATCATTCTTCCCTAGGCAGGTGCTAATCTAGAACAATAGGTCAAATAATTTACAACTATATTTCCTAACTGTAAATAGACATACAGAATGAAATAAGGAACCTACTTGAGATCCAAGCGCTTCCAAAGTCTCCTTCTGTCGCTTTTGATGTAGCTTCAAATTCCAACCGGCTATGCAAAATATTTCCTGCAAGAATGAACACTAAAAAGCAAGAGATAACAATAATACAGATGTCTATTCAAGTTATTTAGCTAAATCAATAAATCATAAACCATATACATCAACTAAGAAATCATGATATTGGAAATCAAAGCTTATACAGATGCATATAGGGAAAAATAAACAGTAATCTTTATTGATGATAGAAGGGGAGGTTACAACCCAGTGATTGATTTAGTGTCACCATCTCCAGTAGCATCCCAGCCTCATCAAAATGCAGATATTTCCAGCAATATGTCACTCAAATAAATCTCCTCAATTGAAATTCCACCAGCATCTCTATACAAAAATTCTTCCTTATCAAACACTAAGATCTGTGCTCAATTTATAGAGGAGCTGAGGTAATTTTACAATCAATGACTTTCCAATAATAGGCAAGACATGTTCCTAATCTTGTATATGTCAAATGTACACACGGATTCTAATTTTGACACATGTGAACTCTTCTAGAAGGCACTGGCCAAGTGGATATTCCAGAACAATGAGAATTTCGCTCCCAATGTGACCAACACACCCATGAGTGTCGGGAAGTACTTTGCAGAGCAGCCTTGCATGGGGCTACCTACATATGCAATGCACTTAGTCCCTTTAGAGGTAGCGTTGGTGAGCTCTCATATGATATATTATAAACTTCAAACTTTGGAAACCTTTGCAGATGAAAGTCTTTGATTGATTTGTCTTGTTATTTGTCTTAGGGCATGTAGCAATTGAAATGTTAGGGGATGATAGACCCTATAAATTGGTCCTGGAGATGATGCCTAGTTAACCAGGTCATTGTGAATGATGCCAAAATTGACCTATAACAATTCCCCCCTAAAGCATGAAGTCAGAATAATAACAACAATATTTTGATTGATATGATTTACACTATAATGGGCTGGAGATGAAGTGGAGTGGCGACCTGCATCAATCTTACAGTACATTACATCATGATATATCCTCTTAATCATAATTGATGAGGGTAGACATTCCCATGTTAAACACATAAACAATCTAATAACATGTACATAATTCAGAAAGTCGTCGTCATTGGAATGTTGCCCAATGCAGACATGCCTATAGATATAGGCCCATGTTTGGATGACGATCTGTATGTAAGGTCACCATACATATGATGTGTAAAAAAATCCTGAAATCATAGCCTGGATGGCTGAAACTAAATCCAGGGTCTTCTTATCTCGTTCACTCGATAATTCAGGTACAAGTCTAGCCATGCGAATATATGATTTGTCATCAAACATGGAAAGACATCGTTTGATTACCAGCCAATGATGTGAGTTGTTAAAAAATGCGAGAGAACCACCATTGATGTTAATGGCCCTCAAGGTACTGTAGTACATTTCGTAAGGTGTGAATAGATGATTTGGTGTCGAACGCCAAACAAAATCTTTCGGTTAAAAGTCCGGAAGCGAGGATCTTGTCGATGCTGTAACAAGCCTCAAGGTACTGGAATCTGATGTTTCTAAATGAACTTCCAGGATAATTTTTTGTTGTTGACAGGAAGTCACCTTATTGCGAAACGAGAGTTACTGATTTTGGAGACAAGGATATGACTTGATATAACAATTTTTAGGGATGACGGTCGTGAGAATAAAGGTTTATGAGTATTGCAAAAGGATGAGTTATTCACTGGATGACTTCTCTTGAACATATCGGCGACATTGAGATGAGTTTGCAGCATTGACCCAAAACCAAAGTGAAGGTATGATGAACCATAGGTATGGATGAACCGTTAATATGATTACCAAAACCAAACAGTCATGGACATGGAGTGAAGGAAGTGTCATGTTCAAGAGCGACTTGCTACCATAAAGAATTTTGTTCACTTTTCCCAAATTTCCCCCGATCATTTGTTGACCAGTACCTCTTTATTTTTTAACAAGCTTGAGGAGGATAACATTTGATTGATCTATAATTCAACCCTTCAGGAAAATAAAGTATTTCTATTTAATAATTTAACGAGTCTAGCGATGAATGAAACTCGATTCTTTCCATGATCGACAAGCCCATCACTTTTTTATGTTTTAATGAGCTTAACGAAAATGATAGCCAGGTCCTTTTTCATATTTAGAGAGTTTGAAAAAGAGGACGAAAGAAAACTCCATAAGTAATTTTTTGTAAATTTTTCGCTCAGATCTCAAAAAGTGTAAAATAATATCTGAGAGAACCTCTTTGGTCATGTTTAACTAAGGTATTCATTTTTCGTAAATAATCTATCTCAGTCCGGAAAAGGGTTAAACTTATACTGAGTAGATATCAATTCATTTACTTTTACGAGCTCGAAAAGACAAGTGCTCGACAATATTTTCACATTATCGGAGTCTGAAAAGAGCTGAAAGAAGACTCTAGGGGTTCCTTTTTCGATGTTATCTAAGCTCGAAAAAGAGATAAAAGTGTGCTTCAAATCCTTTTTCATTTTTCACAAAGCTCGAAAAATAAGGAGAAAAAGTATGCTTTGTGGTCAAATCATTCTTGAAATAAATCTGCACAACTAATCTGTTCATCAGTTGTAAGACCTGTTTAGAACAACATCAAATGGATTAAAAATACCTGTTTCACGATAAAAAAATAATAAAACTATAGTCATAGCAATAAATTCAATTTGCAATAATTAAATGACTATTAAAAGTAGTTTCACTATTCATTTTTACCATTCCATAGTTACCATTTGCATT
The DNA here is from genome assembly GCA_034641835.2 of Pinus albicaulis. Classification (NCBI taxonomy): domain Eukaryota; kingdom Viridiplantae; phylum Streptophyta; class Pinopsida; order Pinales; family Pinaceae; genus Pinus; species Pinus albicaulis. Next base: position 198,443,100 of record CM076570.1, on the reverse strand, counting down.
TTGGAGCTCTGAACTTGATTTTTCCCCCGAACTTCAGCTGTTGATTGTGATCATTTTTGTGGATGGTTTTTGTTGTCGTTTGATCCAGGTTAGTGATATGAACCTCCTCTTTCCTTTAGTATTCATTTCATTTCCAATTTCTGTAAATTTTCAGGGTTTTAAGGCCCCTAGGGTAAATGCTGCCCAAAAAGTGGGCAACACACCCCTGAATGTCGAAACCTGCATTGCATAGCAAGTACAGTGAAGGTTTAATTGCATACACAATGCACTGTCTCTTGTTAGGGAGTGCGTTGGGCACAATCTATATTTTTTTTTCTTACATTATGCCCAAAATTTTCCTAGTTTTTTGCAATGAATGGAATTTAATGGATCTTATGGTTGTATTTCAGGTTTCCAATGAATTACAATGACGATTACATGGAGGGAAAGAGAACATGAAGAACAGGACATGATTGCCTTAAATGATCCAGGTACAATAAGAGCCCTAAGAGATTGTGGATTGCTTAAGTACTTCAAATTGTCAGGGATGAGGAAAAAAATAGAACTATTGGAGTTCTTAGTTAGAGCATGGGATCCAACTATTGAGGCATTTCATATTAAGAACCAAGTGGTTCCCATAACATTTGAGGATGTATACTTTCTCACAGGTTTGTTGAGGAGAAGCTTGCCCATTTCGCTCTCAGGGTCTATTGTTGGAGGAGAGACAGTGAGAGATTATGTTTTGCAACATTGTTATATAGGGGCAGAGCCAAGCAAAGATGGAAATATAAACATCCGAGATGTTAGAGATTTGCCTTTGAGAACTATCCTTTTCATGATTGCAAAGCTTGCAGGCACCGTTACACTACATGTAGCAAATATATCGTATATGCAGTACACGCTAGAGTCTATGGAGCCAACAGTCTTCAACTGGTCTGAAGTTGTTCTTTCTCAGATAAAGGAACAACTAAATAAAGCAAAGGGAGGAAGGAAGAATAATTTCAGTTATGGTTCTATCCTTATATCCTTCGCCTTGGAACAGATTCCACTGATGCAGCCACAACATGTGACACTGGATATGTCTAATCCTAGAGATCCGCGGATGCAGAGATGGGTGGAACTCATGGATAGGCATGCAGGCCAATCTATCATTGTGTTATCAACTATGTTCCTTGCCTAGTTTCGGTGACATATTGTCACCATCGATGAGTATGCATACACAGGTGTTGATTTATGAGGACATCTAGATTTAGCATTACCAGAAGGCGCTCAGTGGGGTGCAATGGGTAAGAATGTTTTGACCATGTTTTTGATTTTCCTAAGGTTTATACAATGATTTTTTATTTTGATGTTTTCCCAAGACTAAAATAAATGTTTGATGTAATGCAAATGTTGGTCATGTTCAACCAGTAGTGGAACCAGAGCACGAAGTAGATGTGCCAGCAGAGAGGGCTGTCGGGGGAGCAGTTCTTCAGGATCTTGATATGGCTGAGACTTTGAATGAGCTTCAACATCACATAGAGGGTTTGATCTTAGGGATACCAGATTTCTGGATCAAAAAGCTACCTATGCGACTGCAACGACACACTATTGGGGTTCCTAACCGCTAGATGCGGTTACTACATAGGATAGCTAGATCTATAACATGTTACCAAGAGAACCACTATTTTACTTGTGACATTTTGCATACACTTTGAGGTCATATGACCAATGTGTCTTGGGCACAAATTTTTGTAAAAAACTATAACTATCTTTCTATATTATTTTAGTGTTTTCCTATGTTTATTGTGCAATCCTATTCAATGATGTGAATGCTTTATTTACATATGTTGCAAATTTCTTTCTAAAACTTGATTAGCTAATGAACCAGTCAATGTGTTCAAATTTCTGGAAATGTGTTGATATTGAATAAAATCAAAGTGTCTTTCCAAAAGTTGAACTCTTAGGAAAATCTACGCAATGTTGGATTTCTAACAGTATAAACACTAGTAAGTTGTAATACCACAAGTTGTGAGTCCAACCTTATGATGATACGGTTAATACCAAATGAAATGGCATTAGAGAGAATTTCAATCAACGCGCTATAATCAACGATATTGTTCGTCAATATACCAATACAAATCCCTTGAAAACTCACTAACTCATCATTTGGAGCGAAAATGGCTCATGCTGTAGAGGATAGATTCTATGTACTACGACTAGCACCATCAGCATATCCAAAAAAGGGTTTCGAAGATTCAGATATCTGCCATGAAATGTAAAGCGGATTACTAATGTCAAGAAAACTATAAAAACAAATTAAGATAGTGAATGCAAATTAACATCATATATATATACAATATAATACAAAAAATTACTACGCTCATGATTAAGCATAGTAACGTTTCAAATACAACCCATTTCTAAGTTGCGCCAATGGAATTCCATCGTAATCAACCAACTCATAGGTGCCCTTAGTAAGAACTCTTTTGACAATATAGGGGCCATGCCATAATGGCTCAAACTTTCCTGTACCTATTACATCATCTTCTTGATCGTAAAGAAGGACCAATTCGCCCTTTGAGAAAATGCGAGGCTGGACATTTTTTTCGTATTGCACCTTTATATGTCTCTTATGCGCTTCGTTGGCCAATTGGGCTTCATGACGCGTTTCATCAAGATGGATGAGGTTAAGGAGACATGCTTCTTCTTCTAAGGTGTTAGGTAATAAGTCGATTGCGAGTTTTAACGATGGTATTTCACATTGGATTGGTAAGATAGCTTCCAGACCATACACCAATTGAAAAGCAGTAAATCCAATTACGTTTCTCACCTAGGTTCTATACGCCCACAAGGCAGAGTACAAGATCAAATGCCAATTTATTTTACAAACTCCTATCATTCGTTGAAGCATACGTTTAAGAATCTTGTTGATAGCTTCAACTTGTCCATTTGATTGTGGATAATAAGGAGTATAATTATCATGTGATAATCCTAACTTGGCAGTCAATTCAGCCATCATGTGATTGCGAAAATGCTTCCCATGATCTATAACTATAGCCTGTGGGACTCCAAACCGTGCAATAACATGATTAAAGAAAAACAATGTAGTTGTCTGTCCTGTGTTGTTGAATGTAGGCATCGCTTCGGCCCATTTGGTAAAATAGTCGACTACGACAATAATATAACCATGCCCCTCGGATGAACAAGGGTTATAGGTCATGAATTCAATACCCCATTTCGAAAATGGTCCCACAGAGTCAACAAGATGCATTGGCGCTGGCGGTTTGTGGATTTTACGATAAAAAATCTGGCACGCATGACAACTTCTAACCGCAAGGATGCAATCTCGAAAAATAGTAGGCCAAAAGTAACCAACGTGGAGTATCTTCTGCACGGTAGCATAACTAGATAAATTTCCACCACAAGCCCCAGCATGACAATCATTTAACAATTTTTCGGCCTCCTCATGAGTGAGGCACCTCATTAAAATGGTATCGACACCACGACGATAAAGTGTATCACCGACGATCAGATAAACTTTGGCTTGGTATCGAATACGTCGCTGTTTAGAGCGAGAGGTATTAGGTTGAAAAGTTTGATTTTGGAGATAAATGATGAAATCCCCATACCAAGGATCAGATGATCCGATCAGAAACAAAGACTTGTCAGGAATTGATGGTTGCGACATAGTTGCAATACTATTAGAGGGAAGGTCATAGAGAAGCTCAGCCAAAACTAAAGACTTCTTTGACTTGGATTTGATGAATTCCAAATCAAATTCTTGCAAAATGACAATCAATTTTGAATATTCCCCCCCAAGAAATTGACATGATAAGATATAATTCATGGGGTTGCAATCCGAAACGATAATGGTTTTTCGGAGCAGGATATAATGGCGAATTCTTTGGACAACTTGAACAACTGCCAATGCAAGATTTTGTACGTATGAATACTTAACTTCCGTACCATTGAGATTATGACTCAAATAATAGATTAGATGTTCAATTCCATTTTCTACTTGGACCAATACCATAGAAATGGTCGTTTTGGCCGCGGAGATATAGAGGAAATAATCATTTTGATAATTAGGGGGATAAATTAATGAAGCTCGGACAAGAGTATCCTTGACAACATCAAAAGAAGCTTGCGCAACTTGGTCCCAATGGAAGGGAACCCCCTTTTTCAATAATCGAGTAAATCCTTTAGCCATTTTGCGTAGTTTGGAATGAACCTTCTTAGGAAGTTAGCCTTTACTTGAAGTTTCTGTATCTGAAGTAAGTTTGATGGTGAAGGCAAATCAAGAATGGCCTGAACCTTCAATGGGTCGATTCGAATTCCTTCTTTTGAGACTACAAATCCAAGCAAAAAACCAAAACCAACACAAAATACACATTTATGTGGATTGAGGCATATTTTGTAGTGTCGGAAACATAAGAAAATGGCTCTCAAATGCATCGAGTGATCAGTCTGATTTCATGAATGCACTGGTAAATCATCTAGATAAGGTTGAACAATGTGCTTGCTATCATTGAAAGAATAGTCCATTGCTCTCTAAAAGGTTGCCCCAACGTTCTTTAAACCAAACAGTAGTTTCCTATAAGTGAATGTGCCCTAGGGACAGATGAATTTTGTCTTATGTTGATCCTCTGGGCGGATATTTATTTGATTTTAACCGGAAAATCCATCCATGAACGAAAAGATTTCACATCCAGCACAATCGTCAATAATCTGGTTGATAAAGGGAGTAGGATAGTTGTCTTTTGGACAAGCAAGATTTACATCTTGATAATCGGCACACACTCTAATGGTTCCTTACTTTTTCATGACAAGAAAAATATTGGAAACGCAATCAGTTAGCGGAATAGGGTATATGAAACCAGCACGCAAAAGTTTTTCAACTTCTGCTTTGATGGAAACGAATTTCTTTGGATGAACAGGATGAAGCCATTGACGCACCAGTTTGACATCAGGATACATATTAATAGTGTGTTCAAAAATACTAGTATCTATGCCTGGAATTTCCTTGTAAGACCAAGAAAATACATCACGAGTTCTGATGGAGAACAAGATACATTGACATGAATATTTTTACAATGTCAAGTTTGGTTGAAATATTGATAGAAATGGTTTATTCAATATTTGACAGATTTCACTCGGAATCGATTTCATTAATGGGTAAAGAATTCGAAAAGAAATTTTTGATTGATGGGTGATATAGTTCACTAAGATAATTTTCTTCATAATCAAGAAGATGGGAACAATGATGATAATCTTCCCATGGTTCTCCTTCTGACATCATGGCTTCCAAAATATTCTCATCGGTCAAGAACATTGAGGAAAAAGGATCAGAGGGAGTACCAAAATCTAAGGAACGATCAACCCAAACACTCGGCGACGTTGATTTCGGATTTGCCGCCCAAGCCAGATATATTGATTGATAGGCCATCTCGATAAGGCTGGGCGGCAGAAATTCATCCAACATAGTAATTTCATAATTACCCGTACTCTCCCTTAAGCCAGATAGAGTGGAAGAGATCATGTAGCAGGTCTCTATACTTGCAATTTCTGCCGACGTTGCGAGCGGCGGTAATGCAAAGTTTCCCATAATAGTGGAATCCTTTAAGAGTCCTACACCAATGTTCTGAAATTCTAGTTGGGGTATGTGAATGAACGGAACGCTTCCAGTTACTTGCGAAGCAGAGGCAAAGAAGGATAACTGATTAATGAATTTTATAGTACCTTTATGTGGAAAGGCAATCATTCTAAAATATGTAGAAAAAATTGCAGTCATTGCATATACCCATGGCCTTCCAAGTAGAATATTGTAGTCAAGGGGTCCATCAAAAACCTCAACATCAATATTCATTATTTTTCCCTGTAGTTCAACATGTAGGTTATTAATAATACCACAAGGTTTATATGTACATCCATCAAATGTCTTCAACATCGTTGATGATTGTGATAAGTGCGGCGAGCCAAGTGACTTCCAACAATTTAGAGACATAATGCATGTAGATGCTGCCTCATCAATAATCGTGCGATGAATAAGGTGAATGAGAACATTTACTTGTATGGAGAATGCCAATTCTGTTGGTAGTTGTGGCACATAGCCCGTATGATTAAAGATGACAAGATTAGAATCAGTCGGATCAATTCCACCAATAGCTGACAATAAAGCCTATTTTTGGGAGGGAAAATTTTGTAATATCTCAAGAGCAGACATAGATGAAGGGGATTGAGCCAAATCTTCAACTATATTATAATTTTGAGCAACTCTTGCTTGAGGATTATATGTCGATTTGTGAATTACTCCCTTTGGTGGTTTGATTGTCAATTCAGGAATAGCAGTAGGCGGTACTGATTCCGTAGACGGATTCTTTGTCGAGGTAGTAGGTTGATCAGTGGCCTGACTATCATAATATTTATTACACATTGACACCAAAATATTTGTTGAAGGTTTTGTGATAGATAAAATTAATTCTTGGGAACTAGGAGTTGGATTCGTAGCAACCATGTTTGTGTCTGGATTCATAAATGGGTCTGTCAACACAGCTGATGCATGGGAAGTCTTGATGATTTTTGAGACTTCAGCACGGTGAGGACAATCCCTAACATAGTGTTCCTCATTACAAATTATGAATGGATAACGAGGTTTCCTAGGTCTAGACGATTGATCAGATGATCTTTCCTGCGGGTTAGAAGTTTTCTTTTTCTTAGATTTTCCATTTTTCTTACTTCCAGGTTGCTTGTCACTTTTTCCCTTGTCAAATGACACAACATTAATGTCAGAAGTAGAAGCAGGATCAGATACAGTAGTGCGATGTGTGCTTGCAGTACCAATGAAGCAGTCTCTAGCATGAGAGTCCTTTAATTGAGGAGGAACAGTAAAATTAGATCTAGACACATTAGGAATTTTTTCATAGAGCGTGCCAAATTGAGTATAAATCAATTCTAAATATTGGGAGTGAGCGATAAATTGATCTTCTGTGAAAACGCTACCCTTAGCCACATCCTTAGTTATAGATGGTAACATGGACTTAATGAACCATTCAACAAGGATTTGATCTGGAACAAACGTCTTAACCGTTATACGACAACGACGTCACTCATGAATATGATTAGTGATGTGAGTAGCATTAGTCTATTTGAAATTGGTCAAGAGTTCCATTGCAGTTTCATATCTGATGGGTAACTAGAAATGAGTCAAAAAGACAGTAGATAGGGCAGTGAAATTTTCAAAAGAAGCTCTAGGTAATTCAATGTACCATTTTGCAGCTGGACCTATGAGTGTACACTAGAAAAGACGTAGTCAAACAGAATCATCATTCAGGGAGTTTGATATACACCCTAAATGATAAGTCATGACATGAGTCAACAGATCTTCTCCAGGGTTTCCATTGAACTTTGGAATATCTGAGGGTAATTTATGAGGTATCACCAGCCACCAAGGAGCATAGTTAATTGGATCAATATTTAGCCAATTTAAATATGGTAACTCTAAAGTTGCGACAAAGGGAAACTGTCTATTAAGATTAGGTTGAGCATCGCTAGGGTAAGATGGAATTGCTTGAGCAATAGGCCTTTAAGCACCAACATAAGGAATATGTTGTTGGTAATACAGATACGGGTTGTTTTGAAAAGCAAATGCTTGAGGATTCTGTTGACCAAAACCTGGATATGATACTTTTTGAAATGAAGTTTGAGACATTTTCACCTGTGGTTTCCAAGGGGTCTATCCACCAATGTTATAACCCAAATTAGGATAACTTGGATTCGGTTGATAGGTATAACCAAGTTGTGGTTGTGACATCCCATAAAATGGTAAACTAGCCTGTGAATAAATGATTCCGGATACAGGTTGTTGTAAATTAACCAAAGGATTTGGAGTCTGTGGACCCAAAATTTGAGGATATTGAGTTGAAGGACCTGCTTGATAAGGTTGCACAACATTTTGATTTTGTAACAGTGGTAAAGATGTATTAACAAGTGGAAATGATGTGGGTGTAACAGGTTGAATTGGTTGATACGAGTGTACAACCATTTGTGGTTGGATAGGTAGAGTGTGCTGCCATTGAAAAACATTCATTTCGACATTAGGTTGACCAAAAAGTGACGGAGTACTGTCATATTGGGTGACCAAACGTTTTCCCCCAGCATGAGGAGGATAATAAGACGGAAAATATTTCTCTCCAAATGTGGGGAGTCCAGTTGATATGGTACTTGAAGGAATAGACCCATAAGGGCCGACTTGATATTGCCCTGATGATGTGTATAAAGAATCAAGCCTTTCAGTACTAACTATAGGATTACCAGTTAAAATACCAGATGATGACATTGGTAAATTCCATGGATTTGAAGATGCACTAGAGAAAATTCCAGATAATGATTTATAACCTGATGGGACCAAAGGGCCACCATGAAAATATGACTCTGCTGAAGTTGTAAACATCGATGGGGTAGGTAGGGTAGGAGCTAATGTAATTGGAACAGATGGCCCAACCGAAGATGTTGGTTTAGACATGGTTACTTGACCAAATGTATACCCTTTTGAATTGATGGGAGTTTGATAAGGAATAGGATAAAAAAAAGCAGATGGTATCGATTGAGGAAAAGACTCATACAGGTAAAAGTCCTCCCCAAAATGGGTTGGAGTTAAAGGTGTCTCGTCTTGTGGGATTTTTTCAATCGCAATTAAGCTAGGTGGAAGTATTTCACCGTCAGGCCTAAAGTATATTTCAGGTGGTTGACTGTGTGATATTGGAGATTCAATAGCTACAGAAATTTGTGGTATGACCAAGGTAGGAAAAAATTCCGGTTGTACAACTTCAGGATTCAGATGTTCTGGCAAAGAAGAGACAGGATCTGGATCAATTTCTGATTGAACAACGTCGAGTCCAGGAGGTATGGTCTCACTGATTGGATGGATTGTGACCACATGTAGCTGTGAAGACTCCGTTTCGACAACAATAGATGAATCGAGATGTGTAGAAACAAATTGAGCTAACTTTGGTTTATGGAAAGATGATGTTTCGCCAGAGGTACGAATTGTACTTGATTCGACAGATCGTGATTGCCTTCGCCTACCAGAAATAACTTCTGGTGGTAAAGGTGGTTTTAACGCTAGTATACACGAAAAATAGGGGAAATGATTTTGTACTTCCACAATTACGGATTTATTTTAACCAAAAACAAATAAACAAAATAAAAGGGTAATGCTAGGAAAAAGGGTTTACTAAGAAACTGTGAACTGCAGAATACCTCTTGGCGAACCAAGAAGTACGGGTAGACAATCTCCCTGAATGCTGTGTTCAGTGTATCACAATTTACAAGGTAGCCAACTCGGTTCACTATGGATGTATAGCAGCTAAAATTTGTCCTCCCAAATATACCCGAAGGTATGTGGAGGCCCAAGTCCATATTAGCGCTGTCTGATGCAAAACCGCACAGTTAGAGCACCCCTTTATACTTATCGTACTGTAACACCACCCGATATACCCGAAAGTATGTGGACAAGCTACGATATACTTACGTACATGGAGTGAGGTATCATACTCGGAATGTATCGTAGACAAGTTAACGACAACTACTATGTTTTACGATGCTGGAACACGTCTCTAGCCTAGAACTTCTAAATGTTATCGTTATGGTTCCAATGCTTTGTTAGGTAAATTGAGATTAATTTTATGTTGATCTTGTTTAACAATTTTCATTTCAAAGGTTCACCGCGATGATGTATTGGAAATTCCTAAAATGAAAACTAAAAATGATAAGTAATATTTCACTTTTAGTTTTTCAATGAAAATCCTAGTTACTAGAGGGAAAGAGCAAACAATTTGCGAGAAAACAAATCAAAGAACACAAACTAAATGCAGATTTCCTAATTGTTCCTTTTGCAAAACACACAAACCATTACATGTAAATGCAGATTTTTCTTTTCAGTTCCTTTAATGTTATGAATGCAGAAAAGAAACTAAGTGCACTAAATCAATAAAATCAAATGCACTTTACTTTTGAGAAATGAGGAATACAAACAACAATTTCTCTTTTGAAGGAAAAATGAGGAATGAAACAACAATTTCTCCTATCAGGGAATGAAGAATTTACGATAATTTCCTTTTTCAAAAGAAAATGGATCTAATGCGACAATAAAAATACTTTGAAATTAACTTGCCAATGATAAAGAAAAATACTTTAAAAAAACATTGAATAAATTTTCTTTCAAAGGAGGAAGAGGCAGATGAATTCACTGGTCAATATGAGGCTCAGGCTTTTCAAAACACAACAAAAAACAAACTAAAACAAGCTGCAAATAAAAATTCAAGGGGATTTGGATGGTTTCAGGAGGCAACACAGTCTCTAAAGAGAGACAGTGCTTTGCAACGCAGGCCTGAAAGGGAGACAGTGCTATGCAAAGCAATGTGTCCTGTCCAAGAGTGCCTTGGGTGCAGTGTCAAAGGAAAAACACAACTATTTAACACACTTATTTTGGAAATTTGTATCTTAAAAATCCTAATATTTGTGAGTAACAACTACTGGGTGAATAAACAGAGAAAATCAGAGGCTAAAACACCTAGGATAAAGAGTAATCTCCCCAGTGGAGTCGCCAATTTGTTATGTGGAATTATGAATTACAGATAAATCATTCTTCCCTAGATAGGTGCTAATCTAGAACAATAGGTCAAAGACTTTAAAACTATCTTTCCTAACTATAAACAGACACACAGAATGAAATAAGGAACCTACTTGAGATCCAAGCGCTTCCAAAGTCTCCTTCTGTCACTTTTGTTGTAGCTTCAAATTCCATCAGACTGTGAAAAATATTTCTTGCAAGAATGAACACTAAACAACAAGAGATAACAATAATACAAATGTCTATTCAAGTTATTTAGCTAAATCAATAAAGCATAAACCATATACATCAACTAATAAATCATGATATTGGAAATCAAAGCTTATACAGATGCATATAGGGAAAAATAAGTAGTAATCTTTATTGATGATAGAAGGGGAGGTTAGAACCCAGTGATTGATTTAGTGTCACCATCTCCAGCAACATCCCAGCCTCATCCAAATGAAAAAATATCCAACAATATTTCACTCAAATCAATCTCCTCAATTGAAATTCCACCAGCATTTCTCTACACAAATTCTTCCTTATCAAACGCTAAGATATGTGCTCAATTTATAGAGGAGATGAGGTAGTTTTACAATAAATTACTTTCCAATAATAGGCAAGACATGTTCCCAATCTTGTAGATGTAAAATGGACACATGGATTCGAATTTTGACACATGTGAACTCTTCTAGAAGGCACTAGCCAAGTGGAGATTCCAGAACAATCAGAATTTCTCTCCCAATGTGACCAATGCACCCATGAGTGTCGGGAAGTGCTTTTCAGAGCAGCCTTGCATGGGGATACCTGCATATGCAACACACTTAGTCCCTTTAGAGGCAGCGTTGGTGAGCTCTCATATGATATGTTATAAACTTTAAACTTTGGAAACCTTTGCAGATGAAAGTCTTTGATTGATTTGTCTTGTTCTTTGTCTTAGGTCATGTAGCAATTGAAATGTTAGGGGATGATAGACCCTCTATATTGGTACTGGAGATGATTCCCAGATAACCAGGCCATTGGGATTTATGCCCAAATTGACCTATAACAAAGTGGAAGGTGATGTTGATGAAGATGATGAGGATGAGGATGGTGGAGATGGAGGTGGCTTTCCTACACTTTCCTTCGAACTCTTCTCTTCATCCTTCTTATCATCTGAATTTCCTTCTCCATGTGGAGGCTTAGAACCTTCTCCTACCCTTTCTATAGTGAATGCATCAAACATGATTTTAACCATCCTCTTAATGTCATTGAAGTCTCTCTTGACATCTTCCTCTTCTGAATATCCTTGAGTCTCTCCAATACCTGGCATGATGGCTAAGGATTCAAGCTCAACTTTTGATGCTTGTACCTTTTCAATCAACTCAAATTCTTATGCAATTTGTACCTCTTCAATCTCAACTTATAGAGATATAACTTGAGGTGCTTCAAGTGCAGCTATGAGTGGAAATTTAGGTGAAGATGATGCTCTCTCAGCTCTCCTTATTCTATTCCTAACCTCAGGACTAGCAACCAATAGCTTCCCTTCTCCTCTCCGCAACTTCAACCTTGTAAGCATCACAAAATTGCAACTATTAAAACCATTCTTGCACAATCTCAAGTAAAACAAGCAAATAACCTTTTCTCTGATACCGTATTGATATGAATTTTATTGTTATTTATTGTTGTGCCAATATCAGTTTTAGAATGATAATAAAAGAGCTTATGTTTTCTTCTTGTACAAGGGTTTATGGAAGTGCTTATTATTGATAAACAAACAAAATTTTGGAGATTAAGTTGATTTCATGAACATAAAATCATGGAAACTAAATGTTGAACAACAACATATAAACACATAGAAAACCATGACAACTAAATCAATAAAAAGTTGTTTTGATGAAGGATTTCACCCTACCTGGGTTACATCTCCTTGGTCCAGCTTCCATGGAATTGGCCTTTGTATTAGCTTCAATTGTGAAAAAATGTTGTTTAAAGTCTCATGTTTCTTCTACAACCTGCTCCAATGGCTCCAAAACATCAAAATCTACCAAGAATGACTCTTCCTGAGCTAAAATTGGTCGAAAATTGGTTCAGTTATGGAAAAAACCAATTTCCCTACTGTTTCTCCTCCAAATCTGGAAAGTATCTAGCTAACCATACTAAATTTAGAATTTATGCCTAAAAGGCGCCTCCGCCCAGTGCTCCACCAGTTTAAGAGTAGATTAACACACATTTAATGACGACTTAGTTGGATAAGCATGTCATTAACTGCACATTATCCATTTTAGTTAAGAGCGGATTAGATTATCATTAATCTCAGATTCATATTTAACAAAATGTGTTTACGGTTAATACAATTTCGCTGGTTCATTAGCCGTTGTGCATGGTCATTTGATGAAGATACATGGGAGGGGGATGGACCCCTTCAGACCCCGGTCATTGGCGCGGATAAAATTCAAATAGAATTTGCACCCCTAATGGTTAAGAACCATCATAGGAGTATAGCAGTAAGGCGTGGGCATAGCACGAGGGTGGGTGGGTTTGACCTCAACCCCCGCACCATTATTTTATTCTGCATTGCAAATACAAACCCATAGTTTGAAAACTATGGTTTAGCGTTAATACATATCCTCCTGCCAAATTCCATACACCTGTACGCCATGGTTAGAAGCATGCCCGCTTAGTTTAGATAGTGGCTTCACCAATTTATATAGCCTCCGCCACATATAAATGTATCCGCTTCCATATAAATAGCCTTCCCGCCCGCCATAGTTAGGGATCTCCGGCCATTGAAATGAGCTTGTCCATCCATTATTTAGGGTCTGTCCATCCATCCACTATGTTAATACCTCTGCTAGAATAGCATAAGGTTTAGAACTTAGGGATATAGAAATATATTCAAGCCATAATATATGTGTGTCCGCTAATCAATCAGAACTATGGTATATAAAAATAAATTCAAAATTATCCAAGGTTGGATGGGTTGACACTAGAGGGTGCACGTGGTTGCCCCTAGTTGCACTACGTGTCCAACTCTCATTGGACTACTCTAACCTAAAAAAAATCTCATTCAACCTTAGAATTAGATGTAAAATAAATTTCACTTCCAAATTTCACTGGTGAATTTGACTGCGACACTTGTCAATTAGAGATTATTCCCTAGATATGCCTAGAGTGCTAATTGGACTACCATGTCATCAGTATGTCATTGTTCTGCTCATTTTTTACCTATTTGGGGAAACATACAACAGGTCATAACTTCTTCATCCGGAGTCGGATTTTGACGAAACGAATTGCGTCTGAATCCTGGTGATGAGCTCTACGCGGTCATTCTAGTTTGGATCATTTCTGATCATTTTCATTTTTTATCTAAATACTGAGCCTCTAATTAGTATGAGTCCTTATATCACATCCTTAGCATCTAAATATCTCCCCTCACCAAAGCAAGTCTTGTTTATTAGGAAGATAGTAAGATATCCAAAGATGAAGATCAAAGGAGAACAACATAAGAATCATGTGCATGCATTCATTGGATCCAGAAACAACAGAATTAAATATTCTAATCAAGTGATGAATCAGTGCAAGCATGTTCACTTCAACATCTCTGATGACACTCAGAAACACACCAGGAATCAACAAGATAAATTTATCCCAAGTAAGAAAAGAAACTAGGATGAAAGTATAAGGCTCACCATGACATAAAACATTCTTAAGGGATATATCAGCAAAGAGATGAATCTCTTCCAAGGAGCAAATTTAGAAGATATACTTCATCTAGACAACATCATGTAGCCATGTATCAAATTTTTTTTTTTGGCCATTTTTTTTTCATGCACTAAATTTGGACATAAAGAGAGGGATTGTAAAGCCTATGCCATAAATGATTATGCCAGGCATAGAGGATTATATCATACCTCCAGGAACATATATCTAGGAAATAAAAATATAAGTTATAATAATAGGTAATATGGGCCATTCCACAAATATTCAAAACCCAGCATAGAATGTTTCAAGTTTCATAATGAAGGACATATAGCGCGTGGTTGTAGGATCAATTTGAGGTGGTTCAAGGGAGAAGGACTCTCTTCTAACTCAAGAATGAACACCAAAGAATGGAGAGTGAAACAGAAAGAACCATGGTTAGATATAATCACTCAAATCTAATCTATTGGTGAAGTCTTATTCATGAATTTAGTTGTTTAAATGAAACTTAAAGAAGTAATATTATGGAGGATAAATGTAGGATGATCATACCCTAGGAACAGGGAGAAATTGAGAAGGGAAGTTATTCGGGTGGAGTACAACCATTTGAAAGGAGAAATTAAGTAGTCTAGGGAAGCTAAGAAACTCATATTAGGTTATATATGGTACATTTATACATATGACATGTGGAGGTGATATTGAAAATATAAATTACAAGGATGATTACAAGAAGCATATGACAACACACAACGATAAATAAGTATTGGGATTCCCTCCAAACTCTAACAGGAGGAGTGTGTACATAGTAGGAAACTTCACCAGAAGAGTGTTTATTGACAGGGGGAGATTCACATGGTAGGGAGAATATTCTTAGGGGGAGAATTCTTTCACAAGTAAACAGGTACACAAGAATATGTAGAAATAGTTATGAAGCATTGATGAACAACAATGATTAATAACACCCTTTTCCATTGATGACAAAGGGGGAGAGAAAGAAAACATTTGGAAAGTTGATATAGAAGGAGAGAAAGTAGTAATTGGGAAAAGAACGTAAGGAAAGAAGATATATAAGGAAATAAAGTAGGCATTGGGAGATAATGTAGAGAAAAAAAATATGTACTAGCAACCACTTGACAGGGGGAGTTAAGGGTATTTCCATCAATGAAAATGGGGGAGATTATTGGATACAGTGTTTTCATTGATGTCAAAGGGTAAGCCAAAGGAAGCAATAATATAATTAATGTCAAAAGATAAGTAAAAGGAAGTAGTATGATAGTATGATGTCTTGCTAAGATAAAAGAAAATAGTGTCAAAGTGGCTCCAATTTTATTGATTTTTTTGTTGAATTTGTGATGCTCAAATTAATCTATGGATGGAATGGTTGGATATTCATCTTTGATATAATTACAATGGTATATCACACTTGGTCAAACTCTTCCTACATGAAAAGATATTAATTTGAAGTTGGCAGCTACAATAAGGGAAAAAACTATCAAATTTATTATTAAAAACAACAAATTTGTTAAATGTAAAGAATCTTCATATCATATCTATGACTTTGTGATGCAATCTAAAACACATGGAGCATGGAATTGTGCACTATTTAACAGGGTTAAAGTTCATGCATCTCAAGGCATATCTAACCATTGGATATTTCATGAAAAATGGGATGAGTGATAGCTTTTGTGAGTGTTAATGATCTTTTCACCTCCTCCACATCACATGACCTCTGCCAAGTTAGCCCTATCATCTAATCACATGTGGCATGAAAAAAGGATGAAAAGTATCCCCCTCAATGTTAATGACAGATGATTTGGCAATCTAAAATGAATCACATGTGGCAAGATAGGATTGGCCTAGTGATAATCGATGACATTTGGTAGTGAGAGATTCATAATACAATGATGATGTGGAAGGCTCCATGTGGCATAATTTTTTAGGTTATTTTTGTTGGAAATTAAATAGAATTTGAGTGATACATGGCTCACTTTGAGCATGCCATGTGTCAAGGGTGATGCCATGATGACATCAACATTCGTTTGGCCATGGAACCTAGGACTAAGTCACTTGGTGAGGTCACATGAAGTTTCTACACAAATTTTTTCTGACCCATATTCAAAATTCGCGTCAAAATCGATCAAATTCATGCCCACCCACTCACACACACATATATACATATGTGGCCAATGTGAATGGATGTGTGCTTGTGACAGCCCTAGTTACATTTTACTTGTGAATTCCATGTAAATATTTCCATGTATTTGGATTTCTAAATTAAAATTGGGTTGAGTAAGGAATGCATATTCCATAGACTTGGGAGGTAGCTTGCTTTGGATTGTGTAAGTTCCTTAAGGTAGAAAAATCTGAATTGTTGGGATAGCCATTGAAGGCTAGTTGTTGCGTGTTCTAATAGGTTGGTTAATAAAAGTAATAGAATTTTGAGAAAGGTATGCATGCCATGCTTCCTTGGAAAAAGGTGACAAGAAACAAGGACAAAAAATTAATGGAAAGCGGGGGTTGTACAGGAAGCTAGGGGAAAAGAGGAATTCGACTGGAGGAGTGAAAAGTGTGTGGAAAATATCCAAGAAGGGACACATATTGAAAAAAAGAAAATGGTGAAGATCGGTAATAGAGAAATCCTGAATTTCATGGCCAAGAAGAAGCATCGGGAATAATTGAATTCAGTTGGCAAGACTGACATGAGAATATCTCTTAGGTGAGGACAATGGCCTCCCGATTTTGTTTTCACTGCAACAATGACCCTCCAAAATGTTTCCCTAACTCAATTTTGGATATTACTTGAACTATCATTCTAAACTATCTAATTTCTTTACATTGTTTGATTAACTATCCCAGTGTTTTCTCTTAGTGTCGTTTCCTCCTAAGCCTATTTTTCCCAAGTGTCATCACCTTATTATTAAGGGTGCTTGTGTTATAGTATCCAAATATAGGTGAAGACATAACTTTATTTACTTATTTAAAGAAAGAAAGTGAGAGAAACTCACTTTCCTTGAGAAAAAGAGCACTACAAGATGACGAAGAGTTGAACCCTTGATGAGCGCACTCCTTCGGGATGAAAAAATAAAATCTAGTGGAGTGCACTCCTTGATGCTCAGTCAGTGAGACCTCCACTTGATTGCACTCCTTTGAATCGAAGAATTATTCCCTCTTCAACTCATGAATGTGCTTTTCTTGTTGCATGTTAGTGCACTCCTAGAAAATAGGAGCCCACTTCACTCCACTTAACTAACTCATTCCCTCATCAACAAGTGGAAAGCATTCAAGGAATAGAATTTCATGTAATATATTTATAATCAATATTGCTAATAATTATTTCACATAATCACTCTTATCTGGGCTGAGTGCACTTCTTTGGATCAAGGAGCTCTTTGTCAACTTTCATTCCAAGTAAGTTTTGCATGTCGATTTTTTTTACTTGCATTTAATATTTTTGTTGTCGATATTTCTTTCCTTGTTAGAGCTTCACTTATTTTTAGTTTCTTTATTGGAATTTTAGTTTATTATTTCTATTACAAGTTTCAATTTGTTGTCGCAGGTTACAACTCTTCACATTCTGTAACTCTTCACATTTTGGTCATGATTGTGACATAATATATAAAAATTGTAGATCCTTCCTCTCATAATTTCAAATCATTTTATCTTATTTCTGAAATTTTTCTTGAGCCATTTCAAGCCAGAGCACACTTCTAGAAATGAAGGCCTAGATATCTCAAAATACTAGACCCAGAAAATCAATTTTTCCTCTTGAGCACACTCCTTCGACTTAAAGAACTATGCCATCCTTGAGCACATGAGCGCACCCTAAATCAATGAATTTTTTCTCCTTTTTGCTTCTTTTATGCACCGTAAATCCTCCCTAGTCCTCTTGAGCACATGAGCACTGAAGCATGACCCCTTCATCCCTTCAGTGTGCACCCTTGTTCCCTCCTTAGCCTCCTTGAGTGCATGAGTGCATCCTAAACCCACGAATGGTTTCCTTCATTCTTTGACAGTGTGCCCTCCACCTTTAATTATCGCCCTCTCTTTCTTGAGCGCGTGAGTGCACCTTTAAGGTCTCTTGTGAGCCTTAATATTCCCTTCTTACTATGATAATGTGCCCTTCTTGTTTTGATACAGATTTCTTGCATGTACAAGTAACCATGTCTCATCATTGATAGGTTATACCCTCAACTACATTTGATGGATTTTTTAATATGATCTTATAATTTATTGCTTGTAATAGACATATGATTTCTTTAAGATGCAATAGGAAGAAGAGGAGAAGAGGAAGCATAATGAATTTCTCAGAAAGAAACAAGAAGAAGAAGAGGAAAGAAGGAGAGTAGAAGAACAACAACAAAGGCAGTCATAGGAGGAAGCAACACAGATGCTGGAGGAAGAATAAATGACTCAGGAAATAGAAGATGAATTGGAGGAAGATGATGCCATGCAACCCCTAGATGATTAGCTAGGTTATCCAACAAAACCTCTTATTACAGATGGCCATCTCCCATTTGATGAGATGGGAATCACACCTCCACCCTAAGATAGAGTCATGGATGTATGTAATGTCACATTTTCTCAGCTAAAGAAAAGGATCATGCAAAAAAGGTAAATATTCTGCCCAAATGATCCTTAGAATCTAATCTTTGTATCCATGGAAAAGGTGATAATTGAAAGTACTAGGAGGAATCCTTGGGAAATCATGCTAGCTAATGTTTATTTTTATATAGAAACACATGAGAACTCAATTGTATCTGTTCAATGAGAATTCACGATTCAGGGAAGAGTTGGCTACATTAAATAAACAAGCGAAATACCTCACTGCATAAAATCAACAACTATCTTCCCACAACTTCAACATAGCATAATGGTAGTCATACATACATAAGGTATTGGTTCTAATGGAGGATACCATGGCTTAATTGTATGATGAAATGAAACTTTTACATGAAGTAGTGGTGCCACTAGTTTGTATATATAAGAAATCACAAGAATTACTAAAGCTCCTAAAGGTGGAAAATATAGTGTTGATAAAATTCAAGAATGGGTTGCCAAATATCCAGATGTTCTGCAACAATTGGTTAAAAAGGATAGGATTGTTGTCAAAGTAGATAGAGTATAGTTAAGACTCCACAGTCAGAACTACATTTGTCTTAGCAAACACTTGGCTAATACCATAGCTGATAATAGTCGATTACATAATGGTTTGCATCCCCTGTGTTGGAACACCTAATCCTCTATGGGTAGGTGTGGAATATGAAAAGTCACAATGGAGTCCAAGTGGCCTTGGAAGATGAAACCAAGAGTCACACCATTGTACTATAAATGTACATCTTTGTATAATGGAAAATAAGAAAGCCTCACGCTTATCCTTCATTGTGTGTTTCTCTTGTGTGTGTGTGCTCATCTTCCTCATACACCATGTGTGTGCTTCAACATGGTGTTTAACATGGTATCAGAGCGGGCGATTGCTGGCCCTGCTCCACTTTGAGTGAGCCATTTGTGTTTATGGCCTTTGCATATCTGCAAAATTGTTGACATTTTGCAGCATTCCGGCATTGGTTTTAAGAAGGAGCAGCATTCAGTGATTTTGCAGCATTCAGAAGTTTTATCTTGGAGAAGAGCAGCATTTAAAATCCCAGCATTCAGCATTTGTTTTGAAGAAGAGCAGCAAGCAGCACTGCACATCTGAAGGTTTATTTTTTCTGCAATCTCTGCATTTTAAATTCCGCATTTGAAGAGCTGCTGGATTCGATTTATATAGGGTTTCTGAAGAAGTTTCTGGTTTTAATGGAAGAAATTTCTGAGTTTTTCCATTGAAAGTTTCTGCATTTTACGCTGCTGGAAAATAGTTTAAAGAGGGTTTTTTGAAGAAATTTATGAGATTTCTGAGTTCTCTAAATTCTGAGTTTTTCTGCTGCTATATGGCCCTCTGCAATTTCTTGAAGAAAAAACGCTGGTTTTTTGAAGTGAAAATTTCCAAGTTTCTTGATCTCTGCATTTTCTGCTGCTGGATTTGTTTCTGCAACACATTTGGAGAAAAATCTACTGCTATTTTAAAATTGAAATTTCTGGTATTTCTCCAATCTCTGCTCTGCTGTTTTAAAAAAATAAAAATAAAAAAATCCCTGCAATTCCACGGCCTTTCGGCCCCCTTACCCAACTCTCATTTCTTAATCCCTACACTCTGCATCGACCCACGCACCCTGCTCTCTCAACACAGCGTTACATTCACTTGCTATCACCTCTCCCTACTTCCCATCGCTCTCCCCTAACTGCTGAACGCCGCCCCCACGCCAACGCTCTTTCCCTCATCCTTGCGATACCTATCCCCTATCCTCTTATCTGCGCGGATTCCCCAACTCCCTTACACCACTCTTATCTACGCCTATCTCCTTCGGCCTCTGCGTATTTTCTGAACCTCTCAACGCACACAGCCCTCCCAACGAATTCCAAATTCGACTTTACTTCCTTTAATATGCCTTACGCACATTAATATGCCTTAACATTACTTCTTTTAATATGCCTTACGCACCATCTCAACGAATTCCAAATTCGAGTTTTAAATTTTTTAATACCTCCCCTCCATATAATTCCCTCTCCCATATAATTAATTCCCCACCCCTCACTTTTTTAAATTCGTTTTTATATGAACACCCACGTCAATTCTTTTAATTAATCCCTCCCTTTTAAAATTAATCCCTTCCTTTTTTATTAATGCCCTTTTCCCTTAATTTAATAATCCCATTTACTTTAATAAACCCCCTCCCATTTTAATAATTCCTTCCCATTTTTAATAGTTTTTTTTTAACATTTCCCTAATTTTCTCATTTCCCATCTCTTTTTAATTATTCCATTTTTTTAATTAATTTTTAATTAATTAAAAAAAAAAAAAAAAAAAAAAACAGCAGAGAGAGAGGAGAGAGAGGAGATTTGAACAGCAGAAAGGAGGAAATGAAATGTGAGCAGATAGAGTGACACATAGAGAAATTGCAGATTTGACATTGTATGCTTTGTGACATTGACATGAGGGTGATTTTCCGAAGAATTTCACATTTGGAGACATATTTGCTATCATTGAAACCAGCTCTTTGAAGGAAAATTTCAGCTGCTTTAAAGGCCCCTTGCACTAGTATTTTTCAGTTGCACATATTTTGCAGAGACATGTATTGAACTGACATTGTATTTTGAGTGGAATTTGTATCTTCATCTAGTACTTGAGATTGTTGAAATATTGTTGATTTCCCTCCATCATTTGAGGAGCAGATTTTGTACTTTCTATAGTTGGAAGTCCTCTTGAGTCATTTGTATTTGTTGTTGCATCACATTGTAAACGGGTGCATTTTCGGTTGAAGCCGACACCCTTTCATTCATTTTTGAGCCTAAGTTGTTGAAATGGCCAAAATCAATGAGGCATTAGTGTTGTTGAATGACCTCATTCATTCAAATGTTCATGATATGATAAAAATGAGCAAGGATGCTCTATGTAACATTCATAGTTGTTTGCTAGATGCACATGAAAAGATTGAGGCTTTTTACAATGGAAACTTCAACTCAACAAGAAGAACTTTCATGAAGAGGCCACTATTCCCCCCCCCCCCGAGCTGTTTTTTTACATTGTATGACTCTACCGAAGAAAGAAGACAAAGATGATTCATATTCGTTAGACAGACATGCGTACGTGTAGCTCAACCTCGTACCTCCGTGCTTCATCGTACATTGGGAAGAGCTTGTCCACAATGTTAATTTAATCGGTCTTGGATATGACAAGGATGTGTCCTTTTCATTCTGCATACCAAGCTCATCAAGTTTCGTATGCTTATCTTGCATGATGCTTCACCCGTAATGTTTCCGACTTCCCGCTCTCGCTCCACAACAGACTCTCGTCTCTGTTGGACCCTACAGAATGTTGCCATATGAAAGATCACCGTTTTGATCTTCATCCATGCAAGCACTGCAGTCGGCATACCCATTCTTCAGACAGATGCTTCAGAAACAAGCCTCCTGCAAGAACAAAGATTCATCTTGGATGGATCGCTTCTTGGCAATGGGCATCAGCAGCCAAGAAGATGTTTAAGACACATGTTAGAACTTGTTCACGCATATTGAACAAACTTGCAGTTGAGTTTTCGCCATCATCTCACCTTGTCCCTGACAGGGGGGAAAATGGTGGTCACGTACAAGCTTCGACGACAGATCAAGCGAGCCTGAGCCACAATCTCTCATTCCATGTTCAGAGTTGTAGCCAGCAGTTCAAGCGAGCCTGAGCCACAATTCGTCATTCCGGATCTAGAGATGTAGTACATACCATGCTCATGAGCATACCGATCGGGGTGGAGAACTCAAAACCATCATTTTTCGGTTGGTGGATTTGGTGGACAATCTAAAACCATCACCTTTGTCGGTGGACAACCTAAACCACCACAAGTTATGAAATACCTAGCGTGTTTTCACCACAGCCTCTTGCCTTCTTGCCGCATTGGTTGAAGTTCTGGTGAAACGCGGCGGCCAATTCCAGTTGTTGGTAATCCTAAAACCATCACAAGTAGTAGACCTCCCTTATTTTAGGTTGAAGGTCTCCCTTTTTTATGAGGGACAATTCCTCTAGCAGAAGCCTTCAGCTTCTTGCCAGTTTTGGAAGAGTTCCGGGAACTGCAACAAGTTTTGCGTTCCAGTGTTTGTGGTCATCCTAAAACCACCCCTTTTTTCCAACATTTCAGAGAGTTGATTCAGCCCAAGTGCTGTCATGTATATTTGCATATTGTATTACAACTCTTTTCTTGGACTCACACATACCCCTTCGGATTAAGGGGGGATGTTGGAACACCTAATCCTACATGGGTAGGTGTGGAATGCGAAAAGTCACAATGGAGTCCAAGTGACCTTGGAATATGAAACCAAGAGTCACACCATTGTACTATAAATGCACATCTTTGTATAATGGAAAATAAGTATGCCCCACACGTTTATCCTTGTCATGTGTTTTCCTTTTGTGTGTGTGTGCTTATCTTCTCACACACCATGTGCTTCAGTCATGGTGTTTTCCCTGGAATAGAAGCACATGATGCCTTCCGTGGGATCACTAGGAGAGACAATAGGCAGGTATATCATCTTGCGACAAGTGAAGAAATACATCGAGAAAATAAAACAAACATCAGAACAAGAATTCTTGGAGATCACTAAGGAAATTATTCTACAATATGTCATTGCGCCAGCAAAAAAACACATGAAATTGTCATTGTTGTGGAATAGTGTGAAATCTAGCTCCAAATCCATATTGACATAAGCTTTGGAGGTGAAGATGTGGTTTGCAACAGATTTTCGAGTACGGGTAAAATTCATTGCTACAAAATTCAAAGTGTGGCATACATACATTACTAATGAGATCCATGAAGAAGAAAATGACTTATCTATTTGAAAGAATTTTTGTCCTATTAGCAGTTTAGTCTTATATATCCATCATCTTATATGTATTTTATCTTTTGTAATAAGTTAAATGTAATAAAGTCCAAGAGACAAATGGGGAATTTGGAAGACATATGTGGAATGTAAAAGGTCATGTATAAAATGTGAAAGTCTGTATGGAAGCCCATAGGTCATAGAAGTTGAATAGTCATGAGGAAGCTCAAAAGCCATTTTCAATTGTTATAAATAGCTCCTAATAACTAAAGTAAGGGGCTTGGAGTCTTAGAGTTTGGCCTTGGATTCTCTTGTATTACATAGGAGGTGAATCATTCTTTAGAGAAGCAAGTTGCAGCTTCATGTTACACTATTGTATCTAGTGTTTCACCTATGTAACATTGTACTTGGAACCTTTCATTAGTAATAAGGAGATCCTCTAGATATCAATTATTAATGCATTTATCGTGAATGTAGTAAGACTATTCTTGACATGTTTGCGGTATATGTTGGCATATTACATACTAAGGCTAATGAACTATTTTGTTTCTTAGATATGGATATTGTTGAATGAGTGTTGTTATTATTTTATGATTGTTGTTTATCTTGTGAACTAATTTGTAGGTAAATAAAAAAATATTTCTCTTCTGCTCATGGGTCTCCCTTAGGATAGTACTATTACTTCCCTAACCGGAGGCTCGTTTCCCTTTACCAACTGTGGAAGTTTCTTGTGCATTCTAAATTCAATGTCACACAAATCTTACATACTTTTTTCCCCAAAGAGGTGTCTATGATCTCCTGTGTATATGTTGTAACCAAGGCGTGCCTATAAAAACTTTGCAATGGTGGCCAGACCATACAACCGAATGGGACTCCTACACCAAACGATGTGAGGTATAATTTGGACCTCACATCAGACAGATGCCATGTATATTGGCAGAATCCAGCATTGTCAACATTTTGTTGCTAGAAGGATGGCCAGATGACAAGTTGAGCCCATGAATTTTATTTGAATCTCTTACATTTAAATTGATTTATCCCAAATCATAATCCTAAGTTGTTTTTATGAAGCTTTAGATCTTTCAATCCCTATAGAATTTTTACATAACTTGTCACATCTAAAATTCTATGGAAAAGGTACAACCATCGTTCTTGATTACATGATTGAGTTTGTTCAAAAAAAAATTTCAAGTGGTGTTTATTTGAACATATTATCGCAAGGTTACATTGGATGGTCGTGCTAAGAATTGGTGTTATTCTTTACCTATTTCTTCTATCTCATCTATTAAACAATTGGTTAATGAGCTTCATATTTTTTTCGACAAGTATGAGTATCAAGATGTTCTTAATTAAATCAATGAACTTAGAATGCAATTGAAAGAATATATTGAACAGTTTATTGACTAGTTCCTTCATCTTTGTTATGATTTTTCAGTTGAGGATGTGGATTGAAATTTTTTGGATGAAAAGTTTCGTTTCATAGTGAGGATTTCAAGAAAATATTTTGAATCTGATTCATCATGCATTCTCGTTCAAAAGGAATTTCCATGTCTCGAAGAATAATTTCATGTTCCTTTTATTCCTTGTCCCCCTCCTTTTGATGTTCGATGTTTTGAGCCTGAACTGATCAATAAGCCAGAAGATCAATTTACTGATGAAAAATTAATTTTTCTCTCACATCTTTCCCTCGATGATGATTCGCTTGGTTCTATTTTTAAATCATCTTTGAATCTTGATAATCCTATTGTCGATTTTGAACTAGTTAATCAAGTTGAATCCTTGGACAAACATGATCCCAATCATTTGCTTTTTTCTGAATTGTATGGTGATGATTGTTCAAGTTTCATGGATGAATCTTTGTTCCCATAGAAAGTTTCAAATTTGCAAAAGTTTCAAATGGAAACTGATGTGGCTATTAAAGACTTCCTTTTAGGTATATCTCCTTTTGATCAAGAAGATGACATGCTTATTATTGAGAATTTTTTTCGTGGTCTCGAAAATATATATGATGTACCTTAATTCCCTTATGAATCTTTTGACTTGAATGATGATTGTTGTTTAGACAAGAAATTTACTATGCTTTCTCAGTATAACTTTAAATACTTTAAGTGTTCTAAGTTAAATCGAGTGAATATGACACCTCATCCCACGATGATGGTTATGTTAGGTTCCTCTCACCACGACGACATTTGCGATTTTGGTAAGTTTAATATTTTCTCACAAAATCTTGTCATTAACATCATTTCATGGGATGTCGATTCTATCTGGATGGATTCTCACTTTTTATATGTTTAATATTTAAACCCTTAAGGTAGAAAGCTTAATAAGACCTTTAAATTTCAATTGTTTCATCCCTCTTCATGAAAATCCTTGATCTGTGATGTGGAAACAAAGAATGATCTCAACAATTGTCAAATCCTTCGATATGAAATCTCTTTCGCATCATCCATTGAAAATCTTAACTCACACACTAGCATGGATTGTGGTCAATATGTTGTTCTTGCTTATAATACATATTTTTCTTGGGATAATATTTCTTTTCAAAGTTTTCCTTAAGGTTGTTTCCATGATCCTATTTTAGATTGGATTGAATAATTCTATCGGTCAGGACCCATGTCTCATGACATGTTCTTTCATGCATTTAGTCGGGTATTGTATGGTTATGAACCCGGAAAATGTTGTTGTTGCATAGTTTTTCATTCGATATAGAAGTTAAGTGTGTCACACCATTGTTCTTGCACTTCTTGATTTTACCTGTCAATACGGATGTTTTGGTTGTTTATCTTTTTCATTGCATTGTGTTTCACATTGGCTTTACACGCACACATATTTCAACTCAAAAATCAGGAGCAACTTTTGTGGCTACATTGGAAGTTCCATTTCACTTAACCCGAACCTATAAATATTATTTTAAGGTAGGATAGGTTTCATTTAGTTAAATGCATTGCATTTCACTTTTATCATTTTCAATTTTACACGCTTTGTATTTTTTTTTTCTATTATTTCTCACATAAGAGTTGGTTTTAAGCTTCAAGATGATGTGGATAATTTTTAGTGAAAGTAAAGTTGTGGTAACATGAAAACCTTGGATAATTTGTTACCCTCTTCTGTGATTGGTTTATATCTTTAAAGTCACCGATTTTTGGGTGGAAAATATGATCCTTCAGCTAGGAAACCATAAACAGAACCATGATTTCTGTATCTATTTAGGATTCTTGTTCCTAGACCCAGTTTTGTTTATTAATGATTTTCTCCTAACCTATCTACTTGAGTAGATGTTATAGGTCAATTTGGGCATCATTCCCAATGAACTGGTTAACTGGGCATCATCCCCAGGACCAATGACTAAGGGTCTATCATCCCCTATAATTTCAAGTTGCTACATGCCCTAAGACAAGAACAAGAAAAATCAAGCATGACTTTCATTAGGCAAAGGTTTCCAAGGTTTGAAGTTTATTATATAACATATGAGAGCTCACCAACACTGACTCTAAGGGGACTAAGTGCATTGCATATGCAGGTAGCCCCATGCAAGGCTGCTATGCAAAGCACTTCCCAACATTCACAGGTGCGTTGGTCACATTGGGAGAAAAATTCTCATTGTTCTGGAATCTCCACTTGGCCAGTGCCTTCTAGAAGAATTCACATGTGTCAAGCTTCGAATCCAAGTGTCCATTTGAAATCTACAAGATTGGGAACATGTCTTTCCTATTATTGGAAAGTCATTGATTGCAAAACAACCTTCAGCTCCTCTATACATTGAGCACAGATCTGAGTGCCTGGTAGGGAAGAATTTGAGTAGAGAAATGCTGGTGGATTTTCAATTGAGAGTTAGATTTGTGTAACAACTACTAGAGAGATTTATACTGTGATGAGGCTAGGAATGTTAATGAAATGGTCACTTCAAATCAGTCACTAGGTTGTAACCTCTCCTTCTATCATCAATAAAGAATACAACTTACTTTTACATATATGCATCTATATTGGCTTTGATTTTCCATATTGTAAGATCTTAGTTGATGTATATGGTTTATGCTTTACTGATTTATCAAACTAACTTGAATAGACATTTGTATTATTTCTATCTTCTGCTGTTTAGTGTTGATTCTTGTAGGAAGCATTTTGCACAAACCGCTGGAATTTGAAGCTACAACGAAAGCGACAGAAGGAACCATTTGGAAGCGCTTGGATTACAAGTAAGCTTCTAATCCATTCTGTGTGTCTGTTCTTAGTTAGGAGAAGAAGTCGTATAGTATTTAATCTATTGTTCTAGATTATCACTTATCTAGGGAAGCATGTTTTATCTGTAATTCACAATTTTGTCCAAAAAATTGGCGACTCCGCTAGGGAGAATTTCTCTTAGTTCTAGGTGTTTTAGCCTCTGATTTTCTCTATTTATCCACCCAGTAGTTGTTATTCACAAAGATAAAACTTTTTCAAATCTTAATTTGAAAAATAAGTGTGTTAAACAATGGTGTTTTTCCTTATACGTTGTGCCCAACGCACTCTTGGACAGGACACAATGCTTTGCATAGCATTGTCTCCCTTTTAGGCCTGCATTACAGAGCACTGTCTCCCCTTAGAGACTGCGTTGCCTCCTGAAACCATCCAGATTCCCTTGAATGTTTCTTTGAAAATTGATTCAGTTTGTTTTCTGCTGTGTTTTGAAAATTTTGAACCTCATATTGACCAGTGAATCTATATATTTATTCCTCCTTTAAAATAATTTTTTCAATGTTTGTTTAAAATGTTTTTCTTTATCATTGACAGATATATTTCGAAGTATTTTTATTGTCGCATTAAGTTCATTTGCTTTCGAAATGGGAAATTGTCGTAAATTCTTCATTTCCTGATAAGAGAAATTGTTGTTAAATTCATCATTTTTCCTTCAAAAGAGAAATTGTTGTTTGTATTCCTCATTTCTCGAAATTAAAAATCATTTGATTTGCTTATTTAGTGCACTTAGTTTCTTTTTTGCATTCATAACATTAAAGGAACTGAAAAAGAAAAACTTGCTTTTTCATGTAGGATTTTGTGTGTTTTTTGCAAAAGGAACAATTAGGAAATCTGCATTTAGTTTGTGCTCATTGATTTGTTTGATCAAAAATTGTTTGCTCTTTCCCATTAGTAGCTAGGTTTTCATTGAAGAAACTAAAAGTGAAAGATTGTTTATCATTCTTAGTTTTCATTTTAGGATTTTCCTACACATCATCGCAGTGAACCTTTGAAAGGAAAATTGTTAAGCAAGATCAACATAAAATTAATCTCAATTTACCTAACAAAGCATTGGAACCATAACGATAACATTTAGAAGGTCTAGGCTAGAGATGTGTTCTGACGTCGTAAAACATAGCAGCTATCGTTAACTTGTCTGCGATACATTCTGAGTGTGATACCTCACTCCACGTACATAAGTATATCGTAGCTCATCCATGTACTTTCGGGTATATCTTGCGGTGTTACAGTACGATAAGTATAAAGGGGTGCTCTGACTGTGCGGTTTCACATCAGACAGCACTAATACAGACTTGGACCTCCACGTATCTTCGGGTATATTTGGGAGGAAAAATTTTAGGTGCTATCCATCCATAGTGAACCGAGTTGACCACCTTGTAAATTGTGATACACCAAACACAACATTTGGGGAGATTGCCTGCTCGTACTTCTTGGTTCGCCAGGAGGTATTCTACAGTTCACAGTTTCTTGGTAAACCCTTTTGCCTAGAATTACCCTTTTATTTTGTTTATTTGTTTTTGGTTAAAATAAATCAGTAATCGTGGAAGAACAAAACCCTTTCCCCCGTCGTTTGCGTAGATTAGCTTTAAAACCACCTTTACCACCAGAAGTTACTTCTGGTAGGCGAAGGCAATCACGATCTTCCAAATCAAGTACAATCGTACCTCTGGTGAAACATCATTTGCCGATAAACCAAAGTTAGCTCAAATTGTTTCTACACATCCCGGTTCATCTACTATTATCGAAACGAAGTCTTCAAAACTACCCGTGGTCACGATCCATCCAATCAGTGAGACCATACCTCCTGGACCCAATGTAGTTCAACCACAAATTGATCCAGATCCCATCTCTTCTTTGCCAGCACATCTGAATCTAGAAGTCGAACAACCGAAAGTTGTTCCTACCTTGATCATCCCACAAATTTCTATAGCCATT
This sequence comes from Pinus albicaulis, assembly GCA_034641835.2. Lineage (NCBI taxonomy): Eukaryota > Viridiplantae > Streptophyta > Pinopsida > Pinales > Pinaceae > Pinus > Pinus albicaulis. The sequence goes on along the minus strand of CM076570.1, from coordinate 198,413,273 downwards.
GAAACTCCTATATCACACAGTCAACCACCTGAAATATACTTTAGGACTGACAGGGAAATACTTCCAGCTAGTTTAATTGCGATTGAATAAATCCCACAAGATGATACAACTTTAACTCCAACCCATTTTGGGGAGGACCTTTACCCGTACGAGTATTTTTCTCAATCGACACCATCTTCTTTTGTTGATCCTACCCCTTTTCAAATTCCCATTGATTCAAAAGGGTATACATTTGGTCAAGCAACCATGTCTAAACCAACATGTTTGGTTGGGCCAGCTATTCCAATTACGTCAGCTCCTGCCCTCGCTACCCCATCAATGTTCACAACTTCACCAGAGTCATATTTTCATGGTGGCCCTTTGGTCCCATTAAGTTACAAATCATTATTTGGAATTTTCTCTGGTGCATCTTCAAGACCATGGTCTTTACCAATGTCAACATCTAGTATTTTAACTGGTAATCCTATAGTTAGTATTGAATGACTTGATTCATTATATACATCATCAGGGCAATACCAAGCCGGTACTTCTGGGTCAATTCCTTCAAGTACCATATCAACTGGACTCCCAACATTCAGAGAACAATATTTTTCTTCTTATTATCCTCCTCATGCTGGGGGGAAACCTTTGGTCCCCCAATATGATAGTACTCCATATTTTTTTGGTCAATCTAATGCTGAAATGAATCTTTGGCAATGGCAGCCCACTCTGCCTATCCAACCACAAACGGCCATACACTCATATCAACCAGTTCAACCTGTTACACCCACTTCATTACCACTTTTTAATACATCTTTACCCCTGTTACAGAATCAAAATGTTGTACATAAACCTTATCAAATAGGTCCTTGAACTCAATACCATCAAATGTTAGGTTCACAGACTCCAAATCATTTGGTTAAGTTACAACAACTTGTATCCGGAATCATTTATTCACAAGCTGGTCTACCATTTTATGGGATGTCGCAACTGCAACCTGGTTATACATATCAACTGAATCTAAGTTATCCTAATTTGGGTTGTAACATTGGTGGACAGACCCCTTGGCAAACTCAGGCACAAATTCCTCAAACTTCTTTTCAACAAATATCATATCCAGGTTTTGGTCAACAAAATCCTCAAGCGTTTGCTATGAAAAACAACCCCTATCTGGGTTTAGAGCAGCAGATTCCTTATGCTGGTGCTCAAAGGCCTGTTACTCAAGTAATTCCATCTTACCCTGACTATGCTCAACCTGACCTTAATCGATAGTTGCCCTTTTTTGCAACTTTAGAGTTACCAGATTTAAATCGGTTAACCAATGATCCAATCAACTATGCTCCTTGGTGGCCGATGATACCTCATAAATTACCCTCAGATATTCCTAAGTTCAATGGAAACCCTGGAGAATATCCGTCGACCCATGTCATGACTTATCATTTATGGTTTTCATAAAACTCCATGAATGATGATTCTGTTCGACTATGTATTTTCCAGCGTACGCTCATAGGTTCGGCTGCCAAATGCTACATTGAATTACCTAGAGATTCTTTTTACAATTTCACTGCCCTAGCTACTATATTTTTGACTCATTTCCAGTTACCTATAAGATATGAAACTGGAATGAAACTATTGACTAATTTCAAACAGACTCATATTCATGAGTGGCGTCGTCGTCGATGAATCGTTAAGACATTTGTTCCGGATCAGCTACTTTCTGAATGGTTCATTAAGTCCCTATTACCATCTATAACTGAGGATGTGGCTAAGGGTGGCATCGTCACAGAAGAGAAAGTTATTGCTCATGCCCAATATTTAGACTTGATTTACACTCAGTCTGGCATTCTCTATGGAGAAATTCCTAACGCGTCGAGATCTAATTTCAATGTTCCTCCTCAATTAAAGGAATCTCATGCTAGAGACGGCTTGATAGGAACTACAAGCACACACCACACTACTGCATCTGATCCTTCTCCTACTTCCGAAAGTAATGCTGTGTCATTTGACAAAGGCAAAAGTGACAAGAAAACATGAATTAATAAAAAAGGGGAAATCAAAGAAAAAGCAAACTTCTAACCCGCAGGAAAGATCATCTGATCAACTATCTAGAACTTGGAAACCTTGTTATCCATGCATAATATGTAATGAGGAACACTTTTTTAGGGATTTTCCTCACTGTGCTAAAGTCTCAAAAATCATCAAGACTTCCCATGCATCAGCTGTGTTGACAGACCCATTTCCAAATTGGGATACTAATTTGGTTGCTACGAATCCAGCTCCTAGTTCCCAAGTGTTAATGTTATTTGTCACAATACCTTCAATAGATATTTTGGTGTCAACACGTAATAAATATTATGGTAGTCAGGCCAATGATCAACCTACCACCTTGACTACGAATCCCTCTATGGAATCAGTACTGCCTATTGTTATTCTTGAATTGACAATCAAGCCACTAAAGGGAGTAATTCATATATCGACATATAATCCTCAAGAAAGAGTTGCAAAAAATTATAATATAGTTGAAGATTTGGCTCAATACCCTTCAGCTATGTCTGCTCTTTAGGTATTACAAAATTTTCCCTCCCAAAAAACAGGCTTTATTGTCATCAATTGCAGGAATTGATCCGACTAATTCTAATCTTGTCGTCTTTAATCATACGGGCTATGTGCCACAATTACCAGTAGAATTGGCATTCTCCATACAAGCAAATTTTCTCAATCACCTTGTTCATCACACTATTGTTTATGAGGGAGAATCTACATGTATTATGTCTCTAAATTTTTGGAAGTCACTTGGCTCACTGCACTTATCACAATCATCAATGACGTTGAAGGCATTTGATGGACGTACATATAAACCTTGTCGTATAATTAATAACCTACATGTTGAACTAGGGGGAAATATATTGAATATTGATGTTGAGGTTGTTGATGGACCCCTTGACTATAATATTTTACTTGGAAGGCCATGGGTATATGCAATGACTGCCATTGTTTCTACATATTTTAGAATGATTGCCTTTCCACATAAAGGTACAATCACAGTCATTAATCAACTATCCTTCTTTGCCTTCGCTTCGCAGGTAACTGGAAGCATTCCATCCGTCCACATACCCCAACTAGAACTTCAGAAAATTGGTGTAGGACTCTTAAAATATTCCACTCTTATGGGAACCTTTGCATTACCACCACCTGCGACGTTGGCAGAAATTGCAAGTATAGAGACCTGCTACATGATCTCTTCCACTCTATCTGGCTTAAGGGAGAGTACGGGTGATTTTGAGATTTCTACATTGGATGAATTTTTACCACCCAGCCCTATTGAGCTGGCATAGCAATCAATCTATCTAGCTTGGGTGACAAATCTGAAATTAGCGTCGCTGAGTGTTTGGGCTGATCGTTCCTTAGATTTTGGTTCTCCATCTGATTTGTTTTCCTCAATGTTTTTGACATATGAGAATATTTTGGAAGCCATGATGGTAGAAGGAAAACCATGGGAATATTATCATCCTCATTCCCATCTTCTTGATTATGAAGAAAATAATCTTAGTGAACTATATCACCCATCCATCAAATTTTTTTTTCGAATTCTTTACCCATTAATGCAATCGATTCCGAGCGAAATATGTCAAATATTGAAGAAACCATTTCTATCGATATTTCGACCAAACCTGGTGTTGTAGAGAATATTCATGTCGGTGTAGCTTGTTCTCCATCAGAAATTGAATCATATCACTCTCTATTTCGTGAATTTCATGATGTATTTGCTTGGTCTTATGAGGAAATTCCAGGCATAGATATTAGTATAGTTGAGCACACTATTAATATGTATCATCCGAGGAAAGCCGCTGCCATCAAAGCAGAAGTTGAAATTTTTTTGCGTGCTGGTTTCATATACCCTGTTCCGCTAACTAAGTGGGTTTCCAATATTGTTCTTGTTATGAAAAAAAAAGGAACCATTAGAGTGTGCATCAATTATCGGGATGTTAATCATGCTTGTCCAAAAGACAACTATCCTACTCCCTTTATCGACCAGATTATTGAGGATTGTGCTGGATGCGAAATCTTTTCATTTATGGATGGATTTTCCGGTTATAATCAAATCAATATCCGCCTAGATGATCAACATAAGACAACATTCATCTGTCCCTGGGGCACATTCGCTTATAGGAAACTTCTGTTTGTTTTAAGAACGTTGGGGCAACTTTTCAGAGAGCAATGGATTATGCTTTCAATGACATCAATCACATTGTTCAACCGTATCTAGATGATTTACCAACGCATTCACGAAATCAGAATGATCACCCGATGCATTTAAGAGCCATTTTCTTACATTGTCGACACTACAAAATACACCTCAATCCACATAAATGTGTGTTTTGTGTTGGTTCTGGTCGTTTACTTGGATTCGTAGTCTCACAAGAAGGAATTCGAATCGACACATTGAAGGTTCAGGCCATTCTTGATTTGCCTTCGCCAACAAACTTACTTCAGATACAGAAACTTCAAGGAAAGGCTAACTTCCTGAGGAGGCTCATTCCAAATTACGCCGAAATGGCTAAAGGATTTACTCGACTCTTGAAAAAGGGGGTTCCCTTCCATTGGGACCAAGTTGTGCAAGCTTCTTTTGATGCTGTTAAGGACACACTTGTTTGTGCATCATTAATGTATCCTCCTAATTATCAAAATGATTATTTCCTATATATCGCCGTGGCCTAAATGACCATTGCTATGGTATTGGTCCAAGTAGAAAATGGAATTGAACATCTAATCTATTATTTGAGTCGTAATATCAATGATACAGAAGTTAAGTAATCATACGTAGAAAAGCTTGCCTTGGCAGCTGTTCAAGCTGTCCAAAGATTTCGCCATTATATATTGCTCTGAAAAACAACAATATTTTCAGATTGCAACCTCGTGACTTATATCTTATCGCGTCAATTGCTGGGGGGAAAATATTCAAAATGGATTGTTATTTTGCAGGAATTTGATTTGGAATTTATCAAATCCAAGTCAAAGAAGTCTTTAGTTTTGGTTGAGCTTCTCTGTGACCTTCCCTTTGATAGTACTACAACTACATTGGAACCATCAATTCCTGATGAGTCTTTGTTTTTAATTGGATCATCTGATCCTTGGTATGGGGATTTCATCATTTATCTCCAAATCCAAACTTTTCGACCTAATACCTCTCGCTCTGAACAACGACTTATTCGATACCAAGCCAAATATTATCTGATCGTCGGCGATACACTTTATCACCGTGGTTTCGATACAATTTTAAGGAGGTGCCTCACTCATGAGGAGTGTAATGTTCCCAATTTTTAGCCTTAAGCTAAAATGGAACAATATAGTTGCACATTTTATTTTTGTTTAATAAAATCGGTAAGGAGACACCTTAACCCTCTTTAGATGAATAAATAACACTCCTTGTGTGAAAGGAGGAAAAATAAGCAGCTGAAATAAACACCTAAGGGTGTGAATGGAACCCAACTCACTTGATTTAGTCACCTTTGACTAAAGTCAACAATGCTGCCCAAGGAGGAGAGGCTTCCTAGAGAAGCTCCGCAGTTTTGGAGGGAAGACACTCATGTGAGGGTGGAAAACCTAATTAGTGGGACCATGGTGGAGAAGAGTTCCCCTTATTTATATGGAGGAGATGGCAGCCCATTTGGATCATGTTTTGGAGTTTAGAATTGGGTCTACAAAGGCTTGCATCCCCGGGATGTTTAGCAGGGTGGTGGTGCCCTCGGGCACTAGGGTGTTCCCGGTCGGGGATCCCTACCTCTTCCTCAAGGAAGGATGAGGATTGAGCTGCATTTTCCTCAGTCCAGCATTGGCCATAGCTACATTCATCTTCTACAGTGTTAGCTCTGCAGCAAAGAGGACATTGTGTTGCTGGGTGCAGCAAGAGAGGAACTCATGGAGTCTCTCTTGATTGGTTTTCTTCAGTGGAGGAGTGATCTATTCATTGGAGGAGCTGCAAGGAGGATTCCCGGGCTTCATTTCAGATCTTTGGAATGAGGCCAACATTCCATCATCTCCCACTGCGCAGTCCATGGAGGAAACTGTGTTATTTCAAAGGAGGCAGTGAGGGAGGGGTTCTGGAGCTTCAAAGGAGGATGTTTTTGAGACAAAGGGATCATCCCTTTGTATTGGAGACATTATCAAAGGAATGAAATCATATTTCAGATCAGCCACAACCTTATTCTTGTTTGTGTTCAGTTGCAGTGACAAGTCTCTTGTCACATTTTGTACTCTCCGACATTTCTAGCAATCTCTCCTAGATTGGCTAGAAATCTAGTGTTTCAGCCCATTTCTTTGTTATTGGACTATTTCTTTGTATCCTACAGCCAAAATTGTATTTTATGTATATTCAGTAGCTGATACCTTCATATACACAGCGCAGTCACTGCTCTCCGGCATTTTGTGGAGTTGTAGCAACTCATGTGTTTCATTGTTCATTCATTGGAGGTTGGTTCTTAAAGTTTGAGTGGCTTGTCCCTCAACTATTTCTTGTATATTATTGCTGATATAATCATATAATGTTGGCTGCATACATTTCCCTCTTATGGTATATTCATATTTTCAGATTTTAATGGTTATGTTCACATATTGCTGTAAGCTCTCTCATTGAGCATTGTTTTAGAGATCTAGTTTGGGGAGATATGTATAACCCATCTAGAATCATTTATTTGAGCTAATTTTCTGCAAGGGAGTTGTATTAGAGATGTTCTAGGGCATCCCAGTAGTTTTTTTCCTTATTTATGTAGTGACTTCCTTATACAGTGTCCTCAAGGACCCTGTGGCAGAAATTCCCGAAGTGGAAATATTGCATATCCATAGACAGAGTCTGTGAAGGGCCAGCTAGATTCTAGATCTCACACTTCCTTGTGAAGGTGACATATCCGGTAAATTCCCCAATAGTAAATCTCTGGAATGGACTTGTGGTCTTTCTATAGAAGGAATTTTTGAATATCTTAAGATATTCCCAATGGAGCAGCAAGTTCCAGATTTGGAACATTACAGTGGTATCAGAGCATCAATCTTGGCTCAGCTTGTGCACAAGATTGCCATCAGCAAGAGGAGCTTCTCTCCAAGGAGATGAGATTGACAGAGGAAACAAGGAAAGAGGAATGATGGAAGAGGAGGTCTCCCTTCTTCTTTTCCAGACCATTGAAGAAGTCATTGAAAATCTTGTTGAAAGGGAAAAGTGGGAAGATTTTCTGAGAGGGTTTGTTGATGGGACAAATATTAGATATTTTCATGAAGGGTGTGAGCATTTAGCCACACATGCAGATCCACAGTTCAGTCCTTTGTTCACTTGCATTGCAAGGGAGTACAGGAAGAAAACGAGGCCATGGGAGGAGTAGCATTGCAACTCAGGTATGGCTCATGATTGTGGTTTGAAGGTTCCATTTTTCATTGTCATGCAAATTCAAAAACATATGATGCATTCATTAAGGGTTTGATGGAAAAACTTGGTGAAACTCATTGTGTCATAAACACAAACACTTTTCATACATTGAAAAGAACCAACAACGCTGCCACATTAGGAGGAGACCCATCACCACATGGAGGTGAAAAAGGGAGCCAATGCTTCCACTAGAGGAGCCCTTGTGTCTTTGCAAGGAGTTCCAAATATTTTTGCATGTGGGTACCAAGACACAATTCCAGAGCCATATGTAGCATTTGTTGGGGATTGTGAGATGGAGAAAGAAGAGCAGAAGGATCAGCATGAGGGGATGATGAGAATTCTCCCTTATCTATTTCCAAAAATTTCTGCACAAAGGAAAGAGACTGCACTACGCAGAGGAGAGAGGGACAAATCAGTCCACTCATAAATGTAGTCTATTTCATATTTTGATGTCTCATTATATGAAGGCATTCCACCTGGGAGGCCACCTAATCTAGAAATGATGAGAGGCATCATGCTTGTGGTTCACCACTCTTGGATTCCAGAGGGGTGGAGACATTAGAGGATTCCATCACAGCACAGAGAGTTTGGGTATAAGCACAAGGAGGAGGGACGCACTCTCTCATTTTCAGTACCACCCATTCTCATCAGTTTTACTGCGCAGATAGGGTTGCTGCAGAAATGGAGGATAGCATCTTCATGGTGTAGGATGGCTACTCCATAGATTGGTGAGAGAGATGATACTTCCTTTGAGGAAGGACTCTTTCATGCATTGGAGTAGATGGAGGCCACTCATGCTTACATTGGCCAGGATCAGGAGATTCTTTGGAGGTGATAATCTCTCATGGGAGGCTCATTTTCAGAGAGCATAATTTCTATTTGAGCATGAGTAGCTGCATGATAGGCATGGCAGCAACTTGGAGGGTGAATTTGGCATGGGGGATGTCAAGGTAGCAGACAGCAGCGTGAGGGAGCACCATATTGCAGAACACCAGCGCTGTCTATGTGGAGGATTGATCCCGGTTGGAGGACTCTGATTTTGGTTGAGTGTTCCTAGGATCTTGGTGCATTGCATGATCTTCGATGGCCCTGATGGAGATGGTAGATACTTAGTGGATGATATGATCATCTATCATCATGGCAGACTCTTCTTGACTAGGGCTTCTAGTCTCAAGGAGAAACTATTGCATGCAGCACATAAGGACTTCCTAGCTATGCACTTGGATGCATACATTGCTTTGCTAGAGGAGTTCACTTGGGAGGGAATTCAACATGAAATATATCAACATATGGAGAGATGCATAGCCCAATTGATGGTGGAGAGAACATCACAGCCACTTCCCTACTCATTGGAGGTGAGGGGAAATTTTCAGTAGAGCCATTTCAGCTCAAGAGCTCTAGTGCATGATGGAGGAGGTATAATTTCATTGTACTTATTTTCATTGATTGAGAAGCATGATGTACCAAGGAGGATTATTCCTTCTTGCATTTTACATGAGGATGCACTTGAAACCATTTGTAGCAGTGGAATTGGCCATTCTTATAGTGGTTTGTGGAGGAAGCCACATATTCCTTGGTGTGCACCATTGGCACCAAATTGTGTTTACATGTTTTATCTGATGATGAGATGTTGTGGTAGCAAAAAAGTGGCTAGTAAAACACTTTTTATTTGTGATTTGAGGCAAGCCAGGAGGCACTACGCAGGTTCCATGAGTGGAACTTTGAACCACTCTCCGGTTGTCATTTGGCAACTTGCTTTTATTGTGTATTGCTCCTTGTATTTCTGATGTTTGTACACTCACGAGGAGCATTATTTGGAGAATATTGGATGTGCAGCCCATTGGGAGCATGATTCTCCCCATTATACATGTCTTATGTTGCAGGAGACACCATGGGCAAACCATGATTGCCACATTGCTACTTGTCTCTTCTTGTGGGAGAAACCACTTGGAGAATTTGTGGAGGCATTTCATGGCTGATTTTCTTGATGGGGTAGCTTGGGCCATTCTTGGATGTCATACCATTTCAGCCCAAGGACATAGGCAGCTCCATGAACACTTCAAATGGATAGAGGGCCATCATGAGAAGCACAAGCACAACTCTCCATTTAGCCCCAACACATTGCAGAAACCGAGGGTTGAGATTTTTATTTGGATGATTGCATGGATGAGAGGATCATCATTGGGAGACAAATTTTCCCATGCATATCATCACTCCTACCTTAAGGAGGCCATAACACAACAAGAGGGATTCCACTACACCTTCTATCTTTCCATGAGGAGCATCATTTTCAGCTTGCATACTTGGGAAAGAGCATTGGAGGGTAGATTTATTGCAACATATTTTGAGCAGTGGTAGAGCTTGTTGATGAAGAGGCCACAAGAGAAGAAGGAAGAGGAATTTTTTTCTCTCTATGCGGTTGCTTGAGGGCAAGCAACATGTGGGAGCGGAGGACTGTAATGTTCCCAATTTTTAGCCTTAAGCTAAAATGGAATAGTATAGTTGCACAATATATATTTTTTTTAATAAAATGGGTAAGGAGACACCTTAACCCTCTTTAGATGAAGAAATAACACTCCTTGTGTGAAAGGAGGACAAATAAGCAGCTAAAATAAACACCTAAGGGTGTGAATGGAACCCAGCTCACTTGATTTAGTCACCTTTGACTAAAGTCAACAACGTTGCCCAAGGAGGAGAGGCTTCCTAGAGAAGCTGCACAGTTTTGGACGGAAGACACTCATGTGAGGGTGGAAACCCTAATTGATGGGACCATGGTGGAGAAGAGTTCCCTTTCTTTATATGGAGGATATGGCAGCCCATTTTGATCATGTTTTGGAGTTTAGAATTGGGTCTGCAAAGGCTTGCATCCTCGGGCTGTTTAGCAGGGTGGTGGTGCCCTCGGGCACTAGGGTGTTCCCGGTCGGGAATCCCTACCTCTTCCTCAAGGAAGGATGAGGATTGAGCTACATTTTACTCAATCCGGAATTGTCCATAGCTACATTCATCTTCTACAGCGTTAGCTCTGCAGCAGAGAGGACGTTGTGTTGCTGGGTGTAGCAAGAGAGGAACTCATGGAGTCTCTCTTCATTGGTTTTCTTCAGTGGAGGAGTGATATATTCATTGGAGGAGCTGCAACGAGGATTCTCGAGCTTCATTTCAGATCTTTGGCATAAGGCCAACATTCCGTCATCTCCCACTGCGCAGTCCATGGAGGAAACTGCGTTATTTCAAAGGAGGCAGTGAGAGAGGGGTTCTGGAGCTTCAAAGGAGGATGTTTTTGAGACAAAGGGATCAGCCCTTTGTATTGGAGACATTATAAGAGGAGGGAAATCAGATTTCAGATCAGCCACAACCTCATTATTGTTTTTGTTCAGTTGCAGTGACAAGTCTCTTGTCACATTTTGTACTCTCCGACATTTCTAGCAATCTCTCCTAGATTGACTAGAAATCTAGTGTTTCAGCCCATTTATTTGTTATTGGGATATTTATTTGTATTGCTGATACCTTCATATACACAATGTAGTCACTTCTCTCTGGCATTTTGTGGAGTTGAGAAACTCATGTATTTCATTGTTCATTCATTGGAGGTTGGTTCTTAAAGTTTGAGTGGCTTGTCCCTCAACTATTTCTTGTATATTATTGCTGATATAATCATATAATGTTGGTTGCATACATTTCCCTCTTATGGTGTATTCAGATTTGTAGAGTTTAATGGTTATGTTCACATATTGTTGTAAGCTCTCTCATTGAGCATTGTTTTAGAGATCTAGTTTGGGGAGATCTATATAACCCATCTAGAGTCATTTATTTGAGCTCATTTTATACAAGGGATTTGTATTAGAGATTTTCTAGGGCATCCCAGCAGTGGTTTTTCTTATTTATGTAGTGACTTCCTTATACAGCGTCCTCAAGGACCTTGTGGCAGAAATTCCCGAAGTGGAAACATTGCATATCCATAGATAGAGTCTATGAAGGGCCAGCTAGCTTCTGGATCTCACACTTCCTTGTGAAGGTGACATATCCGGTAAATTCCCCGACAGTCAATATCTGGAATGGACTTGTGGTCTTTCTATAGAAGGAATTTTGGAATATCTTAAGATATTCCCAATGGAGCAGCAAGTTCCAGATTTGGAACATTACAAGGAGGCCAAAAAATTGTTAAATGATTGTCATGTTGGGGCTTGTGGTGGAAATTTATCTAGATATTATACCACGTAGAAGATACTCCGTGCTAGTTACTTTTGGCCTACTATTTTTCGAGACTGCATCCTCGCGGTCAGAAGTTGTCATGCGTGCCAGATTTTTGATTGTAAGATTCGCAAACCGCCAGCGCCAATGCATCCTGTTGTCTCTGCGGGACCATTTATGAAATGGGGTATTGAATTCATGACCTGCAACCCTCATTCATCTGGGGGGCATGGTTATATTATTGTCGTAGTTGACTATTTTACCAAATGGGCCGAAGCAATGCCTACATTCAACAACACAGGATAGAAAGCTGCATTGTTTTTCTTTAATCATGTTATTGCACGGTTTGGGGTCCCACATGCTATAGTTAAAGATCATGGGAAGAATTTTTGCAACCACATGATGTCTGAATTGACTGCCAAGTTAGGATTGTCACATGAAAATTATACTCCTTATTATCCACAATCAAATGGACAAGTTGAGGCTATTAACAAAATTCTTAAATGAATGCTTCAACGAATGATAGGAGTTCATAAAAGAAACTGGAATTTGATCCTGTACTCCGCCTTTTGGGCGTATTGAACCTCAGTGAGAAACGTGACCGGATTTACTCCTTTTCAATTGGTGTATGGTCTGGAAACTATCTTACCAATCCAATGCGAAATATCATCATTAAAACTCGCAATAGACTTGTTACCTGACACCTCAGAAGAAGAAGCGCGTCTCCTTAACCTCATCCATCTTGATGAAACGCATCGTGAAGCCCAATTGGGAAACAAAGTGCATAAGAGATGTATAAAGGCGCAATACAACAAAAATTTCCAGCCTCACATCTTCTTAGAGGGCGACTTGGTCCTTATTTACGATCAAGAAGCTGATTTAATAGGTACAGGGAAATTTGACCCATTATGGCATGGACCCTATATTTTCAAAAGAGTTCTTGCTAATGGTGCCTATGAGTTAGTTTATTACGATGGAATTCCATTGGCACAACCTAGAAATGGGTTGTATCTAAAACGTTACTATGCTTAATTATGAGTGTAGTTATTTTTTGTATTATATTGTATATATATGTTGTTGATTTTCATTCACTATCTTAATTGTTTTTAGAGTTTTCTTGACGTTAGTAATCTTCTTTACATTTCATCGCAGATTCTGAATCTTTGGAACCATTTGTTGGATATGACAATGGTGCTAGTTGTAGTACGCAGAATCTATCCTCTACAGCATGGGCCATTTTCGCTCTGAATGGCGAGTTAGTGATTTTTCAAGGGATTTGTATTGGTAGATCGACGAACAATATCGCTGAGTATAGCGCATTGATCAAACTTATCTCCGATTCCATTTCATTTGGTATTAACCGCATAATCATAGGGTTAGACTCACAACTTGTGGTATTATAACTCACTAGTATTTATACTGATAGAAATCCAACACTTCTTAGATTGTTCCTAATAGTTTGACTTTTGGAAAGGCATTTTGATTTTATTCAATATCAACACATTTCCAGAAATTTGACCACATTAACTGATTCATTAGCTAATCAGGTTTTAGACAGACATTTGCAACATATGTAAAGAAAACATTCACATCATTGAATAGGATTTCACAATAAACATAGGAAAAACTCTGAAATCATATAGATAGATAGTTATAGGTTTTTACAAAATTTGTTCCCAAGACACATTGGTCATATGACCTGAAAATGTATGCAAAATGTCACAAGTAAACTAGTGGTGCTCGTGGTAACATGCTATAGATCTAGCTATCCTACAAAGTAACCGCATCTAATGGTTAGGAACCCCAATAGTGTGTCGCTGTAGTCGCATAGGAAGCTCTTTGATTCGGAAATCCGGAATCCCAAAGGTCAAACCTTCTATGTGCTGCTGAAGCTCAGTCAGAGTCTCAGCCATATCAAGATCCTAAAGGACTGCTCTCCCGATAACCCTCTCTACTGGCACATCTGCTTCGCACTCTGGTTCCACTACTGGTTGAACACGACCAACATCTGCATTACATCAAACATTTAGTTTAGTCTTGGGAAAACATAAAAATAAAAAAACATTGTATAAACCTTAGGAAAATAAAAAAACATGGTCAAAACATTCTTACACATTGCAACCCACTGAGCACCTTCTAGTAATGCTAAATCTGGATCTCCTTGGAAATCAACGCCTGCGTATGCGTACTCATCGATGGTGACGATTTGTCGCCGGAACCAGGCAAAGAATGTAGTAGAGAACACAACAATCGATTGGCTTGCATGCCGACCCATGAGTTCTACCCATATCTGCATTCAAGGATCTCTAGGAATAGCTATATCCAGTATCACATGTTGTGGCTGCATCAGTGGAATCTGTTCTAAAGAGAAGGATATAAGGATTGAACCATAACTGAAATTCTTCTTCCTTCCTCCCTTTGATTTATTCAGTTGTTCCTTTATCTGAGATAGAATAGCTTTAGACCAGTTGAAGGCTGTTGGCTCCATACACTCTAGCGCATACTGCATATACGATCTATTCGCTACGTGTAGTGTAACGGTGCTGGCAAGTTTTGTGATCGTGAAGAGGATAGTTCTCAAAGGCAAATCTATGACATCCTAGATGTTTATTTTTCCATATTTTCTAGGTTCTACCCCTCAATAGCAATACTGCAGAATATAATCCCTCATTGCCTCTCCTCCAACGGTAGACCCTGAGAGTGAAATGGGTAAACCTCTCCTTGACAAACTTATGAGAAAATACACATCCTAAATTGTTATGGGAACCACTTGGTTCTCAATATGAAATTCCTCTATCGCCAGATCCCATGCTCGAACTAAGAAATCCAAGAGTTCTATTTGTTGCCTCATTCCTAACAACTTGAATTACTTAAGCAGTCCACAATCTCGTAGGGCTTTTACTGTACCCGAATCTTTTAAGGAAACGATATATTGTTCTTCATGTTATCTTTCCCTCCATGGTCGTCATTATAATATGATGGAAACCTGAAATACAACCATAGGATCCATTAGATTCCATTCATTGTAAAAAACTAGGCAAATTTTGGGCATTATGAGAAAATCGAAAACTTATACTGCACCCAAAACACTCCCTAACAATAGATAGTGCATTGCACATGCAAGTAACCTTCACTGTACCTACTATTCAACACAGGTTTCGACATTCAGGGTTGCATTTCCCTTACTTTGGGCAGAATTTACCCTAGGGGCCTTAAAACCCTAAAAATTTGCAGAAATTAGAGATGAAATGAATATCAAAGGAAAGAGGAGGTTCATGGCACTAACCTGGATCAAACGACGACGAAATATGTCCACAGTAACGATCGCAATCAGTAGATGAAGTTCGAGGGAAAAATCAGGTTCAAAGCTCGAAAATGCAAATGGTAACTATGGAATGGTAAAAATGAATAGTGAAACTACTTTTAATAGTCATTTACTTATTTGCAAGTTAAATTTATTGCTATGACTATAGTTTTATTATGTTTTTATCATGAAACGGGTATTTTTAATCCATTTTATGTTGTTTTGAATAGGAAATACAATTGATGAACATATTAGTCCTGCAGATTTATTCAAAGAATGACTTGACCACAAAGCATACTTTTTCTCCTTATTTTTTGAGCTTTCTTAAAAACGAAAAAGGATTTGAAGCATACTTTTATCTCTTTTTCGAGCTTCGATAATAGAGAAAAAGGAATCCCTAAAGTTTTCTTTCAGCTATTTTCAGACTCCGATAATGTGAAAAGGTTGCCGATCACTTGTCGTTTCAAGCTTGTAAAAGTAAATGAATTGATATCTACTCAGTATAAGTTTAACCCTTTTCCGAACTGAGATAGATTATTTACGAAAAAGGAATACCTTGGTTAAACATGCCCAAAGAGGTTCTCTCAAATATTATTTTACACTTTTTCGGGAAAGTACTTATGGAGTTTTCTTTTGTCCACTTTTGAAAACTCTATAAATATGAAAAAAGACCGGGCTATCACTGTCTTTAAGCTTGTTAAAACATAAAATAGCGACGGGCTTGTCGATCATGGTAAGAATCAAGTTTCATTCATCACTAGACTCGTTAAATAATTAAATAGCGATATTTTATTCACTCGAAGGGTTGAATTATAGATCAAGCAAATGTTACCCTCCTCAAGCTTGTTAAAAAAGAAAGAGGTACTGGCCGACAAATGACCAACGAAAATTTGGGAAAAGTGAGCAAGAATTTATTTATGGTAGCAAGTCGCTCTTGAACATGACACTTCCTTCAATCCATGTCCGTGACTGTTTGGGTTGGGTAATCATCTTGACGGTTCATTCATACCTATGGTTCATCATACCTTCACTTCAGTTTTGGGTCAATGCTTCCAACTCATCACAGTGTCGTCAATATGTTCAAGAGAAGTCATCCAGTGAATAAACTCATCCTTCTGCAATGCTCATAAACATTTATTCTCATGACCGTCATCCCTGAAAATTGCTATATCAAGTCATACCCTTGTCTCTGAAATCAGTAACTCCCATTTCGCAATAAGGTGGCTTCCTGTCGAAGACAAATCAATATCCAGGAAGTTCACTTAGAAACATCAGATTCTAGTACCATGAGGCTTGTTACAACATCGACAAGATCCTCGCTTCCATACCTTTGACCGAAAGATTTTGTTTGGCGTTCGACCTCAAATCATCTATTCATGCCTTATGAAATGTACTGCAGTACCTTGAGGACCATTTTCATTAATGGTGGTTCTCTTGCATTTGTTAAAAACTCACATCATTGGCTAGTAATCAAACGATGTCTTTCCATTTTTTATTACAAATCATATATTCGCATGGCTAGACTTGTACCCGAATGATCAAGTGAATGAGATAAGAAGACCCCAGATCTAGTTTCATCCATCCAGGCTGCGATTTCAAGATTGTTGTACACATCATCTATACGGTGACCTTACATACAGATCGTCATCCAAACATGGGCCTATATTTGTAGGCATGTCTACATTGGGCAACATTCCAATGTCGACGACTTTCTGAATTATGTAAATGTTATTAGATTGTTTATGTGCTGAAAATGGGAATGCCTACCCTCAGCAATTATGATCAAAGAGGATATATCATGATGTAATGTATTGTAATATTGATGCAGGTGACCAATCTGCTTCATCTCCAGCCCATCACAGTTTAAATCATCTCAATCAAATGTTTTTTATTATTTTGACCTCATGCTTTAGGGGACAATTTGTTATAGGTCAACTTGGGCATTGATCATTCCCAATGACCTGGTTAACTGGGCATCATCTCCAGGACCAATGACTAAGGGTCTATCATCCCCTATCATTTCAAGTTGCTACATGCCCTAAGACAAGAACAAGACAAATCAAGCATGACTTTCATCAAGCAAAGTTTTCCAAGGTTTGAAGTTTATTATATAGCATATGAGAGCTCACCAACGCTACCTCTAAGGGGAATAAGTGCATTGCATATGCAGGTAGCCCCATGCAAGACTGCTCTGTAAAGCACTTCCCGACATTCACAGGTGCGTTCGTCACATTGGGAGCGAAATTCTCATTGTTTCGAAATCTCCACTTGGCCAATGCCTTCTAGAAGAGTTCACATGTGTCAAGCTTCGAATCCAAGTGTCCATTTGACATATACAATATTGGGAACATGTCTTGGATATTATTGGAAAGTCATTTTTTGAAAAACAACCTTCATCTCATCTATAAATTGAGCACAGATCTAAGTGCTTGGTAGGGAAGAATTTGAGTAGAGAAATGCTAGTGGATTTTCAATTGAGAGTTAGATTTGTGTAACAACTGCTGGAGAGATTTATACTGTGATGAGGCTAGGAATGTTGTTGGAATGGTCACTTCAAATCAGTCACTAGATTGTAACCTTTCCTTCTATCATCAGTAAAGAACACAACTTAATTTTCCCTATATGCATCTGTATTGGCTTTGATTTTCCATATTGTAAGATCTTAGTTGATTTATATGGTTTATGTTTTATTGATTTAGCAAACTAACTTGAATAGACATCTATATTATTTCTATCTTCTGTTGTTTAGTGTTTATTCTTGCAGGAAGCATTTTTCACAAACCGCTGGAATTTGAAGCTACAATGGAAGCAACATAAGGAACCATTTGGAAGCGCTTGGATTAGAAGTAAGCTTCTAATCCATTATGTGTGTCTGTTCTTAGTTAGGAGAAGAATTTGTATAGTCTTTAATCTGTTGTTCTAGATTATCACCTGTATAGGGAAGCGTGTTTTATTCGTAAT
This sequence comes from Pinus albicaulis, assembly GCA_034641835.2. Lineage (NCBI taxonomy): Eukaryota > Viridiplantae > Streptophyta > Pinopsida > Pinales > Pinaceae > Pinus > Pinus albicaulis. The sequence goes on along the minus strand of CM076570.1, from coordinate 198,395,427 downwards.
TCAAAATTCTGTCCAAAATTAGAGAAAGATAAGGGGGGAATATTTAGTGGGATGACTATGAGAGGTTTATAAACATGTCTCTAAAGGATAAAAATATTATGTTGTCAATAAGTCCCTCTTCTACCCCTTTTAAAAAATAATAAGTTCCTAAGCACGGTTCTATGAAAAGAAAAAAATAAAGGGTGAAAGAAGAGAAAGGCTTCCTGTGCAAGAAGGTAAAACAAGTGACTTCGTCGGTGTACTATCTAGGTTTGTTGGTAGTGAAGAAGTTCTTGTGTTCCTGAAGTGACTCTTTCGGGGTACTTTCCATGCTTGCTGGTAGTAGAGAAACACTAGAGATGAAAACTCATACTTTAACTAGTTTTGACTCGTGACTCTATATTACCCTTCTTCTCATCAAAATTATTTGGTTAAATTCATGTTGTCTTATGTCTAGTAATGGAATAGGGACAACTATATCTTTAACTAGGTAGAATGGGAAGTTTAGGTGACTCACTGATTGATTCAATAATTCCTCGAAAATTAAGGATTCGTGCATAAAGAAAACCCAAAATAGAGAAGTTGGGGTTCTCCCAGTGTGTCGCAAAGTGTTGTCACTGCGACAAAGACCCTCAATTTTTTTTTTGTAACTCACGTTTGGTGCCTATGTGAACTGTTGCTCCAACCTATCTAATGTTGTCAAGTTGTTTGATTGACTATCCTAGTGTTTTCCTTAAGTGTTGTTTCCTCCTAAGTCAATGTTTCCCAAGTGTTGTCACCTTATGATTAAGGGTGATTGTGTTATATTTTCCAAAGATAGGTGAAGAAATAACTTTTCTTGACTTAGTAACTAGTTTTTTTTTCCATGCAACATACACAAAAGTGAGAGAAAAGCACTTTCCTTGAGAAATAGTGAACTGCAAGATGACGAAGAGTTGCACCCGTTATTAGTGCACTCCTTTAGTCTGAACAACTACGCCCTAGTGGAGCAAACTCCTTCATGCCCAATCAGTGTGCCCTCCACTTGAATTCACTCCTTCGACTTGCATATTTGTGCCCTCTTTAACTCATCCTTTTTTTTTTCTTATTGCATGTGAGCGCACTCCTACAAAATAGGAGCCCACTTCACTACACTTAACTAACTCATTCACCCATCGACAAGTGGAAAGCATTAATGTAATGGATTTTCATGTAATATATTTATAATTAATCTTGTTAATAATTATTTCACATAATCACTCTCATCTCGGTTGACCACACTTCTTTGGATCAAGGAGCTCTTTGTCGACTTTCATTCCAATTAAGTTTTGCATGTACATTCTATTGCTTGACTTTAATATTTTTTTTTCCGATCTTGCTTTCCTGGCAAGCATTTCACTTATTTTATTTTTCTTTTTTGGAGTTTTAGTTCATTATTTTTACTACAAGTGCCAATTTGTTGTCGCAGTTTGTGACACTTCACATTTTGTAACTCTACGCATTCTAGTCATGATTGTGACAGAATCTATAAAACTTGTAGATCCTTCCTATCATAATTTCAAATCATTTTATCTTGTTTCTGAAATTTTTCTTGAGCCATTTCAATCCAGAGTGCACTTCTGGAAATAAAGGTCTGATTATCTCAGAAACTTGCACCCAGAAAATCAAGCTTTCCTCTTGAGTGCACTCATTTGAATCGAAGAACTATGCCCTCCTTGAGAGCATGAGCGCACCCTGAACCAGAAAATATTTTCTCCTTCATGCTTCATTCACGTGCCCTAATCCCTCCCTAGTACTCTTTAGTGCATGAGCACACTAGGAAGGCATGGAGCCCAACCCCTTTGTCCCTTCAGTGTGTGCCATCTTTCCCTCCTTAGCCTTGTTGAGTGCATGAGCGCATCCCGAAACCACAAATGATTTATTTTTTACTTCAATAGTGTGACCTACACCCTTGATGATCTATATCTCTTGCTTGAGCACATGAGAACATACTTAAGGTATCTTGTGAGCCTTGACCTTCCCTTCATGCTTTGAAAATGCACCCTCCTTGTTTTGATGCATATTTCTTGCCTGTACAAGTAACCTTGTCTCATCATTGATATGATTATACTCAAAGCTACATTTGATGGATTTTCGAATATTATCTTCTATGGTGTTTCTTTTAAGAGAGAGTGTTTCTTTAAGATAGTATTTTTCGCAATGAGTGTGCTTCCACGTATAGGTGTTCCAAATACTAGTCTCATTACTCTTTCATCATCTGTTGGAACGATGTCTCCTACTACACGTCGAGTGGCCTCAAAATAAGCTTAAGAAGAAAGCACTAAGGAAGTAGTGGAAGTTACAAAGCCTACCATTCCAATTATTATAGATACACATTGTTACATAGACAAATCTATCGAGGTCACGTGGAATGATATTAAAGAGACATTTATGCAGAAGTAGTTCCCTGAAGATTTGGAACATAAGAAATTATACATCAACATAAAACAATCCAGGATACATAATATTGCATGCAGGTTCTCGGTCATACCTTGTGCATAGGTAATTGAATGGATTATATCACACATGGATGATTCAAATATGGTGCTTCACAGTGAAAGTGGTGGTCAACTTGCCACCTACTATGGAGAGGACATGAAAACTTATTAAAAGATGTTAAAGTCCATAGAATATGCCAACAATAGTTTTTACACTAGATGGGTCGAACTTAGCACAAGTGATATCATTAAGTCTTGGTGTCGAGAGCCTGCCAAGTTCAGCCACCACCATATTTATTTTACCCGACAAGGATTTCGAGGGAGGTGTACCAATACCTTATTGATATGTGTTGTAGGTTCCATGGGTGGAATAATGATGAAGTATTTAAAGAGAATTGGATATTTATGCTCAACTTGGTTGTTGCCCATGGAAAAATCTTTACTTACAGTAGACATACTTTCTTTTTATATGCAGTGACATGTTGGACGAGCTAAAGTATCTTTAAGTACAAACCAGGCACCAGAGTTTTATATGTCATCATTTTTATTGGATTGGATCTATGCATGGTATGCATTCTTAGGGATGTATTGGAATTGGACCCCACATGATAAGTTTCAAACTTCCATTGTAGGGTGTTTCCATATTTGAGATTCAGAGGGACATATGACAGATTAGTTGATCATATCTTCACAGTCATATTTCAGATGATATATGAGATTGATCCTTCTTACATGATCGACCAATGGAAGGAGTCATTACATGATATCACAGATTGGTTTGATGTGCCATAAGAGACATATATCAAATGCTTTAGATTTCATATGTATCCTCATATTATGCCACGATATGTAACTAAAAAGGTGTTCTTGCAGTAATCTTCGTATCAATTGAATAAAGGGTTGTCAGGAGTTCTTCAAAAAAGGAAGAAGGCCCCTTGGCCCACTTTCCCTTTGAGGGTTGGAATGTATGAGTTGAAGAGCCACAAGGTGGCAGAAGCTAAAATTCAAGAGATAGACAACTTACACTTTGTATTCAAGGACTTTCACGGATATCACCCTAGGAGGGTGTGTAAGCAACATTGTGACGAGATTTTTTTTCTTGGGGTTATTCATTAATGACTATTGTAGAAGATGAAAAGGTCAAGAACTGGTATAATCCACTAAGGAAGAGACATCCAATAATTTAAGTTTGTTCCCCCCAAGTTCCACCAACCCAAGATGTATAGGTACAGGAGGCACCACAAGCAACTACTCAAGTAAGGATTGAAGCTCCTAGGAAAAGGATCAAATATGATCCAACAAAATAATTTAGTATGAATGGAAATTGTATCCGTTAAATAAGGAAGCTATTGAATTTGAACACAAAAAGAGAGAACTAGAGGTAAAGATGTAGTAGGAAGAAGAGGAGAAGAGGAAGCAAGATGAATTGCTCAGAAATAAACATGAAGAATAAGAGGAAAGAAGGAGAGAAGAAGAATAACAACAAAGGCAGTCAAAAGAGGAAGAAGTAGCATAGAGGTTGTAGGAAGAATAGGTGACTCGGGAAAAGAAGAATAAATGGAGGAAGATGATTCTATCCACCCCATAGATGATGAACCAAGTTCTCCAACATAACCTCCTCTTACAAGTGGCCATCTCCCATTTGATGAGATGGGAATTACACCTCCACCAGAATATAGAGTCATGGATGTATGTAATATCACATTTAATTAGATAAAGAAAAGTAGCATGCAAAAAAGATGAATATTATTCCTGAATGATCCTCAGAATCTAGTCTTTGTATCCATGAAAAAGGTGATAACTGCAAATACTAGGAGGAATCCCCAGGAAATCATGGAAGCTAATATTGGTTTTTCTACAGTAACATAGGATAACTCAGAGTATCTGTTTAATGTTAATTCATGATTGAGGAAGGAGTTGGCTACAATAAAGAAACAAGTGAGACACCTCACTCTGAAAAATCAACGATTATCTTCCCACATTTTCAACACAGTAAAATGGTAGTCATCCATATAGGATGAATTGGAGCCAATGGAGGATACCATGGCATAGTTGTATGATGAAGTGCACATTTACATGAAGTATTGGTGCCCCTAGTTAGTGCACAGAAGAAAGTACAGGAAGTATTAATGCTTCTAAAGGTGGAAAACATAGTTTTTGATCAAATACAAGAATGGTCTACCAAATATCTAGATGTTCCACAACAGTTGGTTAGAAAGGATAGGATTGTTGTCAAAGTAGATAGAGTAAAGTTGAGACTGCACAACTAGAACTAAATCTATCTCAACGAACAATCAAATAACACCATATCTGCTTGTATTAGACTGCATAATTATTTGGAGTCCCTGGCACATGAGCACGAGATTCCTTCAGTGGGATTACTTGGAGAGATAAGAATAAGGGATACGATTTTGTGAGGAGTGAAGTAATACATCAAGACAATCAAACAAACATCAGAACAAGAAGGCTTGTATATCACTAAGGATATTATTCTACAGTATGCCATTGCACTAACCAAAGCTCACATGAAATTTTCATGGATCTGGAATAATGTGCAATATAGCTCCAAATCCATATTGACAGAAGCATTGGAGGTGAATATGTGCTTTGCAATATATTTTCTAGTACAGGTAAAATTCATTTCTATGAAATTCGGAGTGTGGAATACATACATTACTAATGAGCTCCATGAAGAAGGAGATGACTTATCTATTTGAAAGCACTTTTTTTCCTATTAACAGTTCTTTCTGATATAACCATCATCTTATATGTAGTTTTCCTTTTTTAATAAGTTAAATGTAATTAATTTCAAGAGATACATGTGGAATTTGAAAGACACATGTGGAACGTGAAAGACACATGTGGAATCTAAAAGTTCATGTATAGAATGTGAAAGGTTGTGTGGAAGCCCATAGGTCATAGAAGTTGAATACTCATGAGGAAGCTCAAAAGTCATTTTCATTTGTTATAAATAGCTCCTCATAACTCAAGTAAGGGGCTTGGATTCTTAGAGTTTGGCCTTGGCTTCTCTTTTATTACATAGGAGGTAAATCATTCTTTGGAGAAGCAAGTTGCTGCTTCATGTTCCACTACTGGAGCTAGTGTTTCACCTATGTAACATTGTACTTGGAACCTTTCATTAGTAATCAAAAGCTCCTCGAGCTAGAAATTATTCATGCATGTATCTTGAATGTAGTAAGACTATTCTTGATATGTTTGTGGTATATGTTGGCATAATACATATTAAGGATAATGAACTATTTTTTTGCTTAGATATGGATATTTTTGTATGATTCTTGTTATTAGTTTATGATTGTTGTTTATCTTTTTTGATATTGTTTCTTTATGATTGAATGTTCATAATGTTATAGTAGTGTGAGTAAAACTTGGAAAGGAGGCTTCATGTTTATTAATGGAATGATGAACTCCTTGTATCCTTCTCGTGCTTGGTATGCCTTCGGGTTGCCTTTGTAATTTTATTTATGCTTACCAGTCCTTCTAATGAGACTTGCATATTTCTAGAACAAGTTCGGTTTTCTCCCTATGAATTGTTGGAACCCAAGGGACTACAGACCTCTAAGGGTTTAGATGGATAAGTACCTAGACTATGATTTACTTTTATTTCTTGAATACCCAGGAAGAGGGTCTGAAAGGATAATTCCTTGGTCTTAATGGATAAGTCCCTGGAATGTGTCTTGCATTTCATCCATCAAGAACCTGGAAAGGGTAAATTTGTTGTAATCGTAGGAGAGATAACACCATTGTGTGCTTCATATAATTTTAATAACGATGATTTAATTCTATCATAATTCCAATAATTTTCAGAACCACTATGGTTGAAAAATGGTCGTAACCTTTCATAATTGAATCATAATGAAAATCAAATAGAAAGCCTTATCTCATTTCCTTAGCCTCTTAATCTTCTATCTAATCACAACATAATTTATTGGATGGCTTGAAAGTTGTCTTGAAGGCTAAGTCACTATTCCATACGATCGAAAAGCATAATTGAGCAGAACGTCAACATAAAAAATGGATAATATTGAGCAAGAGAGATTGACAGCTATGAAGGATACTGGGGTGACGTGTCATGGAAGTTACATCCCTAGAAACTCATAAGAGGCCGTGTAATGGAAATGATAGGTTGACGAGGATCAAGCTAGCGTGGAGTAGGTTGGGGTGACCTATAGCCCATTTATTAATCGATAGAAGATCCAATATTTGTGCGGAAAGCTTATTGCGATAGTAGGAGGCTTAATATAGGCCCACATAGATGGGAGCTAATTGTGGAAAATGACAACAATTTCCCCATCCCGGAGTTTGTCTCCCAGAGGTGGACTTTCATTGGGGTGAGATGGCAGGAGTGGGGTTTTTATATCTATTAAGTAAGAATGATAACTTGTGTACCAACCAGAAGTGTTAACTATGTGGATGTGTATACCCGTATGGACACGTAAAACCAGAGGTCAGCCCCAACAATTCAATGACATAATGCATTTAAAATGGCGCAGGGTGACTCAAGCCAATACATAGTGGCATACACGTGATCTTGAAAATATTTTCATTAGAGCAAGGCAAACTGGCAAAGAGGTTAGTCCAGAAAGCCTTCCCCAGATTTGCTTATGAAAGCACAAGTTAAGAAGGGTCAGGGTAATGGATTCAATAACAAGAAAGTTTCCAATAGTTAACAGTTCGTCTATTGATTACATGTTTATATAATAATGTAAGTTTGGAGTGCATAAGTGGGTTTTATATATATGTATGTATGTAAGTATGTGTGTGTGTGTGTGTGTGTGTTTGTATACACAGTCACACACATACACATTAATTGTCAAGACCCTTGCCATGAATGGGTCAAAAACTAACAAGTCATTGCCAACAGGAACTAGGAGGATGATGAGAATAATTGTGCGGGTTCCATGAGGGAACCACATGAGTGCCACATGGTGGGGTTAATTACATGGAGCCTTCTGATCCTTCAAAACTCAAATGTTCATATCTCTTGATCTAAAGTTCGTATTGAGGTAAAATTTATATCATCAAAATCATCTCGATAAGATAGATGCAACGATGATGTATATTTAAGGTTTTAAGAGAGTTGAAAAGATTTTTAAAAAAATTAGACCCCATTTCCATAACAACACTTTAGATCTTGGATAAGCATAGTAACTAACCTCCATCCAACATGTGTTTGTAGGGAATTGGTAGAGGATCGTGTTACATTGTGGTATTAGAGCATCCAGGTTCAACACTTGCACTGGATGGGATCTATCATAGGCAACTAAAAACAAGAATCATGTAAAGGGATTTCGTGATAATTTTTAGAAACTTCACTAAACAAAAATTTAAGTGTTAAAAGTCAGTTTGAGTTGACTAATTTCATGTATAATGGAATACACTTACCTTGTGACTTAATTACATAATATGGTAATAAAAATTGTGTGGATTGATATACTATGTTGGCTATGCAGGAACCTGTAGTGATGTTAATATATTGATGATCAATTGATTTTGGATTACTAACATGGCTTGCTTTGCTCAGCCGGTTTCCTATGGAAGTTTTATAAAAGCAAGTTTATGGTCACAATGATGCCTATTTATTTAAGTCATAATGCATCTAACACTTTTTTGTGAATGAAAACACAACAAAAGTAGCAAAGGATGGTGAGAAACAAAGGAATGAGGATAATAATGATGAAATATAGCTCTAATGAGTCACAACATGGATATAAAGAGGTAAGGAGGAATGAAGAAGAAAGGTCAATTGGCTAAGGGGGAGGGGAAAAATCTCTTGAATAAATGGATACCTTCAGGAGCTTAAGGGCCAAGATCAGGAGTTGTAAAGAAAATTTTTAAAGGCTAGTAATGGCTTAGGAAAAGAAAGTTGAGGTGAATGTAATCATACTGAAAAAGCATGTATTAATTATAGAGGCAAAGGAAATATGAGCTAGGGGCCAGTCATAGAGACAAGTAGAGCACTGTGAGATTGGAGGAGAGAACAAATGGGGAAAATGGTAGTAGTTCCAGGAAGAGGCACTGGCAAGGAAGTGAAGACATTATGAAAGGAAATGCACCATTTAGTACACAGGAAGAAATATTTAGAACTTAAGGGCATCATTATAGTAGACCTTCTAGTTCCACTACTAGAAATAATTACCATCATTATTGTCATCGTAATCACCAGAGGAAGAGAGAAAGGGATTATATGCTGGAGTAAATTAAGAAGGATAAACCACCCACATTTGATGTGGAAATGAAGAAATATGAAGATGTTGAAGCATGGTTGCTTGGAATGAATAAGTTCTTAAAAATCCATCATTATTCTGAGAACATGAATGAAAAAGTGGCTACCCACAATCTAAGAGGAAAAGAAGACATATGTTGGGAAGATATAAGAAATTTGAATGGAATAACTAAAGAGAGGTTAAATTGGAGTGAATTTGAAGGCCTCTTAAGGGACAAGTATCTATCAGATAGTTATTATGATAGCAAGTCAACATAGTTTTATGAGGTTAAGCTAGGACAAATATAATATGAAGAATACACCACTAAGTTTCTGGAATTTCTAATATACGTGAAATATATGAAGGATGAGAAGGAAAAAGTGCAAATATTCATTAGTGGGCTACCCTTGTCATTGAGAGATCGAATTGAAATGCATGAGCCTCAAAATTTAAATGATGTTGTTTAAAAGTTGAAGCACTATTATGAACAGTCTAAAATAAGGCCAGAATTTAAAGGAGATTGGAAAATAAGGAACAACAATAAGGATAAGAAAAAATGTCCAAATAAAATACTAGACAAGAAAGAAGGTGTGGTCACATCCAATGTAGGTTAAGTGCAGTATAAAGTTAGATCAACTAAGAAAGGATGTGTGCACTAGTCGGGGAACGTGCAGTATGGACTTGAGAGTAGAAAATCATTGAAATGTTGGACATGTGGTGAGAATCATCAAAAAAGAGCTTGTTCACATCAGAAAAATGTTGGACCTCAGATATATAGTGCACAAGAGGCTCAAACAGTGGGAGAAGTAGCGTAAATCCTTCCTAGAATTTACACAATGGTGGATAATAGTTAGGTAGACCACCAAGAATCCATCATTGATATGGAAGGTAAGTTATGCAATCATTTCATTTCTATTTTAATTGAACCTGGTTCTAATTACAGTTATGTCAACCTAGAGCTTATAGAAAAATGTCAGTTTTCTAAGAAAGTGCATATAGATCCCTGGTTAGTTTAATTAGCAACGGGGATGAAAAGAAAATTCAAATACTACGTAGAATCATGTGTGTTTGAACTTAATAGCATGCCAACTACAACACATTTAAATTTGCTACCTTTGGGTGCATACAACAAGTTACACAACATGGATTGTTTTTATGCACACATGACCAAAGTGATTTCTTTGAAAAGGAAATAGGGTTCCTGGATAAGAAAGGAGAAAGGAGAATACTACAGGGCAACCAAAAGTGACCTTAAGTGAGGTTGATCAGTTTCATGCAAGCTAAATGTTGTTTCCAAAAGAGTTTTCAATTATATGTTGTGAAAATTTCTAGTGATCAGAAATTCGATAGAAATTTTCAGGAAGAGACTGAGACACTAAAATGATATCCTATGTTTCAACAATATATGGATGTATTTCTAGTAGATGTTCCTAGATTACCTCCTTGTAGGAAAGTCAATTTCTTTGTTGAGGTGATGCTTGGAGAACCCTTAGCATTTAAGGAACCATATCAAATGAGGACTCCATAATTGATTGAGCTAAAATTAGAGCTTAAGGAAATGGTGGATAAAGGCTATATAAGGCCATGTGTGTCCTAGTGCGTAGAAATATTTTTGTTTGTGAAGAAAAATGATGGTACTCTCAGACTCTGTATTGAATAAAAACAAATAAAAAAAGTGACCGTCAAGAACCAGTATTGGTTTCCACGGGTTGATGATTTATTTGATCAATTAAGAGGAGCAGTGGTCTTCTCCAAGATTGAATTGAGGTTAGGGTATCATCAAGTGTGTATCAAGGAAGAGGATATCCATAAGACAAATTTCCGGAAAATACATGGCCATTACAAGTTCGTGGTGGTACCATTTGGGCTTAATAACACCCCTACCACTTTCATTTTATTAATGAACAGTGTTGCATCCTTATCTGGAGGAGTTTGTAATTTTGTTTATTGATGAAATATTGGTATATTTGAGGAATGAAGAAGAATATGAAAATCACTTAGTTGTAGTACTACAGTTGTTAAGGAAGCAACATCCTTATGCAAAGCTTAGTAAATGTGAATTATTTTGAACAAAGATACATTATTTGGGGCACATTGTCTCCAAGGAGGGGATATCATTTGATCCTAAAAATATCAAGGTCGTCATGGAGTGTCCAATAACGAAGAATGTGAATGAGATTAGATAATTCGTGGGGTTGGTTGGCTACTACAGAAGGTTCATCAGAAACTTTTCCAATATAGGCCACCTTATCACATCCTTACAGAGGAAAGTAAGGAATTTTGAATGGGTATTTGAATGTGCAACAAGCTTTGAGCAGTTATAGCAATTGCTCACTAATTTGTTGGTGTTGAGGATTGTAGATCCAGATGAATATTTTGTGTTGTGTAAAGATTCATGCAAGGAGGGACTCGGTGGAGTCTTTATGTAGAAGGCAGGAAATTTTCTATGAGCCATAAAAATTAAATGAGCATGAGGAAAACTATGTAACTCATTATTTTGATTTAGTTGTTATTATTCATGCATTGAAAATGTGAAGGCATTACCTCCTTGGCAGAATATTCATGCTCATGACAGATCATGGTGGACTAAAATACTTGTTTGATCAACCCAAGTTGAACGCAAGATAAGAGAGGTGGCTATATATACTTACTGAGTTCGACTTTGAGATCAAATGCATCAAGGGAAAGGAAAATAACACTCATTAGAAGGATTTAGGAAAACCACTTGGTAGCCATAAGCTCTTATCAGACAAAGCTAAAAGAGCGATTCATAAATGCAGTACAACATGACAAGGGATATCGAAAAATAAAAGGAAGACTATAGCAAGGTAGCGAGGATGGTAAGGATGAGGGATATCATCTTACAAATGAGGTTTTAATTAGATTCTAGAATAGAATCTATGTGCCAAACAATGTTTAATTTAAGAGACTCATAATTAGAGAGTTTCATGTTACGCCCTATTCCATCCACCTGGGATACCAAAAGATCCTCCTGGCCATTAAAAATTTGTATTATTGGCCTAAATGCATTGAATGCCAAAAATTCAAGGTCGAATGTAAACATCCATCAGGATTATTACAAATCATTCCCATAGAGGAATGGAAGTGGGAAGTGATCTCCATGGAATCCGTTACCCAGTGTCCAAGAATTTCTAAGGAAACGTGATGCTATTATGGTGGTTATTAACAAGTTGAGAAAGGTAGCTCCTTTTGTGGTAGTCAAATCCATCAACTCAGCTAGTGAAGTGACACAACTATTCATGAAGGAGATTGTTGATCCAGGTGGATATTGGTGGCCACCCGCCTATTCCACTTGGGGCCCCACCATTGTTTCTTTTAGTTTTTCAGTTTCCTTAATTATAGCACAATTTACTATTTTTAGCAATTTTTTGGGTACTGAACTTCCAGAGCCGTTTTGAGGCCATAAACGACGTTTTTTGGGCATCAAACCTCTGGTGAATATGAGTTCATTTTGGACTTGGTATTCACTACCAATAGTTGTAGTCCTCTAATAGATATTTCTAATGATGTATCATGTGCGTCAAACAGAGATAGTATGCCAAAGTTAGGATCCCAAGAAATTGATGTACAAGTTTACCCCAACGGGGCCCATATTCTGGTGTTTCATCTCCTAGGGTTAGGTTTTTGGATGTTTAGGGTTTTCCATTATTTCTCAATAATATATAGCCCTTCGAAACTCATTTTAACATAGAGTTTAGAGGCTTGTAGCCACCACATATCTTCTCAGAGATAAGCTACCAGTGCCCTAACTAGTTTATTTCCATTCTGTCTATAAGAATATTTCAATTCTATGAGATTAATGAAATGAAGTGTTATTTCCGCTGCAATTTTGTATTTATGGTTACATGTGTATTCTGTTGCATTCCTGCATAAATCCAGATCAGTGGTATCATAGCGGTCTACTCTTTCTCGATCCTTCTTTGCATGTCCCCAACGAGGTCGGGGTATAAGAAGTTAGGGCTCGATCTGGTTGAACCTTCGCAAGATCATCCTCGCAAACACTGACGGTTGCACATGCAGGATGAAAATAAAGATGAGGGAGCAGGAGATCCTATCAAAATTTTGCTCGAGGAGGCCCCCAAAACACAACAGAACGCGATGATGGATAACTTTTCCCAAATCCTTCAACGACTGCCCACTGGTGGCACATTTGCATCCAACAACCACTCTGGAAGTGCAACTCCATTTAAGGTACAAGTAAACTTTGACATTCCCATATTTGAGGGCTAAATAGATGTAGACATCGTAGTTATATGGTTAAATCTATTAGAAGGATATTTCTCAGTTCATGCATTTTCCGACCAGGAGAAGATTATTTTTGCACTCCTCAAAGCTACCCCCTATGTCAAGGACTGGAGGGAAAACTACTGTGAGAAAAAGGATGAGGGGGAACCCTCTATGTTCTCAGTGGTACCCACTTGGAATTATTTTTGAGATGCCATCAAGAAATAATATTATCTTGTGGGGAGCTATGAGGTCAAGTGCATACAATGGACTACACTGTGGCAGCAAAGGGATCAAGATGTGCATGAGCTGACAAATTTGTTCCATACCCTGTGCACAAAGTTGGGTATCAAAGATTTGGAGAAACATTTGGTGCTAAAGTACCGTAGTTTTTTGCACAGATACATTCAGGAGGAATGGAGTTCCTCGACATCTCCTCACTTGTTACGACATACCAGTATGTTGCCAAAATTGAGAATAAATTAAAACAGAAGAAGTAATAATTTGGATCTATGAATCAAAACCAAGGGAAATGTGCCCCAAAATGAAAGAAAAAAGGACAAATCCAAGGCATGGGGACCCAAGATAACCTACCAAAGCCACAAGAAAAGAACAACACCATGAAGCCGAAGAAGGACACAAGAAAGTGGCGTGAGTTACATAAGAGATCCACTCACAACACAAGTGAGTGTAGGGCCAAGCAGTCACTGGTGGCCGAGATGAGGGCTTTTAAATCATATGCATGCTCTGACTATGAATCAAAACTTGACAAGGGGAATGAAAAAGGGAAGCAGATTATTGATGCGGAGCCCAATGCCATCGTTGCCACTGCAAAGATCTAGAAGGAGGTGTTATGTTCCTATAATTTTTTAGATTGGTGAGAACAAATGAACAGGGGTAACATCAGACCAATATTTGGAGTCCTAGGACCTAGCCTTCCTGGACTCAGAGAGGGCTCTCTCTATTTTGTGCAAAGGATGTGAACTTTTTTGCTTTTAGTGTTTGATTTTAGGCTAGTTGTTAAGTTTAGGGTCTGTTTGTTTGTTTTGGTTGGGTAGATGATCAAGTAGAATAGATAGAGTGAGGAAATTTTCAATTCATTGGGCTATGGAGTCTATAAAAATTCATGTAAATTTCAACAATGAATCAGGGTGCATCACAGGGAAAATCTAGCATGGTCAAATGGATTTTCAAGGTTTGTGTGAAATAAAATGAACATCAAGTTTGTGAACAAAGTAGAGCAAAGGGAAATTAAGAATCCTTTGTCAAATACTTTTAACAAGAAGGGCCTTCAACACTATTTATCATAAAGAAGTAATCATAAGACAGGGCACACAAATAACTCTTTGATTAAACTCAAGAAAATAACCATTTAAGACAAACAATCCAATGAAATATAGAAGGCAAGAAACTTATTTAACTTCTAGTGATTTCACCTTCAAGGTTAGAAAACATTTAAGATAAAAATATAAATTTAATCAAAGAAGATGGAACTCCTAAAAATCATTGATTATAGCCATAAATATCTTCAAAACAACCTTTCAAGCATGGACAAAGGGTATGATTGAAACATAGCCTCTTTGGAAAAACCTAATTAGTGGTACTTTAAAGAAAGATCTCAAGAACAATGTTTTAGTGACATCAAACAAGCAAGGCTAACCTAAAAAAATATTTGATATCTACTGTATTGAATCATTCATAAGATAAACAAGCTTGGGTGGGTCTAGATAGCAACTAAGAATTCTCTAAAATTACATAGCAGAGGAAAACATAGAGGCAGTGAAGAACAAACAAAGCTAAGGTGCCTTTGAAAAACATTTCTTAGTCTAAAAAAATTGTCCTACTACAATATAGAAGGATGAAACAACATGATACATAAGAAAACAAGAACTGAATAGAAGCACATCACCATTAACCAAGCTCAGGGATCATGCAAGCAAGCCTTCTCCATCATCAATCAAAACAAGCCATTCACAAACTCCACAACACCAATTTCTTCTTCAATCTCCAAAAAATCATATATTACTCTCAAGAGTCATCAAATGCCAACCTTTTACAATAAGGCCATCATGCTCTATTTATCTAGAAAAGGAGGGAAGAAACCCTAAATAGGGTTTGAAAATGTCAAAAACAGTGATAAATGTCATTTATGCCCAAGAGACCATGCAAGGCCCAAGGCACAAAATATCTCATGAAATAAATGCAAAAATAACTCCTAGCACCTAACTTTGGAGTGATTTTCCCCAAAAAACACTAAAATATCATTTTTCCATAAATGAGTGTGTTTTGTTGACTTTTTGGCCAAAAAAGCATAGTGAGGTCTGAACGCATAGCGCCTGCACGGGAGAAACTAGGTCCATTTGCAGCCAAATTTTGATGGCCTTCCCAATGTCGGAATTGGCTCCGTGATGGCTCGTTGGAAAGCCTACCGAGTCTACTTTCCAAAAGAGCCATTTTTTTCTGATTAATATCCATTAACCTATCCAAAAAGTAAATTTCCCAAAAAATCTCTAGGCGCAGTGCCAAGCCTGAAAATGAGGCAAAAAGGTGAAAAATAAGGTGTTTTTGACCCTTTTGAGGGAACAAAAATGCTCCAAATGCTCTAAAAATTAGTGAGAATGTTGTACTTGAGCTGAGTATTCCAAAAATGCAAAGATTTACTCCTGATGATGTCTGAGATGAAAGCGTAGCGCCAAGAGTGCTGTGCTTAAAGGCCTCAAAATTTGCAAAAAAACAAAATTTGTCAAAATTTTCCCAAAATTGGTGGATACCTTCCTGATGGGGTTTGAGAGGCCTGTAGAGAAGCTTCAACCAAGATTCCAAGGTTTTCTTGGTCTTTTTCCTCTTTGAGTGCTTGTATTTTGGCATGGTCCTTTTTGAGTTTAGCCCTTGCAATTTGGTTTCTCTGAGCATAATGCTTGGTCATCTTCCTTTGGAGATCAAGATCTTTTTTGGATTTCTCCAATTTGGCCTCCAAGTGTATGTTTTATCTTTCTAGCCAAGGCTCCTTATCATAATCTATCTTCATGGCAAGCAACTCACTTAGAGGGAGCTGCTTTGCCAAGGCGAACTCTTGTTCTCTTTTTCTTTCCAAGGCCTTCTTCAAACCCATGGTTCTTGGTCTTCTTCTGGACTGTCCTTCTTCATCTTCATTATCCTTATAGGTGCCCATGAATTCCTCTAGATTTACCTGTGCCCTTTGAGCTTCTTTCTGGGCTCTGATTTCTCTAGCCTCGTAAATGGAAATTTTTTCCCCTAGGTACCTGTTCTCCATCTCAAGGACCTCATTCACACTCTTGACCCTCTCTAGATTTGCTTGAAGGTCTTCAATTTGGGTATTTTTGTTCTGGAGGTGTAAGTTTGAGATCCTTGCTTCATTTTCCTTGTCACTGTCAATCTGAATGATTTCAAACTCTCTTTCAACCTCATGCTGATGTTCTTCTTCTTCCTTCACCCTTTCTTTGCCTTTATCTAGTGGCTTAGTGGATGTGGAAGGCATGGCCCCCTGCCTTTTTGAGGCAACAAACACATGCCTTTCCCCTCTTTGGTATACCAATGAAAAAGGCTCAAATATGCTCATTTTGGTGTTTTCATCATAGCTGCCATCATTTGTTTCCATGTCTTCCTCTTCATCGCCTGGAATACTTCTTACCTCTTTACCTTCAACATCAGCCTCAATTTTAGCCTCTTCACTAATTTCTGCACTTTCATTTTGTTCCTCATTGTAGCTTCTTGCCTCATCATTGTTGTGATCTTCATTTTCACTATCAGCCTCTTCATTTTCTTCACTATTTTCACAACTGTCTTCTTCCTCACTGATTCTTGCTTCATTGGTGTCCATGCTATCTTCAGCCTCTTCATTTTCTACATTGTTATCATCTTCATTTTGGTAGCTCTCTTCATCTTTTTCCTCATCTCTAACATGACTATGAGCCTCATTGTTTTGACTGTCATTAGGACTCTTAGTCTCACTGTTGTCCTTAGGATAATCCTCTATTTCTTTTTCACTTGCCTCATCTTCATTATTATCCACCTCCATGTCTTCTTCTTCATTGCTGACCTCTTCTTCATCACTTCTTAATTCATTTCCACTATCAGCTTCTTCGTTTCCTTCACTATTATCATCTTCCTATGTTTCCATGTTTTCTTCTTCTTGTTGGCTTGACTCATCATCACCCTCATCTTCATTTTGGTTTGATTCATTGTCATCCTCACCCTCATGGTCATTTTCATGTCCATTGCCACTTCCTTCTTGATATGATGCATTAGGAGAAGATGAGGAAGGGAGGATTTCTTGAGGAGAGGATACTTGTGTAGATGATGAGGCAAGATCAATAGGAGGTGATGGAGGAGTAGAGGGAGGAGGATGAGATGATGAGGGTAAATTTGGCTGATGATGGGGTTGTGGGCTTGTGAATATTTCATGAGAAATGAACACCTCCCAAGGTATTCCTTTTTGCTCCAACTGATGTAGCACAACCATCTTGATCAAGGAGTGATGGAACAAAATTTGCATTTTTTAGGAATAGCTCCTTCTTCGGACAACATAAGACATTTTCTCAATACTTCTATACAAGGAGTAGGGAAAACGAAGCATTTTAACCCTAGTAAAATGCATGAGTAATCTAATATGATAGGAGTAGATTCTAGAGTACCTTCCCTCATAGGTAAAATATTTCATGATGACCCTCATTAAGGGTGAATACCTCTCCAGCAAGTGTGAGAAAGGGAAAATAGTCTTGCAGCCTTCCTTGTACCTAGGCTTGAGGAATGGCTCATAGCAGCTCATGTCTAGCTTTCCTCTTTTGAACCATTTTTCACCAACATCAGGTATGCCTGTAGCATGGGCAATGGCATATAATGATAGCTCAAGATCTAACCCTGCAAGATTTACCTTTTTATTGTATAGGTTGAGGAAAAACAACCTAGTGAGCTAAGGGTAACTTTGCACTTTTTAAACCTTTTCACAAAACTAAAGGCACCGTACATTTTGAAAGCATGTGAGAATCATGGGAGAGGTAGTAAGATCCACAGTGTCTTGGGGTTCAAATATATTAAATTCCCACCTTTGTGCCTCTGCCTCATAGGCACTTGGTCTCCTTCACTGCTAACACTCCCTTCTTCTCCTAACATGGTGATTAGTGCTGCCTTTAAGCAACCCTAGGCATTCTTGTGAAACTTGGTAGGAGGAGTGAAATGAAATGATGGTGCAAGGCAGTTTTTGTAAGTGAGTGAGAGGGAGGTGTAGGTTTATGTCTGATCTCCTTTGAGCTTTGATGAAGGGTTAACTTGAACTCACTGTAATTACCCTAATTGATACCCTTCTTGACTGATAAATTCTTTCTTGGAGGTCAAAACAGAGTGTTTTTCATGAGGACTTAGGGTTTCTATTCATTAGGGTTTTAACCAATTTCCTTTAACCATTAAATCAATAAAACTATTGGAGGGCAAGGAAAAACATCCACCTACCAAATTTTAGTGTCCTTGCAGGTCCTTGGATGCAGCTTGGAGGTGTCCTTTCATCATTTTTTGGAAATTTATAGGTGGAGGAGGGCTTTTGGCTTAGGTGCAGTGCCTGAACGCACTGTCGGGTTGCTTTTTCCCTACAAGTAGTGCCTACACGCATTCCTGGGTGTCGAGCCTCCTGAGCGCAGTTCCTGAACGCGTTCAGGCCTGTCAGGTCTACTAGGTGCAACGCTTGAACGTCTTTTGGGCCTGTCGGGTCTCTCTGAGCGCAGCTCCCGGTGCGTTTTTGTGTCTGTCAGGCAGCTCTGGGCAAACAGGTAGCGCCCGTCTGAACGCGCAGCGCGTTCCCCCGAATGCATAGCGTAGTGTAAAATTACACTGTAAAAACTCCCGAACACGTAGCGCCGGGTGCTGTAAGTGTAGTGCCTGGAAACTTCACCCAAATTTTCACTAAAAATGCCCAAATTTCTCTTGAATGCTCTGATTGTTTTTGTGAATGAAAAATGAGATGGGAGGAAAGAAAAAGGTCCTCTATATCTTTAGGAAAATAAATTTAAATCAAAGAATCCACTTTGCTAATGTTTTTTGAGCTTTTCCATCTGGCTGATATTCCCTTGACCTTTTTGTTGTGCAGGAGACTTGAAAATTTTTAAGTGGTTCTTTTTTCTCTTAGTGGCAGCTTGCTGGAGAAATGAAATGGTCCTTCTTTAGCTTGTGGGTCTGTCTAACTCATTTTGACATAAAAAAAAAAACAAAAAACTTCCTTCTCTGCTAATTTTGAAATTTAACACATCTTTTTAGCTCATTCAGTAATGGTTAGCTTTTTAAAAAATTTTGAGAGACCTTTCCTTACCTTAGCACCATCAAAACCTTTCTTTGCTTTCTTTGGTGAAGTTGTAATCATGTTTTACTCCTTTTGACCTTTCTGAGTGTGGGTGACTTAAGAACATGGTTTTTTCCCTTTTTCACCGATCTTTGGGCATGATAAAATTGCCTTTTACAATGACTATAATCATGTTTGCCATCTCTCCTCTTTGGCCACTTCTGATTTGTTTTAGGTGCCATGACATACCAATTTAGCCCTTTCTGATGTTCTTGGTTTTTTGACATATTTAGTCATAAAGTAGAAACCTTATAATCAGCTTGGCTTTCCATCTTGGAACTCAACCCTATGCTTTTATTCCTTTTATTATTTAGTGCAAATGACTGAAAATGAAGGCTTAACCTTCCTTATACTGATACTCTTTGCATTCTTTCCCTTTGAGGCAGTGAAACACTTTACCTTGGAAAACTATGGAAGTCACCTACAATAGTCTCTTCAAACCTTCTATCTGCTGTCATCATGGAGGCCCATCATCTTTATTTCACCTCCTTTGACTATCTTTCCAAAACCTTAGGTTTCTAGGTTGTTTGAGAAGAATCATTAGTGTTGTCTTCTAAGTTCTCTATATACCTTTCATGTTCATTCACTTCTATTCAGTTCACCTCACCTTTTTCCCTTTTTTATCTATGATTTCTAAAAATCTTCAATTCATGCTTGGTTGTACTGGTGTGCCTCCTCCGTGTGCTTTGTTACATTGGCTCCTTGCTTGGCAAAATCTTTCCAAAACCTTAGGTTTCTGGGATGTTTGAGAAGAATCATTAGTGTTGTCTTCTAAGTTCTCTATAGCCATTTCAAGTTCATTCACTTCTGTTCAGTTCACCTCACCTTTTCCCCTTTTTTATCTATGATTTCTAAAAATCTTCAATTCATGCTTGGTTGTACTGGTGTGCCTCCTCCGTGTGCTTTGTTACATTGGCTCCTTTCTTGGCACACTACTGGCCCAGTTAGTCTTAGGAACCCTGGTTTTCCTTAAACATAATTTGCTTCCTCTTCTTTTTCTTGTGGATATCTTTAATGAGGAGCATGCCTCTTACCTTACCAATTTTTCTACTGATAGTCACCTTGACACTCCTACAGAAATGTCAAAATGAACAATTGCCTTTTGAAAAACTTGAACTTGATAAGGTGGTCTTCCTTGGAGATTTTCTAATCTATCTTGGACAAACAGGTGCTGAACTTCTTTCACATTTGATTTAGCTTCTTGCATATGAAAAATAGAGCTCAAAAAATAAGGATAACCCTACAACCTATGAAACCCTAATGACCTAGTGGGAAGCTCTTTTGACTTGGTCTTTGAATGAAAGTTTGGCTTGGGATCTTTAGGTGTAAAAAACATAGTTTTTGACAAATTGATGTATTGAAGATCAAAAATCCAATGTACTTGATTATCTAAAGAGCCTACAGAGATATTTTTGAGACCATCAATGCTTGAGGAACTTGGTGACTATGGGAAAGAATAGGTTGATTGGTAATCCTAGTTGGAAAGTGGAGGGGTGAGGTAAAGGAAAAACAGAGTGCTGAGGTTATGGGTGGGGAAATAGGATAAATATGAGTGGCATGAGCCCATGAGGGGTCTTTTAGGAGTGAGAGGCTAACCAGGGAATGGCAGAGTAGTAAAATAGTGGAAATTTTGTTTTTAGGATAATGAAGGCAGTGATATTTCTAAAACTCACAATATTCATGAATCTTGTTTTTAAAAATCTAGGACAAGTAATTAGTCATCTACAAATAGAAAAAAATTATTGATGACTGACAGTGGCTTCAATTGGGAAGGGCAGCTCCTTTTTAGGAGGTTTCCAGAACTTCAGATATTAAATATCTGAGTTTATGAAGACCAGTGCCTCATCCATTGGGTAGATTTTTCTTCTTTCATTTGCTGATGTTTATCTTGAAGCTATGATCTCAAGAATCTGAAAAACATGATTACGTCAACCTCATATCTACCTACCCATCATACTTTTGCCTATATTTTTTCTTCTTGTGGGTGTACTTGGACTGGCAAACCCTTGACATTATTTTTCTTTTGAAAGCAAAACAATCTATCTACTTGTACCCTTATTACTTCCAAGAGTTCAGATTATGCTAGTGAACTCTTTTATTCTCTACCTAGACTATTTATTTGTCAAGATTAAGTTGTTTGACACACTTCATTCTATAATATACTGACATGAAATTTAAAACATGATTTAAACCAGGATTAAGCTATCTGATTTACCATGGGCTATGGCATTGGGACAAGATGCACACAGAGATTATTTTTTACAATCAAAGCTAGAAATAATGAGGGTTGTATTTCATCATTTGTTAGTCATCCCTATCTTTCTCTTTGGTTCAGATTTGAGCATTAAGAACCAGCATCTTTTCTTCCTAATAAATTGTTAATGAAAAGTCAAGCTTAAATGATTTGAAAAGCCTTCTTTCACTAATCTATCAGCAGAAATTCAAAACATGTTAAGCCATGATTAGGCTAGATGAATGAACAAAACTCTTTTTCTTAACAAGTAGTGGAATTTAGCCTTGCACACTTTCAGCAGTACTCTTTTTTGGGTATGGGGTTGTACCTCTTCTTTTCCTGCCCTCTCTTTCCTTATTTCTTTGTTTTTGTGTTTTTTGTTTTTATGATCTCTCATCATGCAATGTTATGTACAATGAATGAAAGCTTCAAACTAGGACTCTTGACAAAAATAGTGCTTGAGCATCCTGCCATTGGCAGGACCTCCAAATAACTCTACTCCATCCAACTCTTGTAAAAATAAAGAATTATTACCTCTAATTGAACGAATGATATAAGAACCTTTCCACAAATTCTCAAATTTGCCATGTTTTCCTTTGTCCTCCCTCCTAGAATCCCATTTCAGCATTGTGTCTCCAATGTGGAAATCATTGGCTTTGGTTCTTTTGTCAAAGATCTTCTTTATGTTTTCTTGCACTGCTTGTGTCCTTTTGTAAACTTCCTCCCTTGACTGCTACAGTTGAATGGTTTGGTTCAGCCTCATTTGCATGTCATTTTCTTCTGATTGCACTTCTTGAAGGAGCTTCATGACTGGAACTCCCAAAGAATTTGGGAAGACTGCATCCATGCCATACACTATTTGATAGGGTGATATACCGATTGACTTCTTGGTGGTTAGTCTATCAGCCCATAGTGCATGCACTAGTTTTCTATGCCATGATTTTTGGTTTTGTTCCAGCAGCTTCTTGATAATGTTCACCATACTTTTGTTGGAGGAATCAACTAGCCCATTACCTTGAGGGTAATAAGTTGTGGAATGCCCCAGTGTGATATGATACTTATAGCAAAAATCAACCATTATTTTGGATTTAAAGGCAACAACATTATCGGTAATTATATTTCTAGTACAACCAACTCGGGACAAGATGTTGGTCTCAAGGAATTTGATAATGACTGAGTCGGTGGCATTCCTAGAAGGGATGGCCTCTATCCACTTGAAATAATCAGTACCAGTGAGGATCCAATTGTGTTGGGCAGATGAAGAAGGGTGGATCTCCCTAATGAAGTCCAAACCCCATTTTTGAAAAGGAGCTTCAACACTGTGGGATGCAGAGGCAAAGGTAAAAGTTTTCTCTTGCCATCAAAAATTTGGCACTTATCGCAAGTCATAACCAGTTTGTGAGTGTCAAGGAAAAGGGTTGGCCAATATTAACCAACTCTAATGATTTTGTTAGCTGTGATTTTCCAGTAGATATGACCTCCACACTCTCCTTCATGCAGCTCATGCATGATTCTATCTACATAATATTCAAGCAAACATTTAAGCAATATGCCATTAGAATTATTCCAATACAAAGCTCCATCTAAAATGCATAAGTTTAAAGCTTTTTGTTTCAAGAATATAGCTTTTGTCTTAGATAAGGTAGGAGGAGCTTTAAGATAAAAAAGTACATATAGAATATCAACATACCAATATGAGTTTAGAAATACTTCTTCAATGTGGGGAGCTATGAATTCTTCTTATTCCTCTAATGCATCAACCATATTCATGTCTAGTGCTTGGAAATTTGATTCAGCCATGAGTTTTGTGAGTCCTTGTCCTTTAATTAGTTTAGTGGGCCTGATTTCTAAATCATATTCTAAGATAATATAAATCCATTTACCCCTTTTACCATCAGGGTCCTAATTTAGAATGTCCTTGACAACTGTGTGTGGAACAAAGACAAGACTCATAAATGTTTCAATGCTTTGATCAAGGCAAAGGCTTATTTCTCCATGATGTTGTATTTTAATGGGGAATCTCTTAATGCCTTATTGAAAAATGCTATGGGTTGTTCATGCCCCATCATGTTTTTTTGCAACAACACTGCAGCAATGGTGTGTTCAGATGCAAATGAGAAAATGTAGAAGTCCTCGGTAAAGTCAGGACTAATTAGAACTAATGTTTGGGTGAGTGCTTGTTTTACCAGTTCAAAAGATTATTTGGCTTCCAAGGTCCACTTAACTCCTATCTCCTTTTTAAGCGTGTTTTTAATATTCCTCAGGAGTTCAACAAGTTTGGGGATGAACCTTCTAAGGAAGTTGATCTTTCCAATGAAAGATTGCAACTCCTTTATGTTTCTAGGATGGCTGATTTGCAATATACCTTCAATCCTTTTGGGGTCTATTCTAATTCTCTCTTCAGAGATGATGTGACTTAGGAGCTTACCTTCCTGAAGACCAAACAATGTTTTCTTAGGATTTAGAGATAGGCCATACTTCCTACATTTTTTTAAGACTTTCCTGAAGTGGGATAAGTGTTCTTCATCAGTCTTATAATAGACAGTGATGTCATCAAGGTAAATGACTATGAAGTAACCTATGTCTTCTGAAAAAGCTATGTCCATGGACCTTTGAAAAGTGGCCCCTGCATTCATTAACCTGAAAGGCATTTTAACATATATGAATGTGCCCCAAGGTGTAGTGAAAGTAGTTCTGTGTTGGTCACTTGGAAGTACTAGCACCTGATTGTAACCTGAAAAACCATCAAGCAATGATATTCTCTTAGAGCCAACTACCCTTTGCAATATATGATCCTTTTTGGGCAAAGGATAGTTATCTTTTAGGGAGGCTTTGTTGAAATTTCTAAAGTCAATGCACAGCCTAATCTCCCCAGTCTTCTTCCTAACCGACACAAGGTTTGAAACCCATTCTGAGTACCTAAGAGGGACTATGATCCCAGCATCATACATCTTTATAATCTCTTTCTCAACTAAAGGTAATAGGATGGGGTTTATTCTTCTCAATTTTTGTTTGAATGGTTTCTAATTTTCCTTGAGAGGAATTTTATATTGACTAATGCTTGTGTCATAGGATTTCAAGTCCTCATACCCCCAGGAAAACACATCTTTAAACTCTTTGAAAAGCTCAATATATTTCTGTTTTATGTGAGGAGGAAGAGTTTTGGACAACTTGATCATTTTGGGTTCATTTATGTTGCCTATTTTATATTCTTCTACATCAGTCTCAGTAGATTCCATCTTTGGCTTTCTAGCCACATCATTAAAATAAAACAACTCTTCTAATGGTGTAAGGCCCCTTGGTATTGTATCATCTTTACATTGTAAGACCTCAAGGTCCTTTTGATCTAGATTTTCAAACAATTTTTTCCTCATAAGGATGTTCAAGGAGATTTATATCAGTAGTAGAGGACAACTTTGTTTTGTGGGCTTGTTTTTCAGCATATTGCAAATTCATTCTTAGATTGTAGAAAGTCATCAACTTTTTTATCACCCTCAAACACTTGCCAATAGTCTACGTTGTCAGGTGTTGTAGGCCAGTTTTTTACTTTGACAATGTATTGTTCATTTGCATGGGTTACTTGGCAATTGATGGGAGTAAAGGCAAGCTCATTTGCAAGGATGTTTTGAGCTCTAGGAATGAAAGTGAGTTCATATTTTTCAAAGGTTTTCAGGAGGTCTAGGGCAGCATTCCTATACTTTCTTAGTCTATGATTCTTGGCTAAATACTCCCCTTTGATTTGCCTTATGACCAACTCTGAATCTCCTTGGAATGAAATCTTTTTAGCTCCTATGTTTTTTAGCAAATGTAAACCAAGGAGGAGAGCCTCGTATTCTGCAATGTTGTTAGTGCATTGAAAATCTAGTTTATAGGAATGGCCTTCATTTGTGTTATGTATCCAGACACCAGATCCTGAACCATCTTTGCCACAAGATCCATCAAAGCTCATGTTCCAAAGTGTTTCTAGTTCATATTCGCCACTATGTTTTTGTTCAGGGCTTCTAGAGTTTAGGCTATTGAATTCTTCATTCGGTGTCTGGATTGACTGTTGTGGTATGTTTGGACCTGTCTCAATTTCATTTACCTATTCACTGATGTCACCTTCGCTATACAAGATAAATGAGTCAATGTATGAATGAATGGAATAAAAAGGGGTGTTGTCATTAGCCAAGTTTAGAGTGTCAATATCATTTCCTATGTTCAAAACTTTCAGAACTTGGGACCTATACATATCTTGGGATATCAGTTTAGTGAGGGGCATGGTTATCTTGATTTTATCAATCTCTCCCTCAAAATTGAAAGGCACTTGTGTTTTGGGCATATATACATCAGTTTTATCAGCCATAATTTTTTCTACAAGTTTAGTTTGCTGATTCTGATTTGGGAATTTGGACAAAAGAGTTTTCTCAAGGCCACTAGTAGATGCACTAGGCAGCTTGTGTCACTACTTGGCTGGCTAGATTTGTCTCTGTTTGGATCAGTTTTCTTAGCCATGGTGTTGGTATTGCATGTTGTCTTCTTAGGAGTATTTTCAGGTGTATTCCTAACAGCAGTGTCTACCAGTGTTCTTTTTGGAGTTTTCTTGGTTCTTTTTGCTCCTAAGGTCATATTGCCTATGGATCTCCATTATGCCATTTTCAAATCCTAATTGGTAGTCTTCAGAATCCTCATAGTTTGTTCAGTTTGATCTGAGGAAAATAAACCTTGTTATTCTTCAGTGAGAAGAACATCACCTTCATTATCAGAACCTATCAAGTTTACATGGCTTTCTTCAGGTTCTTAAGACTTTCTTCCCTCTTCATCTACATAATTGTCTTGGAAAGGGGGTCTGATTTGTTGGTCATTCTCTCTTTGTCTATTTTGGGGAAGATCTCTTCTGAAGTTTGGATTCCTATTTCTGTTTTGGGGATTTTCTTGGTTTTCCGTAGGAGGTGTTCTCTCACTCAAGTTTATCCTTTCCATCATTCTATCCATTACCCTCACTAAATTGTAAATTTTGGCATCAGATGAGGAGGTTGAAGCCATAGTTTCATCTTTGTAGGTGACTCTCTTTTTCAACCTCATTCTAGCCCTTTTTTCAATCAGGTTGGCCTCTACGCTCACAAATCCCCTTTGCATGTCTTCTAAAGTTAGGAGATATCTCTCTCTTAAATGATAGGCCATGTCTGGATCCAAACCTTTCGGAAATTTTGCTAAAGCTAAGCCTTGTGGGGGTTTCATGTTTGGTGGGAGGGCATTGTAAACACTATTGAACCTGGTGCAATGGTCTTGGACACTTTCCCTGACATTTCTCTTAAGGTTGGTATATTCTGAAAGGATTTGGAGAGGGTTTTTCTTGAATTCCCACTTGTTTATAAATGTCTGGTAAAGGGAAGGGAGATCATGTATGCTATTAGGAGTCAAGATTTTGAACCATTTCTTGGCTTCTCCTCTTAAGCTTTGTGCAAAAATCCTTATTTTTATGGTTTCCTCTTCTAATTCCATGTAATCGAAGGCATCATTTATCCTATCTACATGTTGTTGGGCACTGGTAGATTCAGCTCAGGTAAAGTGAGGGATTTTGGATTGATAGTCATTTGGAAAAGGTAACAAAGGTTGTGGCAGTGCCAAGGAGGCATACAATGTTACCATGTGTTGAAGCCTCGAAAATCGCTGCTTCAAACATTGGAGGAAAACCACCCTGTCGGGACCTTAGGACAACTCCTTTTCCGTTTGGTGTGGTGGCTCCGACTGGATTTATAGGACCAGTTTCCTAATAACTAATGGGTTGGTGATGGGATAATTGTATGAGTGGATAATGAAACTAAATGACTGAAATAATCTATCAAATTTAATCTATAACTTATAAATAATTTAAAAAATTAACACGGGCGTCAAATATGAATACAACTTTAAGATTGTTTCAATCAAATCAATAACCATGAAAATGTATTATAATTTAATTGAAATATGCAGTATCAAATAATGATAACTCTGTTTAAGAAATTAAACAGAGTTATAGTAACACATTGCATTCATCATTTTATATATCATTTGCACATACTGTGAGACATAATTATTTCTATACACTCAGAAATGATATGTATAAAGAAATATTAATAAAACAAGTATATATAAATGCTAGCAAATTCAAAGAGAATATCTCATAACATAAGAAAAATAACATTAAATTGATAGAAATACCATATTCATCTCGATACTTTTCCTGATGCAATTCAATATTCAAATCTAGTGCTTCAATGTAAAACAAACTCCAAGATACATAAATGCAATTCTTAGAGATAATTTGCCATAAAACACAGGATGTGATCCTTTATAAAAAATAATGTAGTCGATGGAGTACAAAAATGTAACATCCAAGCCAAAATATTACAAATTCAGGACCCATTTCTATATGCATGAAAGGGGTTTAAATAGGAACTTAATAAAACAAAATAACTAAAACTATTGCTACAATCTATCATCGGAAATCTAGAAATAGACTTGCAATATTAAAATGAAACAGATTCATTGATTTTCTCCTGCATTCAATGTGCCAAGGTGGAAAATTTTGAGCATATCTTTGACCTCTGCTGGATGACTTAGCCTCGAATGTAACTGACCAGTATACGTGGCATCAGAAAAATCTGGAATGATGAAATTAATGGCATTGGAAAGGAATTTGATTTCCATTTTTTGAATGTGTGGCTTGATTAGAAATGTCCACATGATATCCCATGAAATTCCTTGAAGTTTGCTGATTTGTTGATTCTTATTGACTAATTCTTGCTTCCACCTGGTATCAGTCTCTTTTACCTTTGGTAATTTTCCTGGAATACAATCTGAAATTAAATTGGTGGCATATAAGCTATCATTAACCAACTGTGTTATATTATTCATCATAGTTTGGCTCTTGATGTGGCTCTTTCTCCTTTGATCAATTCTTTTTCCCATTCATCAACCACAATTTATTTATGCCTTTCCTCAATCCTGGGAAGGTTTGCATTCTTTCCTTGCTCTGAGTCTTGCCATGAAAGAAATTCAGAAATTTTGTCATCTGCATCATCAAATTCGAGCCTGAGGCTGACTGATTCATCTATTAAAGATGATGTTATTTCACACAAGGGCTCAGCTTGTGCCATCTTTTGACAGAATTCATTCAACTGTTGAGACAGTAGTTTATTTATTTCAAGAGCTTCAGTTTTGAATTGATCCAATTTAGGATAATCCCTAAATTTGTCCAATCTTACTTGGAATATTTTTTCTTTCTCAACTTTAGCAGTCTTTTAATTTTGCAATAGAGTTTGTAACTTTGGAACTTCTTGAGTTAACTGTTGTTGCTTATTCAAATCTTGTTCATCAATATTTTTCTTTTCAATGCTAAGTTGCTCTTCCAACTGTTTAGATCTGAGCACTTCATCTTGTAACTGTTGTTCCAATTGCATAATATTTTGCTGATCTTCTGTTGCTTGTTCCTCCAGCATAGATATCTATACTTATTTTTGTTTCATCATTTGGGTGACTTCTGAAGCTTTGTCTATAGTGGTTGCACTATAGGTGCCTGCATATTGTGATTCACCTCTGATGGATTCACCTCAGTATTTTTCCAAACAATGTTCATAAATTCAACTTGTGAGGTTGAAAGTGGTTTTTGATCCATTCTTCTTCTCTTCCTCTGTTTCCTGACAACATATCTATGCTTAGGACTATAAAATATATCTAGAGGAGGAATTTCTTCTACTTTCAACACAATTTCTTCTATAGGATGCTCAGGAATGATTTCCATATCTTGATCTTTCAGAATTTCATCTTGAGGATTATTTTGTAATCCTATTTGATGAGAAAATTTCTCATATTGACTTAACAAATGGTAAGAAAAAATAACTTCAGCAGAATCCACTACATTCTCAGTGGTCTTTTCTTTTTCAAGTTGATTATTTGGCTTATTACCAACATCTTCCTTTTCTATCTGTACATTAGCCTCACTGCTTGTATTTTCTTTCTCAATATGCACATTGGTCTTAATACCTGTGCTTTCCTTTTCTGTTTGAACTGTAGTGCCTTTCTTAATAGGTTTGTCTGTTTTGCTGCCAGTATTCTCCTTTTACACATCAGGCTTGCCACTTGTGCTTACATTTTCAGTCCGTACATTACCTTTGCTGGTAGATGCTTCTTTTCCTGCTTTGTTAGCTGCATCTTATTTTTCCTTCTGCTCTGTTTCTATATTCTCATATTCTTGCAGAATAATTCTTAACTGGTCAAAAGGAGCTTTCAACAGTCTCTGACTTCTAAATAGAATGAATTTATTCATATCCTCAGTCTGAAATTTAGATTTAGCCAAGTCATAAACTTGGGGAAATTTATCAATAGAAACAAATAAATCATCAAACTGATCAGGCTCATGCTCAAACCGAGCGATTGAAACCAAAGTTTTGAAATCAAATGCTACTTTTTTCGGGTCATACTGCCTGCCTGGGACTGTTGCAAGCTTAAGATCCCTTATTTTGGTGACTTCCTTCTCAGCATGTCTAAAGTCATTTAGAGTATAATTTCCACAGTGAAAGGGAAAAGTAGGCCACATCAATTTCTTATTATTCTTTAGAGACCTTGACATACCTTCTACTGTTAACTGATAAGAAATTTCTTGTGCTAACAGTTTTTCAGGAACATATAGGGTAAAATATGGGGTTCCACAATGCTTCCGAAAACTCTAACATAGGTAAATTTCTCTTCTCCAAACCAGTCACCAATCTGGGATATATCAGTCTTTGCCTTTTTAGAGAGTCGGGGAGGAAATTGGTTAAAAATGGTTTGATAGACAAGAATCAGAAAACCGTGACAAATTCTATATACATGAATTTTAAAATGGACCTTCCACAAGAGCTTATGGTAAATATGTATAGGAACAGGATCTTGGGGGGTCCATTTCCAACCTAAAATAGGGAATTATGAATTGAAACATAGGGCATCTAAAATGTAGGCACATAAATAAAACGGGGTCGTATTTCCTGTATCTTTATCTTTTCTATAGTCTAGGATTCAATTGGCTATCTTGTTTGAAAGGATAACTGACTAGTCCATTATTTCAGAATTTACAGCAGAATGGATTAAGGGTACCATTTGGATTAAAAATCTTGCAGAATTATCATTTCCAAAAAGCCTACATATCATCGCGACATCATAACAATATGGGGGCAAAAGAGACTCTATGGAATGCATACCTGATGATTCAGTTTTATGTTTCTATGGAGCTCTTCTCCATTCTTTGATTAGTTCCGAATGAGTCTCATTGCTTGCAGCAAAATCCTTAATGAAGGCTTTTTTGTAGAATTTCTGAGGATCTGGAAGATGGTACATTGCCTTTATATCCTCTGCTCTGAAAGACCCAAATATTGTTCCCGCAGCTGAAAAAAAATGTCCTATTTTGGATGATGACATTGTCTATCACCCACCGAATTACATCATAGTAAGGGAAAATGTTTGCTCGAGCTGTAATTCTATGAAGGAATGAATTTGCAAGTGCTTTAAGAGGAGTCTCAAAATCAGAATCTGAGTCTTCTTCATCAGGAATTGTCACCTTCACTTCAGTGACTTTAGGGTTTTCTCTTTCAATCAAATTATATACATCTTCCCAAAACATTTTTCCAAGACCTTGACATGAAGTATCTGTTACCAACTTGATTTTCGCTGGTTTTTCTTTTGGTACTATGGGAATAGTAGTGATATTTGCAGCGACAACAACCTTTTCTTTCTTAGATCTCTTAAACATTTTGTCGTTTGGTAAAATTTCACTTACTCGATGAATGAGAGGATTAGGAATTTTCTTGCTCTGCAAATGAGAAAAAAAAGCTTTCAGACGCGGTAAAAATGAAGTAAGGAGAAGAGTTGTATGAAAAGATCTATTCATTGATTTCCATTTATTAACTCCGTCTTAAACTTAAATGCCTTCTATAAGAGTCACACTCACGCATTCAAAATAGAATAAATCACAATCATTCGTTTGATTTTTTATTTAATAATGACGTACAATCGGAGATCGACAATTTTGAAATGAGAATATAAAACTTCCCTTTTGAATTTTGTGATTGCGATGAATAAATAACATATGCACAGTAAAAATAAAAAATAAAGACTAAATATTGATCGCATCGGGGTTTTTCAAAAGGGACAACAAATAACATTTCATGATCTATGTCGATTTGCGATTTCAATGATGGTATATTGCATCAGCTCTTTCCAAAGGAAATAAGTTGCAAATGATATTTTCTGATTTGAGATTGTGATTACTGTGGGGTCTATTGCATCAGGATTTTGTAATGTGAGTGAATATGATGTTTGTTCCTCTGAAATGCGATTGCGATAAATCACATCGCATTGGAGTTTTGCAATTGACCAAATGAAGAGTTTGCTTTTCCATTTTACGATGGGGTCCATAGCATCGGAGTTTATGAAATAAGTCCATGTAACATTGCTTCTTCGAAATGCGATTTGCAATACATCGCATCACATTGGAGTTTTATAAAACAAATGTGGAAACTTAAGATACCTCCGATTTGCGATTGCAATTGCTTTATTACATCGAACTTTGTTTAATATGAATACTTTTATGTATTACATTAATGTGATAAATGACTTTATATTTCATCGGATCATAAATTTTCAATGTTGCATTTGTTTATATGCATTTGTGATTTGCAATATGCAATATATGCTTTTCTAATCAATGAACTTTTTATTATTTTATTCAAAATGATCGGATTTCCTCTAAGTATTTTATTCCTATTTTAAAAATAAAGGGAACCTATTTCTAAATGAAATTTATTCTAAAATTTTGAAATGGCGAGGGTTGTTGTACCGTACAACAATTGGCGATTCAATGGGAGAAATAGTTATCTCTGAAAAATAAAATGAATACTATATTTCTAGTAAGTAAAAAGTTTTAAAGATAATGAAAACTATCTTAGAGAAATTTTAAATAAAATATAACTCCGAAAAAGAATAAAAATCACCTACAATTTCTTTCTAATTCCTCAAAAATAAAAACATTTTTGGGTTTTCTTAAGCCTTGATTGGTTGATAATAAAGTAGGGGGCTCCTCCAATTTTAGTTTTTGTGTTTTACTCTTTTGTCATAGGCATTGCCTCTGCTGCCTGCAAACGTTCATAGTCTCGACAGGGTTACCTTTTAACCATTAACCATTCATTTTCCCATCCAACTAATATTATGATTCTTTAAAAGATAAATTCATAAGACATTGTATCTTATTTTTTTCTTCTTTTTATTTTAATTTAAAATCCATTGTTCTGGTTTGGTAGCCAGTTGATAACAATGCCATTCACTAGTTGTAATCAAACTGAACAAGCTGGCTCGTGATGAGACCCCTTGTCTTATAATTATAAGTCATTACCCTGTTTTGGTATGCAGTGTTGGTAATGTCAGTTTCATTACTTCTTACAATCATGGTAAGCAGGCTCGTGATGAGACCTCTTATCTCTTAATTTTGACATATAATTTCTTAGAATTAAATTCTAAAAAATCATAACCTTAATGAATGGGGTGAAATGATTTTATTCTTAAGAATCAATGGATGACAATTTTCAAAGTTTTTTGAATGCCAAGGCTTGGAAAAGTCTTTACTTTTTATGGATAACCTTTCTCTGCTTAATAAACTTATAATGATTTACATTTTTCTCAAGGTTTCAAAAGATCATGTAAATATTTTGAACAAATTTTCAAAGTTTAACATTTTATTTTAAACAATCCAAAACTGTAATCATTTCTATAAAAATTCTTATTTACATAAAATAAGTATTTATAGTATTTTTCGAAAATATTTTCAAATAGTAAAAATTCAATTAAAGACTTATTAACAACCTTATTTACAAAAAAAACAAAAATTGCAGAAAGGAATATGTACAGGTAAGAAGGGGTTACCTCCTTAAGAAAAGAATTTCTTTAAAATAAGCCCATTGATAGGAAGAGATTCTCTCTTTCCTGTTAAGTCTTGCAGAATGAATGTATATGAGCCCATCTTTTCAACAATCTGAAATGGTCCAAGCCAGATATTTTGAAATTTGGTATGCTTACCTTTATCTTCATGTGCTTTATCCCATTTTAGAACAAGATCACCAATTTGCAAAGTTTTGGATCCGGTGGAACTTGAATCAAAGGAAGATTTTACAAGCTGTTGATGTTTTTCATGAATCATTTTTTCTTTTTCTCTATCTTCTTCTAAATTAATAATTTGATCAAATCTCAATTGAATAGATGATGGAGGATTTTCTTCAATAAATTGCATTAGAGCTAATGATGGAAGAGCTAGATTTGATGGTATCACAACTTCTTTTCCATAAACTATATTGAAAGGTGAAGTTCCTATTAAAGCTTTATGAGTGATATGATTAGCCCATAGTGCAAAGATTAAAGACTTGTGCCAATTCTTTTGATTCTGATCAATGATATTTTTAATTATTTTGATGATATTTTTGTTAGTAGATTCAGCTAAACCATTACCTTGTGGATAATGGTTTGCTGAATATTTTAATTTGAAACCTCTTCTGATTGCAAATTCCATTAAACTATTTCCAGAAAAATAAGATGCATTGTCAAAGACAAGAGCGTTAGGTACACCAAACCTAGTAATGATGAATTGATCGATGAAATCAATAATCGCATTAGAATTGGCTACCTTTAAAGGAATTTCTTCTACCCACTTTGTGAAGTAGTCTGTTGCTGTAAGGATGTATGTGTGTTGTTTGGAAGAGTGTGGTACTATTTCTCCAATAATATCAAGCCCCCATTATTCAAATGGTTGTTCAATGTTTACTGGTTGCAAAGGAAAAGCTAGCTTCCTTTGTCTTCCACTAGCAGTTTCACAAGTTTCGCACTTCCTCACATAATCATGTGTATCTTTGAAAAGGGTAGGCCAATAATATCCAACATGGATTATTTTGTGAGCCGTGGTATCACCTCCAAAATGTCCACCTGTTGGTCCATCATGTAACTCCCGCAATAACTTTTTTTCTTCAATCTTTTCAAGACATCTTAATAGAATTGAATCATAATTTCTTCTAAATAACACATCATCAATGATTTCATAATGTTTAGCTTTTAATATTAGAGAACGTTTGTTCTTATAGCTGAGATTAGAAGGAGCATACCCATTCTTCAAGAAGAAGATCAAATCAGCATATTGAGATTCAGAATCAATAACACTTATCTTATTTGCTTGAACAACATTATCTTGATTTTGATTTTCTGGTATATTGGAAGCTCCTGCTAACAATCTGCAAAAACCTTGTCCTCTGACAATCTTGGCTGGCCTAATATCAATATCATACTCTTGCAAAGCTATTACCCAATTAGCTCTCTTTTCTCCTACTTCTTTTTGAATTAACAATTGTCTCACTGCAGAGAATGGGACACTAATTTTTGTGTGTGTCTTTAGGAGAAAAGGTCTAAAATGTTTAATTGATTTAAACACAGTGAAGGCTTGTTTTTCTACATCAGAATAATTAAGCTTAGCTCCTTGCAGATTTGAGCTAAAGAAAGAAATTGGTGCTTCTATTTTTTTAACATTGAGTTGTGTTAAAACAACAGCATAGGATGTTTCAGTAGCCAAGGTATACAGAATAAAATCTTTAGAAAAATCAGGAGTATTTAATGCAGGTGCATTAATGATTACCTGCTTGATTGTATCAAAGGCTTCCTTCTCTTTATACCCCCATTTGAATACTGAATTTTTCTTAATTATATTCTGCATAGGTAAAACAATTTGAGAAAAATCAGGAATGAATCTTTTTACAAAATTGATTTTCCCTAGAAATGATTGCATGGATTTTTTGTTATGAGGTAAAGAAATATCAGAAATTTCTTTCACTCTATCAGGGTCAATATATATACCATATTTTGACACAAAAAACCCTAATATTTTTCCTTCATTGAGAGCAAAGAAGGATTTCTTTGGATTTAAAGAAATACCAAATCTTCTACATCTTTCAAATATCTGTTTCGGATCATGTAGATGCTTGGCTCTTTTCTTTGAAAATACTGTTATGTCATCAATATAAATAACATCTGATCTATTAATCAGACCCTTAAATGCTATATCCATGGCTCTCTGGAAAGTAGCTCCTGCATTTATTAAACCAAAAGGCATTTTCTGATAAGCATAGGTTCCCCATTTGGTTCTGAAAGTGGTTTTCAGCCTATCATCTGGATGTACTAATATTTGGTTATAGCCTAAAAAACCATCAAGAAAATACATGAGCTCAGAACCAACTACCTTTTGAAGTATTTGTTCCATTTTTGGTAATGGGAAATTATCTTTTTGACATGCCTTGTTTAAATTTCTAAAATCAATGCAGATTCTAATATCTCCGTTCTTCTTCCTGGCAGGTACCATGTTAGAAACCCAATTATAATTCCTTACAGGAAAAATGATTTTGGCCTTTAAAATTTTATTGAGTTCTGCCTTGATTTGACTTTCAAGATTTGGATGAATTTTTCTTAACTTCTGTTGAACAGGTTTGACATCAGAAAGCATTGGAATTGTATGTTGAATAACAAAAGTATCATAAGTTTTCAAGTCTTCATAATTCCAAGAAAAAATATCTTTATACCTACTCAGAATTTTGATGAAAGCAGTTCTTTCTTCTGAAGTTAACTCAAGTCCTAAATTAACATTTTGAGGTTTAGACTCAGAGCCAAGATTTACTAATTCAAACTTCAAAGTGGAACTTTGAAGTTTAGCATTAGTAACTCTCTTGAATTTGTCTTTTATATCATATAGATCCTCAAGTTTAACTACGGATTTGGGAATGAAATTTTCGTTATTTTTTGAGGGATTTTGAAGATCATGATAATTTTAATCAATAATTTGTTCATCATAGGATTTATCTGAAGTCAATAAATTCAATATATCTTCATCATGATAGAATACTCTCTAGTTTGTGATGTTATCAGGAACAGATGGTCGAAAGATTAATTCAACTAAAAATCTATCAAGACTGTAATCGTTAATAGGGAAGAGTTTGGATACAACATTAGCTAACAAATCAGCTGATGTATTTTGAGTTCTAGGAATAGAAGAGATATTAAATGCTAAAAATTGAGCGGTAAGGTCTTGCACAAGGGTTTGATAATGTTTGAGATGACCTGAAAGACAATGGATGGTATTCCTTACTTGTCTAATGAAAATTTCAGAATCACCATATACTTTCAAGTATTTAACATTTAACCCTATTGCTTTATAAAGCCCTTGGATCAAGGCTTCATATTCTGCAGTACTGTTTGTTCATTCAAATTATAGTCTACATGATAGCATAATTTTCTCTCCATTTGGATTAATTAAAATGCATCCTGCTCCTGCACCATCGCTAGATTTTGATCCATCGAAATATAATGACCAAAATAAAGATTTATCTACAGGTTTATCTACATATGTATCAGAAACATTAACAATTCTAGAAGAATCAGATTGTGAAAAATTTTCAATTTACGAAATAAAAGTATTTACAGAAAAGGGTGATCGTGGTGCTGTGAAATTCCCAAGGAATGATTCAGCAAAATAACCTCCAAGGATATTGTTATTAAAAGCTACAAGTTCATTTTCTTGTTCGAATTCAGTTACAGTATGCATCATATGTTTTTCTTGCTCAACTTTGATTTGATTTGGTTTCCCTTTGTAGGGAAGCCACATATGTGAATAATCAGTTGTGATATAACCATTAAGCTTTGCAAACCAATCCCTACTTAAGACTAATCCATAGAATTCAGGAATATCTGCGACCAGAATATCAATTTTTTGGACAATCCTAGGATCAGAAGCTAATTGAATAGTAACTGAATTGCTTTCTCCTACAACTTGAACTTTAGAGCGATCCAATTGAACAATGTGAACTGTAGACTTTTGTGGTTCAATATTCAATTTTGCACAGACTGAAGTAGGCATTATATTAGAGGATGCTCCTAAATATATTAAACAATTATGCAAATTCTTGTTGTAGATTTCATAAGTCAAAAGAAAAGGAGGTGTCTGAGAATTTGATCTTTCTCCAATAAGAAGAGTATTAGTGGCATCTACTTTATCTAGTGGCTTACCTATTCCTTTATCTACTTTGGCAACTACACCGCTTGGTAGAGGAGCAATATGTGTTGCATTTAATTCTTTCAATAGCAGCTTTTGTTGATGTTTAAGTTTGCTGAGTTCATGTAAGGAAATGATCGCTCAGGTTTTCTTCATGTCTTCAACAATGTTATAATCCATAGGATCTGATACCACCAAAGTCTTAGATGTTGATGTAGGAGGATTAGAAGATGATGGCTGATTTTGAGTGGGTAAGGAAGAATTTTTCTTTACAGGGGATTTGTATTTGGTAATTGGAGTTGTACTTTTCTTCTTAGGAGCAGATTGAGTAGGTTCTGCTGCAGATTTACTCCTTGTACTTACAGGCATGGCTTCTTGTTCACTGTCCAAGTTAGGGAGAATGAAATCCCACATCCCATGTAATTCAGCTATTTCCTTTCTTTCTTCTTCTTCATCTGTTACTGGAGGAGTATCTTCTTCGTCCTCTTCTTCTGATTCTGCATTAGAGATTGAATTGGGAGGTTTAGATTCAACTTGATTTCTTCTGAAGTTCCTGAATGGTCTTTTGGTAGAAGTCTCTGCCACTTGCTTTTTAATCTCAACCATATCATTAGAAATGGTTTTAAGAACTTTCTATAAACCGTCCATGTCATATGGGTCTCTAGGTGTCTTCTTTTTTGAGTCATCTTTAAAGCTGACTTTCTTGGATTTTCTTTCCTCAATAGAATTTTTCTTATCTAAAGCAATAACACGTTTTTCAACTGCAATAGCTTCTTTCATATTTTCAGCTAAAGTAGGTTTTGCAGCTCTATCTAAAAAATTGCTATGTTTGAGGGCAAAGCATTTATATACCATTCACTTCTAACCTGCTCACTAGGTTTTGAATCTGTAGGGATTTTATTCAAAAGTTTGTTGAATCGAGAGTTAAAATCTTTAATGGGTTCCTTGGATTCTGTCTTCAGATTGGAGAGATCATTGATTAGGGTAGCTATTAATTTGTCATCTCCAAATTTGGTCAAGAAATGATCTGAGAAAATATCCCAACTTGTAATAGATCCTGAAGGTAATGAAAAATACCAGGATCCTGCTACCCCTTGCAAAGTATAAGGGAATAACCTGACTACAACATCTTCATGTTCAACTCCATTCAAATTTACAGCAAGCATAAAGTTATTGATGTGTTCTTCAGCTTGTATGTTCATGTCAGGACTGAATTTTGGTAGCCATTTTTCAGCATGATCTAGTAAATCATGTAAAGGTGCAGGCATATTAACAGCTCCTGGTCTAGCCCATGGTATTAGTGCTGCTTGTGCCATTGTTGGGATAAAAATTGAGGGATTTGAAGAAACAATTGGGGTTTGAGTAGAGGTTGTTGGAATAACTATGCTCTTTTGGGTTTGAGACTAGGAAGTGGATGAGTGGGTTTGTGATGAAGAAACGATATCACTATCTGATTCCAAGGATGTTTTTCTAGTCTTGACTCGACTTGGTAAAGGAAATTCCTTTGGAGGAATACCAAGTTTTTCACTTTGTGACCTAGTGAGAGGTCTGGAAGAAAAAATTTGTGAAGTAACACTACCTTCAGATATTTTAGATTTTTCTTATGATAATGAGAACCCTTGGATTTTATGAACTAAAGCTTGTATTTCAGGGGACTCAGGAGGTTGATTATCTGATTGATTTGAGACTTTAGTAGTGGGTGTTTGAATATCTCTATCAATTTCTTCCATGGTGATTTGAGATGTAGAAGAAATTGAAGAAGGTGATGAGGATGAATTTCTCTTAGAATGGCATGTAGATTTGGACTTACTTTCCATTCATAGCTTAGGCCCTCCTTCTAGCGCCAAAAATGTTGAAGCCTCAAAAATCGCTGCTTCGAACATTGGGGGAAAACCACCCGCTTGGGACCTTAGGACAACTCCTTTTCCATTTGGTGTGGTGGCTCCGACTGGATTTATAGGACCAGTTTCCTAATAACTAATGGGTTGGTGATGGGATAATTGTATGAGTGGATAATGAAACTAAATGATTGAAATAATCTATCAAATTTAATCTATAACTTATAAATAATTTTAAAAATTAACCCGGGTGTCAAATATGAATACAACTTTAAGATTGTTTCAATCAAATCAATAACCATGAAAATGTATTATAATTTAATTGAAATATGTAGTATCAAATAATGACAACTCTGTTTAAGAAATTAAACAGAGTTATAATAACACATTGCATTCATCATTTTATATATCATTTGCACATACTGTGAGAGATAATTATTTCTATACACTTAGAAATGATATGCATAAAGAAATATTTGTAAAACAAGTATATATAAATGATAGCAAATTCAAAGAGAATATCTCATAACATAAGAAAAATAACAGTAAATTGATAGAAATACCAGATTCATCTCGATACTTTTCCTGATGCAATTCAATATTCAGATCCAGTGCTTCAATGTAAAACAAACTCCAAGATACAGAAATGCAATTCTTAGAGATAATTTGCCATAAAACACAGGATGTGATCCTTTATAAAAAATCAAGTAGTCGATGGAGTACAAAAATGTAACATCCAAGCCAACATATTACAAATTCAGGACCCATTTTTAAATGCATGAAAGGGGTTTAAATAGGAACTTAATAAAACAAAATAACTAAAACTGTTGCTACAATCTATCATCGAAAATCTAGAAATAGACTTGCGATATTAAAATGAAACAAATTCATTGATTTTATCCCACATTCAATATGCCAAGGTGGAAAATTTTGAACATATCTTTGACCTCTGTTGGATGACTTAGCCTCGAATGTAACTGACCAGTATACGTGGCATCATAAAACTATGGAATGATCAAATTAATGGCATTGGAAAGGAACTTGATT
This sequence comes from Pinus albicaulis, assembly GCA_034641835.2. Taxonomy (NCBI): domain Eukaryota; kingdom Viridiplantae; phylum Streptophyta; class Pinopsida; order Pinales; family Pinaceae; genus Pinus; species Pinus albicaulis. The sequence goes on along the minus strand of CM076570.1, from coordinate 198,354,990 downwards.
GCCATTTGTTGACTATGTGGCTTGATTAGAAATGTCCACATGATATCCCATGAAATTCCTTGAAGTTTGCTGATTTGCTGATTCTTATTGACTAATTCTTGCTTCCACCTAGTATCAGTCTCTTTTACCTTTGGTAATTTTCCTGGAGTACAATCTGAAATTAAATTGGTGGCATATAAGCTATCATTAACCAACTGTGTTATATTATTCATCATAGTTTTGGCTCTTGATGTGGCTCTTTCTCCTTTGATCAATTGTTTTTCCCATTCAGCAAACAAAATTTCTTTATGCCTTTCCTCAATCCTGGGAAGGTTTGCATTCTTTCCTTGCTCTGAGTCTTGCCATGAAAGAAATTCAGAAATTTTGTCATCTGCATCATCAAATTCGAGCCTGAGGCTGACCGATTCATCTATTAAAGATGATTTTATTTCACACAAGGGCTCAGCTTGTGCCATCTTTTGACATAATTCATTCAACTTTTGAGACAGTAGTTTATTTATTTCAAGAGCTTTAGTTTTGAATTGATTCAATTTAGGATAATCCCTAAATTTGTCTAATCTTGCTTGGAATATTTTTTCTTTCTCAACTTTAGTAGTCTTTTCATTTTGCAATAGAGTTTGTAACTTAGCCACTTCTTGACTTAACTGTTGTTGCTTATTCAAAGCTTGTTGATCAATATTTTTCTTTTCAATGCTAAGTTACTCTTCCAACTGTTTAGATCTGAGCACTTCATCTTGTAACTGATGTTCCAATTGCATAATATTTTGCTAATTTTCTGTTGCTTGTTTCTCCATCATAGCTATCTGTACTTATTTTTGTTTCATCATTTGGGTGACTTCTGAAGCTTTTTCTATAGTGGCTGCACTATAGGCGCCTGCATATTGTGACAATTTGGTGAGATCCTCTGATGGATTCACCTCAGTATTTTTCCAGACAATGTTCATAAATTCAACTTGTGAGGTTGAAAGTGATTCTTGATCCGTTCTTATTCTCTTCCTCTATTTCCTGACAAAAGCTCTATGCTTAGGACTATAAAATATATCTAGAGGAAGAATTTATTCTATTTCAACACAATTTCTTCTGTACGATGCTCAGGAATGATTTCCATATCTTGATCTTTCAGAATTTCATCTTGAGGATTATTTTGTAATCCTATTTGCTGAGAAAATTGCTCATATTGACTTAAAAAATGGGAAGAAACAATAACTTCAGCAGAATCCACTACATTCTCATTGGTCTTTTCTTTTTCAAGTTGATTATTTGGCTTATTACCAACATCTTCCTTTTCTGTCTGTACATTAGCCTCACTGCCTGTATTTTCTTTCTCAATATGCACATTGGTCTTAATACCTGTGCTTTCCTTTTCTATTTGAACTGTAGTTCCTTTCTTAATAGGTTCATTTGTTTTGCTGCCAGTATTCTCCTTTTGCACATCAGGCTTGCCACTTGTGCTTACATTTTCAGTCTGTACATTACCTTTGCTGGTAGATGCTTATTTTCCTGCTTTGTTAGCTGCATCTTCTTTTTCCTTCTGCTTTGTTTCTATATTCTCAGATTCTTGCAGAATAATTCTTAACTGATCAAGAGGAGCTTTCAGCAGTCTCTGACTTCTAAATAGCATGAATTTATTCATATCCTCAGTCTGAAATTTAGATTCATCCAAGTCATAAACTTGGGGAAATTTATCAATAGAAACAAATAAATCATCAAACTGATCGGGCTCATGCTCAAACCGAGCGATTGAAACCAAAGTTGTGAAATCAAATGCTACTTTTTTCGGGTCATACTGCGTGCCTGGGACTGTTGTGAGCTTAAGATCCCTTATTTTGGTGACTTCCTTCTCATCATGTCTGAAGTCATTTAGAGTATAATTTCCACAGTGAAAGGGAAAAGTAGGCCACATCAATTTCTTATTATTCTTTAGAGACCTTGACATACCTTCTACTGTTAATTGATAAGAAATTTCTTGTGCTAACAGTTTTTCAGGAACATATAGGGGTAAAATATGGGGTTCCACAATGCTTCCGAAAACTCTGACATAGGTAAATTTCTCTTCTCCAAACCAGTCACCAAATTGGGATATATCAGTCTTTGCCTTTTTAGAGAGCCGGGGAGGAAATTGGTTTAAAATGGTTTGATAGACAAGAATTAGAAAACCGTGACAAATTCTATATACATGACTTTTAAAATGGACCTTCCACAAGAGCTTATGGTAAATATGTATAGAAACAGGATCTTGGGGGGCCCATTTCCAACCTAAAATAGGGAATTCTGAATTGAAACATAAGGCATCTAAAATGTAGGCATAGAAATAAAATGGGGTCATATTTCCTGTATCTTTATCTTTTCTATAGTCTAGGATTCTATTGGATATCTTGTCTGAAAGGATAACTGACCAGTCCATTATTTCAAAATTTACAGCAGAATGGATTAAGGGTACCATTTGGATTTAAAATCTTGCAGAATTATCATTTCCGAAAAGCCTACACATCATCGCGGTAGCATAACAATATGGGGGCGAAAGAGACTCTACGGAATACATACCTGATGATTCAGTTTTAAGTTTCTCTGGAGCTCTTCTCCATTCTCTTATTGGTTTCGACTGAGTCTCATTACTTGCAGAAAAATCCTTAATGAAGGCTTTGTTGTAGAATTTTTGAGGATCTGGAAGATGGTACATTGCCTCTATGTCCTATGCTTTGAAAGACCCAAATATTGTTCCCGCAGCTGAAACAAATGTCCTATTTTGGATGGTGACATTGTCTATCACCCACCGAATTACATCATAGTAAGGGAAAATGTTTGCCTGAGCTGCAATTCTATGAAGGAATGAATTTGCAAGTGCTTTAAGAGGAGTCTCAGAATCAGAATCTGAGTCTTCTTCATCAGGAACTGTCGCCTTCACTTCAGTTACTTTAGGGTTTTCTCTTTCAATAAAATTATATACATCTTCCCAAGATATTTTTCCAAGACCTTGACATGAAGTATCTGTTACCAGCTTGATTTTGGCTAGTTTTTCTTTTGGTACTATGGGAATAGTAGTGATCTTTGCAGCAGCAACAGCCTTTTCTTTCTTAGATCTCTTAGACATTTTTTCGTCTGGTAAAATTTCACTTACTCGGCGAATGAGAGGATTAGGAATTTTCTTGTTCTGCAAATGAGAAAAAAAAAAATTTAGACGCCGTAAAAATGAAGTAAGGAGAATAGCCGTATGAAAAGATCTATTCGTTGATTTCCATTTATTAACTCTGTCTTAAACTTAAATTCCTTCTATAAGAGTCACACTCACGCATTCAAAATAGAATCAATCACAATCATTCGTTTGATTTTATATTTAATAATTATGTACAATCAGAGATCGGCGATTTTGAAATGAGAATATAAAACTTCCCTTTTGAATTTTGCGATTGCGATGAATAAATAACATATGCACAGTAAAAATAAAAAATAAAGACTAAATATTGATCGCATCGGGGTTTTTCAAAAGGGACAACAAATAACATTTCATGATCTCTGTCGATTTGCGATTGCGATGATGGTATATCACATCGGCGCTTTCCAAAGGAAATAAGTTGCAAATGATATTTACCGATTTGCGATTGCGATTACTGTGGGGTCTATCACATCAGGATTTTGTAATGTGAGCGAATATGATGTTTGTTCCTCCAAAATGCGATTGCGATAAATCGCATCGCATTGGAGTTTTGCAATTGACCAAATGAAGAGTTTTCTTTTTCATTTTGCGATTTGCAATGGGGTCCATCGGATCGGAGTTTATGAAATAAGTCCATGTAACATTGCTTCTTCGAAATTCGATTTGCGATACATCGCATCACATCGGAGTTTTATAAAACAAATGTGGAAACTTAAGTTGCCTCCAATTTGCGATTGTGATTACTTTATTACATTGAACTTTGTTTAATATGAATACTTTTATGTTTTACGTTGATATGATAAAAGACTTTATATTTCATCGGATCGGAAATTTTCAATGTTGCATTTGTTTATATGCATTTTTGATTTGTGATATGCGATATATGCTTTTCTAATCAATGAACTTTTTATTATTTTATTCAAAATGATCGGATTTCCTCTAAGTCTTTTATTCCTATTTTAAAAAGAAAGGGGACCTATTTCTAAATGACATTTATTCTAAAATTTTGAAATGGGGAGGGTTGTTGTACCGTACAACACCATGATGGGAGGGAATGGAATCCAAGGAGGATTTAAAAGGGGAGGGTTTGTGAGAGGGGGTGGAGGATGAAGTGGAGTGGTTTGAACAATGGATGTATGGATGGGGGTGGTAGAGGTACTTGGACCAGCAAACTGATTTTGAGCAGACTTGGGATAAAAAGAGCCAAAGTGATGGAGAAGCTGAAAGTCGGGAGGAGTGGAAGGAGATTCTTCTCTACTAGAACTCTGCTGCAAATCCATGGGCTCAAGGTTGTTCTGGTCAATCTCACTTTGTGACTTGGTTCTAAAAAGTTTTCTTGTATGATGTAAGTCAAACTGGGGATTTTGCAAAGCTGTAAGATGTTCAGGGATAGATCTTGTTCTATGAATGGTCCTAACAGTAGTTGAATTTTCAGTTTTAGAAGTTTGCCACAAAATATTTTCTGGGTCATCAACTATGGTGGGAGGGTTTGGGTCCGGGTGAGATCTTGTATTGATCCTTTGTGAAGCCAGATTTCAAACCCAAATTATAGAGAGGCTGAAATTTTATGATTGTTTTTGGAAATCTGCCCTCTCTTAGTGTTTTCTAAACTCACACAGTATGTGACTAGGCCTCTAAACTTCTCAGGGATGATTTGACACAATCCTAGGGAAGTCTATGAAGACTAGTTAAGTTAGAAGGCCTACTGGAGGCCAGTGGAGTCACCGGGTGGATGTTTTTTGATGTTTTTAAGGATATGTATTTATGTTCCACCACCAATAACTGACAAAAAACTAATCTAGGGATGTTTTTGGGTTTTCTGAGTTCCTTTATGTAGCCCTAAGGTTTCTATGAGTGTCCTCTAGTTGAGTCATGATTTTTCTAGGATGGTGAAACAGACAGATTCTACTCTTGGCTATGATTTGATAAGGGTTTTTGAAGTCCTAAGAAGTACTTAGATTGTCACTAACTCAGAAATTCCCATCATGATCGCCATTTTGTTATGCGATGAGGTGGTGATAAATCAATAGATATTGTTTGACAAGGGCTTCTGAATTCTCTAAGGATGTATAAGCTTGTTACTTACTCAGAACGTCCCACCGTGATCGCCATTTTGTTAGGTCCCCGTAATTTGTTAGATTGGTGAGAACAAATGAAAAGGGGTAACATCAGACCAGTATTTGGAGTCCTAGGACCTAGCCTTCCTGGACTCAGAGAGGGCTCTCTCTATTTTGTGCAAAGGATGTGAACTTGTTTGCTTTTAGTGTTTGATTTTATACTAGTTGTTAAGTTTAGAGTTTGTTTGTTTCTTTTGGTTGGGTAGATGATCAACTAGAATAGATGGAGTGAGGAAATATTCAATTCATTGGGCTATAGAGTCTATAAAAATTCATGGAAAGTTCAACAATAAATCAGGGTGCATCACAGGGCAAATCTAGCACGGTCAAATGGATTTTCAAGGTTTGTGTGAAATGAAATGAACATCAAGTTTGTGAACAAAGTAGGGCAAAGGGCAGTTAAGAATCCTTTGTCAAATACTTTTAACAAGAAGGGCCTTCAACACTATATAGCATAAATAAGTAATCATAAGACAGGGCACACCAATAACTCTTTGAATAAACTCAAGCAAATAAGCATTTAAGACAAACAATCGAATGAAATATAGAAGGCAAGAAACTTATTTAACTTCTAGTGATTTCACTTTCAAGGTTAGAAAATATTTAAGATAAACATATCAATTTAGTCGGAATAAGAGGGAACTCCTAAACATCATTGATTATAACCATAAATGTCTTCAAAAAAACCTTTCAAGCATGGACAAAGGGTATGATCAAAACATAGCCTCTTTGGAAAAACCTAATTAGTGGTACTTTAAAGAAAGATCTCAAGAACAATGTTTTAGTGACATAAAACAAGCAGGGTTAACCATAAAAACATCTTTTATATATACTCTATTTAATCATTTATAAGATTAACAATCTTGGGTGGGTCTAGAGAGCAACTATGAATTCTCTAAACTGACCTAGCAGAGGAAAACATAGAGGTAATGAAGAACAAACAGAGCGAAGGTTCCTTTGAAAAACATTTCTTAGTCTAAAATCTTTGTCCTACTGCAATATAGAAGGATGAAACAACATGATACATAAGAAAAAAAGAACTGAATAGAAGCACATCACCATTAACCAAGCTCAAGGATCATGCAATCAAGCCTTCTCCATCATCAATCAAAACAAGCCATTCACAAACTCCACAACACCAATTTCTTCTTCAATCTCCAAAAAACCATATATTTCTCTCAAGAGTCATCAAATGCAAACCTCTTAAAATAAGGCCCTCATGCTCTATTTATCTAGAAAATGAGGGAAAAAACCCTAACTAGGGTTTGAAAATGTCGAAAAAAATCATAAATGTCATTTATGCCCAAGAGACCATGCAAGGCCCAAGGCACAAAATATCTCATGAAATAAATGCAAAAATAACTCCTAGCACCAAACGTTGGAGTGATTTTGCCCCAAAAAACACTAAGATATAATTTTGCCATAAATGAGTGTGTTTTAAGACTTTTTGGCCAAAAATGCACAGTGAGGTCTGAACGCCTAGCGCCTGCACGAGAGAAACTGGGTCCATTTGCAGCCAAGTTTTGATGACCTTCCCGATGTCGGAATTGGCTACGTGATGGCCCGTTGAAAAACCTGCTGAGTCTAATTTCCAAAAATTCCCTTTTTTTTCTGATTAGGCTTCATTAACCTGTCCAAAACGTAAATTTTCCAAAACTATTCTAGGCGGAGCGCCAAGCCTAAAAATGAGGCAGAAAGGTGAAAAATAGGGTGTTTTTGACCCTTTTGAGGGACCAAAAATGCTCCAAATGCTCTGAAAATTGATGAGCATGCTGTACTTGAGCTGATGATTCCAAAAATGAAAATATTTCCTCCCGAGGATGTTTGAGATGAAGGCGTAGCGCGAAGGGTGTTGCGCTTAAAGGCCTCAAAATTTGCAAAAAACCAAAATTTGTCAAAATTTTCCCAAAATTGGTGGATACCTTCCTTATGGGGTTTGAGAGGCATGTAGAGAAGCTTCAGCCAAGATTACAAGGTTTTCTTGGTCTTTTGCCTCTTTGAGTGCTTGTATTTTGGCGTGGGCCTTTTTGAGTTTAGCTCTTGCAATTTGGTTTCTTCGGGCATAATGCTTGGTCATCTTCCTTTGGAGATCAAGATATTTATTGGATTTCTCCAATTTGGCCTCCATGTGTATTTTTTCTCTTTATAGCCAAGGCTCCCGATCATAATCTGTAATATCCCAAAATAGGGAAAATCTACAACAATGAGAATATCTCAAGATATTCTAAAGTTGGAGCTACAACAATACATGAACACAATAATGGATGTTCAATAACTAATAGACTCATATGATGTGTTAAAAACACATAGCCATCAATTGAAGCTACAACAACAACTTATAATTCATTCTATGATCCAAAAGTTGGGGAAGAGCAGCAAAATAAGCCCCAAAAATGTTATTCCCAGCTATTTGCATAATAACATAGGAAAATAATGGTGGGATCCCTTATATTATGTCATATGGGACTTAAATACCAAATTGGAGAAAAAACAAATCACTCTAGCTAAGTTAAACAGGGCTCCCGGTCCCGATATGGCTCAAAAAGGCCCAAACCCCATGACTTTTAGCATAAAAAATGACTGAAGCAAGGGATAGCATGATCCAGTGAAGTTTTCTGCAACAAATAATGGTCCTCAATAGATCTGGAGTTTATTTTAAGCAAAAGTGAAGAAAAATGGGGATTCAACCCTTTTTATACAGCAAAAGACAACCCGGCAAGGGCATCATGAAAGTACATATATAAAGTGAAAAATTATGTAGATCTAGATCTAAAATAATGTAGTTATACTCTATCTCTACATAAATGGATGAATAATACAAATAACAGAATAAGAATGATGTACAAAGCCTCCTGGGAGAAGGGTTGGCCCTTCCTCCAAGGAATGAGCTCACAAGCGAGGGTTCAAACCCTGCTACTGCAACACTCTGAAAAAGGACGCAGTTTATGCAAATGAATGCACTGTAGAATATGGGAAATGGTTTGGCCACATGCCAAGATGTAAAATATGCTCCAAGAACTTCCTCACAGACCTTGCAAATAAAAGGAAGCTCCCTCCTTTGAAAGATAAGCTCAAAAGTGGTGTTGTGATCTATCCATTGCAACACCCTGCAACACAACGTTTCCTGCTACAAGAATAACGTTGTAGCTGAAGGAGGATGCTTGGCCTCAAGCTTGAATGTGGAAAACTAAAGTACAATGCTCCTCCAAGAGGCTTTTCAAGGAAGGAGAAGGAATCCCTAAGTAGGAATGCCTTGTGCTAAACAACACTGCATACTCAACTCAACAGCTGAAGAATGCTCAATAGTCTAAGAAGACCAAAATCAATAATCAATAAGCTAACCCCAAATATCTGCCATCTCTTCCCTTATAATATTTGTGAGCATCCTCACCTTGGGTCCCACCCATTAGGGTTTCCAACATCACATGATCACTTTCCCTCCAAAACTGCATTGTAGCTCCATCAAGGCTACTCCTCCATACTGCGCTATTGACTTAGTCAACTTGACTGAATCAACATGATTCTCCTCCTGTTCACACATGGAAAGTGCAAAATCTAGCTACTAGGATGTCCCCTTTTCATACCAAGAGGGCTTTTATGCTAATACAAGACAAGTACGAGTCTTTTTTCCCCCATTTATTCATCTACTAAGTGCAAAGATAAAAAATTAATATTCCTATTAGCTACATGCTAATTTAGGAATATTACAGTCCTCCCCTCCCAAATGTTGCTTGTCCTCAAGCAACTGCAAGGATATAACTGGAAAGACTCCTTCCCTCTTCCTATATCATCCTCATATGATGAGCTCTCCCAAAGAATAAGATGTTGTCTCAACAATGAATCTCCATAGTGCCTCTCCCAAGAATACAAGTTAGCATTTGGTGTACATCCCAATTGGTTATCATCATGCAAAATTAAAATACTCAAGGAGACAACTATGTGTTGTCTAGAGGTCCTCTCAACTCATGGAGTTTGAAGTGCATGGGGAACTATCATTCCCAAGTGAAACCTCCACCCCCAAGCTATCATCCATATAAAGTGAGTCACCCTCCAACATGGCAACTCATGAAATATCACCTCCACCTTTGGCTCATGAAGTGTAGGTGGGCTGAATAGATGAACATGATAGGCAAGAGGGCCTATCCCACACTGTCCTCCTCTCCACTTATGATAAGTGTAGAGTGCATGTTGATTTTGGGCTGCAATAAGGTTTCCCTCAAGTGGCAAGAAGAAGATTGGATCTTCAAGGATCCTTTCTCCAATGTCATGAGCCATGCTAACCCAAACCATTCCATACAAGATGAATGGCACATCATCACCATGTGGCATCCAAATCAGAAAAATGTTGAAGGTTGTGTGCAAGTTTGGATGGTACAAATGGTTTCCCAAGTGGATACTGTGTAGTCTTCCCAACTGCTATTTGAGAATATCATGTGGCAAGTGGTTCTCCAATAAGTTACAAGTTGTGCATGTTTGCTCCTCCACCATGGGGTAGTAAGTAGCAATGTATATCAGCTGTAAAAAATCAAAATAACAATACACCTGCCCAAAGTCATGTATATATGGGCTACTAGCATTACAAAGATTGGCCCTAAAGTGACCATGAAACCCAAAAATACTCTTGCTCTCTTGTGGAGCAATGCACTGTTCATATATGGTGAGAAGATACAAATACTCAATGGAGTAATCAACAAGTACATAAATGTATTTCTTACCATGCATGGTGAGTAAGTTGAAAGTGAGGTCCATGAATGAGCCCTCCCATGATAATCTTCTCATAAAAGTATGTAGAATGAGAGGATGCATACTCCCCTTGGAACTCTCCACCAATAGAAGCATACTCCCACGTGACAGCGCTGTAGGCCTTAGTGATAAGGCTCTTTTCATCCCATGACTTCTCCCTTTGACATTCCATATGCCAAAGCCATCCACTATCATGCTGCTATGTGAGAGGATCTCCTTCCTATATGGAAGCCTCTCATGATCCTTCAATGTTGAAGGGTAGCCTCCTTGCACCTTGAATGTGCCTTCCTTCTCTCTGGAAATATCATGATAAGTATGGGAAAAATTCTGCCCATACTCTCCCAAGTGTGACCACAACAACAACAACTCTTGCTGCTCCCTCATACAAGCTATAGAGTAAGATCATGATGGTTGTCTTGTATGATGCCCCATACAACCAAGTCTTGTGTTGTTCTATCATATGGGTGCCATGCCATGCCCCCATCAACCACATACCTCCTGACAAAGGGTATGTCCCAAGATGGCCAAACTCTCTCAAGAGTAGCCAACACAGCTTTGCTTCTTGCTGCCCTCTATCATAGATCTGCAAGTGGCTCACCAACCTCTTGCTCTCCATCCACCCCCATTCATCCAAATGTGGATGCTTCCAATCATGCTCCCCCTTGGTATCTTCCCAATGAATACTACCAATCTCCCAAAGCAAATATTTCTCTTTTCACCTCATGGGAAGTTGAGATGCAACTCTTTGGAGATCTTTTAGAAAAGATCTCTCATCAATGATCCTCTTGAATCCATAAGGACCCAAGTGTGCTGAAGGTAAAACATCATCATAAAGTGGCACAATGCTCATCATGCCCTCCAAAATTCCACAACCCAACCCCAAGTGTTGTATGCAACTTAGTAGGGGTGCACTGAGATGATTTTTTACCCCATACTTGATTAAACCAAAGTTGTACAACGCAGTGCAAGCTTGCTCCTCTATATCAGCAATGTGTTTTGATCCTTGATCATGAAAAGACATACTTCCAAGGTTTCCCATAAGATTTTCTGAAACGATAGAAAATGGAAATTCATGCACACTATTGTAGAGGTAAATCCCCTCTACGGATAGAGGCGATCCCTACTAGCCCAGATCAGGTCTAGCAAAAAGCGTATCACGCTAAGGCGCAGGTTCCTAATTACAATAAACCAACTTGCGAAGAAGGCCTACCTCAAGTCCAACGCTGTTATTCGTAGAGAAGATGACGTTCCCGTTCGCTTGCTCCAGCAGATCACAATCCTTTCGCTTGCCGCGATCGAACACCTACACACACAAGAAAAATGACAAACACAACCGTAAAACCTAATATATGCAATTATGTATCAGTCGGAGAAGACACAACTCATGATCATCATGAACAATACGAGTGGAACCATAACCAATAGTCGCTTATCATAAATTCAAACTAAGGAAAATACAACCTGGCTCTGACGCTGAACCTTCCTTCGACAGGTCGTCAGCGGAATACGTCTCAGTAAAGCTTGCCGGGAATAGGGACAAGCCTCTCTCTTTGATCGTCAATCTCCTTGCTATGGATTTGGCACTATGAGGACTATCAAAGCTCTTGCAACATTCTTTAGGCTATGAAGGCTCTTCGAGATTCTTGGAGACTAGCTTGCAAAGGGAAATGGCAAGCTTATATAGATGGTGGAAGGGGAGTTGGGATCCCTACAATCATGGGATTGGCCCTATCCTCAAGGAAGCTTCCATGAGAGGTGGCAAAATACTTCCTCTACATGGAAATCCGGAGCCAAACGTCCCAACTCAATTTAGAGACCAGTTCAGGAGTTGGTTGGAGTCAATCTTCCGCCATTTATTTTTTAAAAACACCCTTTATTAAGCCTGGCGTGAGTGCGAATTTGAGACAGAGCACCAATTGGTGTGCCCTCTTTGAAGAATTTCCCCCATTGGCGCGGGTATAACACAGGCTAGTCGCGCCAAGGATGAAAAGGCTATTTTTAGGGTTTTTCACAAGGATATGTCTTTAGGGAAATGTCTAGGGGAATGCCATGAAAATGTTTTCAGGTTATGTCACTGCTCACAGGTCATAGAACGAGCCCTCCAATGTGCGGGATGGGGAATTGCAGGGCCGGTGACAAATTTCTGTGTAACAGATGCCCCCTAAAGCATGAGGCCTGAAAGAGAGAGAGGGGTGAAATGCTTTACGAGAATGTGTCCAACTGAAAACACTGTCATCGGAAAACCTGCGTAGAGAAATACAACTGATATCTCAAATACATGATATATATGTGGGATGGGCGCAGCCATCCATAGCAGAGTATGTAAGAATCTAGATCCAAGGTATGGACGCAGCCATCTAGTGAGGATCGATAAATAGACTCAGGTATGGTCGTAGCCATCCAATCAGTGAGTCATGTAACTAATCATAATAATCCACAAAATCGCAGCCTGGATTATAACAGACAGGAATCCAGGGTCTTGCGCTCCATCTCGACCCGAAAAAAGTACAAGTTCAAGCATGCGAATAAGTGAGCTGAAGTTGAACATGCGAGAACATCGCCTGATTACCAGCCAATGACGAAGACTGTTAACAGACGCGAGAGGTACCACCAATAATGACAATGGCCCTCAAGGTACTATAGGTACAATCTACGGCATGCGAATCAATGAGCTGACATCGAACACCCGTAGAATCACTCGATCGGAGGCCAATGATGAAATCCTCACGTCGAACGCGAAGAACTTTCCATTGAGGCATGCAGGCTCTAAGGTACCAAAAGGGAGTCTCTAGATCAGCTTCCCAGATAGTGAGCTGAAGTCAATAGGAAGTGACCTTGATAGAAGGTGGGCCATAGTGTTTCCCACATCATCGACGCGAGACAGAGGAACATAATTTCTTCGTGAATCGGGATTAGATGAGAATCAGAGGAAGGTTGAAACTTGCAGAGGTCAACTTCTCTTGAACATATCAGTGGCACGACAATGGATTTGGCAGTATTTGACATCAAAAGATCAGAGGTCATGATGACGAGGCAAAGAGTAGATGAGAGGTCAAAAGGGATCACCCAAACCCACGGAGGAAAGTGGAAAACGAGATGAGATGTCCCCAACTCGACACGAATGTAGACAAGTGCCATGTTCAAGAGCGACATACTGCCGACACGACAACAATTTTGGTTCCATTTTTCCCCCACCATTTCTGGCGAGTACCTCTTTATTTTTACACAAGCTTGAAGAGGATACCATATGCTTGTCATATAAGTTCGTCCTTCGGACGAATCCATCCTAGTACGTTTAAAGAGCCCTAGGAAGGAGGAACTAGAATATCGTCATTACGACTGAATCCGATGTCATCAGGGTTTAACGAGTCTGACGAAGTAATAACTCAGCGTCTTTTCATGTTTAGATAGTTTGAAAAGACAGCGGAAAAGTAAACTCCAACGGTCCCTTTTCTTAAATAGTTCTTTAGATCCGAAAAGGTAGAAAACTATGTCTGAGAAAACCTCCTAGTCGCGATAGGCTAGGGTATTCCTTTTTCGTAAGTAATCTATCCCAGCCCGAAAAAGGGGTAAACGTATACTGGGTAGATGTCGTTTCATGGCCACTTTAACGAGATCGAAATGACAAGGGACTCGACAATCTTTTCATGTTTAGAGAGTCAGAAAAGATCTGAAATTTGACTCCTCCTGGAGGAACGAGTGGTATAAAGGGTAGCAACTGGTTCCGGTAATGGTGGAACTGCTCAGAACAAGTGAAGGTTAAAAGGCTGGCTAACAAGACCACTCATCGCAGCGATTCCTTAGGAACAAGTAAAACAACCAAGTGAAGGCATATGATCGGCCAAGCAGATAGTGACGATGGAATGAGAAAACCAAGGCTCATCTGGCAAAAACAGGCTGATAAAAATGGCAATCACAAGAGGTAAAATGGGAAAGGTTTCATTTTTACACAAGCTTGAAATCAACATAAACTATGCTTGACACCGGTTTCATTTTTACACAAGATTGAAATGGAAACAAACTATGCTTGAAAAGGTAAGCATGCCCCCAGCATGGTGACTCAATTCGAGGTACATGCCCCCTAAGCTTCAGTGCATATGAAAGGCAGATGGAGTGAAGGTTCAAGTTACGAGATCTAAGAAAGACTCGACTGGGATTTTATGAGATCTAAACAAAGACTCGAATTGAACGGGAACGTGTTTCATTATTTAAACGAGTTTGACACATTAAAAGAACTATCCTCAGGACACCTTGTTTCATGGTTTAAGGAGCTTGGCACAAGACAAGGAACTCTGCTCCGACGACCTGCTTGTTTCATTTTTTAAGGAGCTTGACACAAGAAAACAAACTCTGCTCCGACAACCTTGTTTCATTTTTTAATGAGCTTGACACAAGACAACAAACTCTGCTCCGACAACCTTGTTTCATTTTTTAAAGGAGCTTGACACAGGAAAAGAACCATGCTCCGACAACCTTGTTTCATTTTTTAAGGAGCTTGACACAGGAAAAGAACCATGCTCCGACAACCTTGTTTCATTTTTTAGGGAGCTTGACACAGGAAAAGAACCATGCTCTGACAACCTTGTTTCATTTTTTAAGGAGCTTGACATAGGAAAAGAACCATGCTCCGACAACCTTGTTTCATTTTTTTTAAGGAGCTTGACACAAGAAAACGAACTGTGCTCCGACTGACCTCATCATAATGAACAAGAAGTCATCGCTTCCAAGAGTTCCACTCCCGATGGAAGGAAAACATCCTGGAAGTTAGGACCCAAAGCCCCCAGCACCTGATGCACAATAGCACTATCACTGAGTACAGGCACGGGGTAGGTAGCCACATAGTTGACCTATGGTGGGGCAGATACAATGGGTGGATGAAAAGCAGGAAGGGATGATGGCGAGCCAGTTGCCACATCAGGACCAACGAACGAAAGCTGATAAATGGTCACGATCCGTCCTTCATGTGGAAAACAGACCACACGAAAAAGGGAGGAGACAAGAGCTCCCATGGCATAGGTGTAATCGTGCCCCAGGAGTAGATTGAAATCTAAGGGGGCTGGAACAACCGTCACGTCCATATGGACAATTTTACCTCCCAAAGTAACAGGTAACCTTGGAAGGATCCCTAATGGTTGACTCGTTCTTCTGTTGAATGTCAACAGATTCTACGTAACAGGCACAAGCGGTAGCGAACTAAAAGCTTTCCAGGTAGTTGAGGATAGAACACTAACATATGTGCCTTCATCCATAATGGTGCTAGGTATGACCAGACCAAAAGCCTGTACTGTGATCTCAAAAGGCACATAAGACGGAAGGCGGTATCCTGTAAATCGATTCCAATCAAAGGAAGCAACCAAACTACTCTGAGGGGCTACCATCGAACTGAGATGGTCTTCCCCTGGTGTTATGGAAGAAGAAGGAGCATCCTCCATGATGTCCATCTCGAAGGCGGGAGGAGTATCCTCTGGGACCTCCATCATGGGAGGCGGAGGAGCAGCTTCTTGAGATATAGGGACACAAGAATATTTCTCCAAGTCCGAGGAATCTAAAGAAACAAGAAGAACATGAGGGGTGTGAGGTCCACTCTCAACGGAAAAGACCTGGTGCACCGTAGACGGGGCCAGCTCAACTGATCCGAGGACCAATGGTTGGTTGGGAACGGATTCTTGAATTTGAATTTCTGGGGGAGTGGGATCGACAAAGGATGACTCTTGACCGATCGTAGGATCAGCTGGTGGAGGACTCAAAGAAAGCTGTTTGTAACCAGCTGGAAGGCATGGCGCAGAAACAACCAAGTTGTCCAAAACTCGTTTGGCTTCATCCATATACGGACAAAGGTGAATGGCATGATGCCCTTCACACAACTTACTGGGATTGGTAATCTTTCCCTATTTCTTAGGAGCTTTACCAACACCAGTTGAAGACGTGCCCCCAACCTGACTCCCAGAAGCCAAAGGAAATGGTGGGCGACCATTGGACCATACTTCGAGCACCTTGGGAATGCCAGGGCAATCTCGAAGAAGATGGTCTCCTGTGCACAACATGCAAGGGAACTTGAATTTCCGTGGAGGGTTGGGAGGTTCATCAAGAGGAGGCGTCTTAGAAGCAGTAGCTGCACTCTTAGCCTCTCGCTTATCAGACTTCTTCTTCTTTGTCTTCTTCTTCTTCTTCTTAGCCACCTGGTTACTCGAATCCAGACTTTCACTAGGCGAAGTAGAAGAGGAGGACGCAAAAACAGGTGAAGAAGGGGAGAGGTCCACCTTGGAATCAACATGATGTTGTTCAGGTGGAGGAGACGGTTGAAAAGTAGCCGAGACATTTAGGACTACAGAGGTTGAAAACAACCAAACAGGAAACCCAACAGTTAACCCAGGAAGGGACAACATTGCCATATAAGGAGCACCAACATTTCCAAAAGGAGGAAAAGGACTCGGATTCCCATCGGAGGGGATTCCTTGGTTGGTGTACTCCAGAAAAGTTTCCATCGAAACAAATTAAAACTGCACACGGGCTAAAAACCAAGGCACACAACCAAACGACCAACAAGCAAAATATAACAGGGCGTGTGATCGTGGGTGATTTATTTTACGACATTGAAACTTAGAAACTTCACCATTTCATGTTTTAAGAGTTGAGAAACGGATAAAAGGTGACTCTATCTCTTTCAATTTTGAAGTAAGCATGAAAGGACAAGCGTTTGGTGATCTTTTCAAATTTAAGGAGTCAGATAAGATCAAAATGACTCCTCAGGAATGCTAGGCAAAGGGTGTACCAAATAACCGTGAACTGCAATATACACCTTGGTTTCAAAATGAAAGAGAAATCAACCAAGGACTTAACGTACGTGCAGGCAATCTCCCCAAATGCCGTGTCCAGTGTATCATGGGTATAGGGCGGAAAATTTGGCTTCCTATGGATAAAGGATAGAAACCTAGTGGGGTCTCCCTTTATATACGCGATGGTACGGGGAGCACAAGTCCGTACTAGTGTTGTCTAAAGCCAAGAGGCGAACAACAGCTACTAGGTTTAAAGACGCCGGAACACGTCTCTAGCCTAGACCTATAAATATTTCGTTAATGTTTCAATGCTGCCTTAGTGTAAATTGACTAAATTTTATGGTTGATCTTCAATTATGTTTCGGTTTCAAGGCCCTACCGAATGTCATCTGAAAATCTCCTATATGCAGCTATATGAGAAAAGAAATCTTTCAATTCGATGAATGCTATCTAGTTAAGGGAAGAGATTCAAAAAATGATGCAAAAAACAACAACACTGAAAACGAAACTTTTCCAAACTAGGTTACTTTCACTATCCAAAAGTATTCTAAAACATTCAACGATGTGAATGATGCAATGTAATCTATCCAAAATCCCTTTTTCGAAAACTATGCAATTGTAATCTATGCACAATTTCCTTTTCCTTTTCGAAATGATAAGAATGCACTCAATGCATTTTTCGATGAAATGAGAATCTACTTAATGCATGCTTTTAATGAAAGAGAATGCACTCAAAGTGACTTTTAGCTTTCAATCATTAAACAATGTGATCTAAGTCCAATGATAAATCTCAAAAAATACTTTTCGATGCAATGTGATCTAATGCATTTAAATGAAAAGAAAACTATGAGACGAAAACTAAAAGAATGCAAATCTCCTTAATGAAGGATGAATGCAAAATAGATGTAAACAAACACTAAGAATTCAATTGTTGTTTCAAACACTTTGTCACGAAATCCCTCAAAAGGCGACAAGACATATGAGGTCAAACACAAAGAGGACTTCCAAAGCAAGAGATCAAAACAAGGCATTCATTCCGTTTTAGATCAAACAATAATGGAAATAGGACATTTAAAACAATGAGAAATGTAATCTATGCTCATAGAGTGAAAAGACCGGAAGGGAAAGACACACTGGTGAAGGATTTAGGGAAAAAATCTCAATTTTCATACACCTTGAAATTGGCACGACTTTATCATTGACAACTAGCGCCAACTGGCGCAACTTGCTCATTGACAACTAGCACCAATGGTAAATTGGCATGGGTTGCTAACTGACAACAAGTGCCAATGCCCGAAAATGAAAAAAACAAATAATTTCTCCCAACCAAGACCAGACTCACCACTTCAAGCAGAATCTCCAAGACTCAAATGAACCATGTGATCTAGGCTCCAAGCGAGACAAAGCGGAATTCGAATGAAAAAGAAGCCAATCACTCAAATAACGCAATAAAACGATAGGGAACCACCAAACGAATGTAGATAAGCAATCACAAAGTTGACTGAACAAATAGAAACCAAAAACTCCCAAGGGAGGCTCGATGCACAATAGCACCTAGATGCCCTAAGGCTAGAATGTAAAATCGATAGAAATGGGCAAACAACCAAAGGATGAAGGTCGCAGTCAGTCAAACAAGGCTCCAGAACACTCAGGAAGTCAAAGAAATGAAACCAAAATCATAGATCAGGCTCAGAAAGCTCATAACAGAGAAAACCCTAGCACCTTCTAGGATTGGCGCGACTGTCAGGCTGAAACTAGCGCCATGACAGGATTGGCGTAGGTATTAAACTGGCAACTAGCACCAATTGGCATGACTATCAGGCTAATAAGCGCGCCAGTCAATTTTGCTACGTAAAAAATAAAAATAAGCAATCCAAGAAGCAGACCAGTGATGTTGGAGCTCAAATCAAAAGCTAAACTCACGAAAAGAGCCAGCCAAAAGAGTTGATCAAGCAAGAAAAGTCAAGAATCGATCGAAAGACAATACAATACTCCAAGTGTTCAGTTCATAAACTAGACTAGAGATTGACTGAAGCAGCATTGATCTACTTCACTAATGTAGAGAAAGAGCATTTCGAAGGCTATCTGGCTAACTTCAGGCTTCGTCTGTAGTTTATAAAGAAAACAACAAGCTAATTCCCCAGCGGAGTCAACAATTTGTTGTGGAGGTAAATCCCCTCTGCAGATAGAGGCGATCCCTACTAGCCCAGATCGGGTCTAGCAACAACCGTATCACACTAAGTCGTAGGTTCCTAATTACAATAAACCAACTTGCGAAGAAGGCCTACCTCAAGTCCAACGTTGTTATTCGTAGAGAAGATGATGTTCCCATTCCCTTGCTCCAGCAAATCACAATCCTTTTGCTTGCCACGATCGAAAACCTGCACACACAAGAAACACGACAAACACAAGCGTAAAACCCGATATATGAAATTATGTATCAGTCAGAGAAGACACAAATCATGATCATCATGAACAATACGAGTGGAACCATAACCAATAGTCGCTTATCATAAATTCAAACAAAGGAAAATACAACCTGGCTCTAACGCTGAACCTTCCTTCGACGGGTCGTCAGCGGAATACGTCTCAGTAAAGCTTGCCGGGAATAGGGACAAGCCTCTCTCTTTGATCATCAATCTCCTTGCTATGGATTTGGCACTATGAGGACTATCAAAGCTCTTGCAACATTATTTAGGCTATGAAGGCTCTTGGAGATTCTTGGAGACTAGCTTTCAAAGGGAAATGGCAAGCTTATATAGATGGTGGAAGGGGAGTTGGGATCCCTACAATCATGGGATTGGCCCTATCCTCAAAGAAGCTTCCATGAGAGGTGGAAAACTACTTCCTCTACATGGAAATCCGGAGCCAAATGTCCCAACTCAATTTGGGGCCCGATTCGAAGGTTGGTTGGTAGTCTTCCGCCATTTTATTTTTAAAAACACCCTTTATTAAGCTCTCCTTTGATGAGGACTCCTTCTTCTCTGAACTCTCACTGTCAAATCTCTTGGTCACCCGGTGAGTGAAATATACAAAAGCAGATACTCTTGCATGACTCACATGGATGAACCACAAAGTGCTTTCCTTGCCCTCCAAGCGTAGCACTGAGATCTCCACAACCTCTCATTCTACTACTTGATGTAGTAGGAAGTTTGCTTCTAGCTTCATCACCCAAGATTTTGCTGAACATAAGGGTGATCCATCGAAGGTAGACAATAGAAACCTATTTCCCCTTATAATCCTTTTGTTGTATGGCCTCCTTTCTTCTTTCAGTTGGATAAACTGAGGAAGATCGAGAGTCTCTTTAAAAGCTCTATGTTGAAACTTGTACTCTGCCAAATATCCACTCAGGATCTCATGTTCTAAGTGGTCTTCTTCCTCTTCACTCCCTCTATGAGAATAGGAAGTGCATGGGTCTTCTTCTTTCTCTTGAAACCTTATAGAGGTCTCACTGCAGCTTTCTTCTTCTTGAAACCCCCTTGGAGTTTCATTACATATTTATTCTTTCATATGTTTAACCTCCTTGGAAAGGCTCTTCTTAGATCTAAAAATTGATGAGAGTAATCTCATCCTCTCCATCATTCTGATCTCTTCTTCTTCTTATCTTCTGGATTGCATCTGAAATCCATAGGTTGAGCCAAGATGAAGGCTCTAATACCACTATAATATCCCAAAATATGGAAAATCTACAACAATGAGAATATCTTAAGATATTCTAAAGTTGGAGCTAAAGCAATACATGAACACAATAATGGGTGTTCAATGTTGAATAGACTCATATGTTGTGTTAAAAACACATAACCATCAATTGAAGCTACAACATCAACTTATACTTCATTATATGATCCAAAAGTTGGGGAAAAGCAGCAAAATAAGCCCCAAAAATGTTATTCCAAGCTATTTGCGTAATAACAGAGGAAAATAATGGTGGGGTCCCTTAGATTATGTCATATGGGACTTACATACCAAATGGGAGAAAAAATAAATCACTCTAGCTAAGTTAAACTGGTCTCCTGGTCCCGATATGGCTCAAAAAGGCCCAAACCCCTTGACTTTAGCATACAAAATGAATGAAGCAAGGGAAAACGTGATTCAGTGAGGGTTTTTAAAAAAAATAATCGTCCTCAACAGATTTGGAGTTTATATTAAGAAAGAGTGAAGAAAAATGGGGATTCAACCCTTTTTATACAGCAAAAGACAACCCGGCAAGGGCCTCATGAAATTACATGTATAAATTGACAAAGTACGCAGATATAGATATGAAATAATGCAGTTATATTGTAGCTCTACATAAATGGCTGAATAATACAAATAATAGAAGAATAATGATGTACAAAGCCTCCTGGGAGAAGGGTTGGCCCTTCCTCCAAGGAATGAGCTCACAAGAAAGGGTTCAAACCTTGCTACTGCAACACTCTGAAAAAGGACGTAGTTTATGCAAATGAATGTGCTGTAGAAGATGGGAAATTATTCTTCCACATGCCAAGATGTAAAATATGCTCCAATACCTTCCTCACAGATCTTGCAAAGAAAGGGAAGCTCCCTCCTCTGAAAGATAATCTCAGAAGTGGTGTTGTGATCTCTCCACTGCAACACCCTACAACATAGCGTTTCTTGCTACAAGAATAACATTGTAGCTGAAGGAGGATGCTTGGCCTGAAGCCTGATTGTGGAAAACTGAAGTAAAATGCTCCTCCAAGAGGCCTCTCAAGGAAGGAGAAGGAATCCCTAAGCAGGAATGCCTTGTGCTAAACAACACTGCATACTCAACTCAACAGCTGAAGAATGCTCAATAGTCTAAGAAAACCAAAATCAATAATCAATAAGCTAACCCCAAATGGCTACCATATCTTCCCTTATAATATTTTTGATCCTCCTCACCTTGGGTCCCACCCATTAGGGTTTCCAAGATCACATGATCACTTTCCCTCCAAAACTTTGTTGTAGCTCCATCAAGGCTACTCCTCCATACTGCGTTGTTGACTTAGTCAACTTGACTAAATCCACATGATTCTCTTCTTGTTCACACATGGAAAGTGAAAAATATAGCTACTAGGATGTCCCATTTTCATACCAAGAGGGCTTTTATGCTAATACAAGACAAGTATTGGCCTTTTTTCCCCCATTTATTCATCTACTAAGTGCAAAGATAAAAAATTAATATTCCTATCAGCTGCATGCTAATTTAGAAATATTACATAATCTTTCTCCATGGAAAGCAACTCACTTAGAGGGAGATTCTCTGCCAAGGCAGAATCTTGCTCTCTTTGTCTTGCCAAGGCCTTCTTCAAATCCATGGTTCTTGGTCTTCTTCTGGACTTCCCTTCTTCATCTTCACTTTCCTCATAGGTGCCCATGAATTCCTCTAGCTTTACCTGTGCCCTTTGAGCTTCTTTCCGGGCTTTGGTTTCTCTAGCCTCATAAATGGAAATTTGTGCCCCTAGCTTCCTGTTCTCCATCTCAAGGACATCATTCACACTCTTGGCCCTATCTATATTTGCTTGAAGGTATTCAATTTTGGCATTTTTGTTCTAGAGGAGAAATTTTGATATCCTTGCTTCATTTTCCTCGTTACTGTCAATCTGAATGATTTCAAACTCTCTCTCAACCTCATGCTGATCTTATTCTTCTTTTTTTACCCATTATTTGCCTTTATCTAGTGGCTTAGTGGATGTGGAAGGCATGGCCCCTAGCCTTTTTGAGGCAGCAAACAAATGCCTTTCCCCTCTTTGGTATACCAATGAAAAAGGCTCAACTCTACTCATTTTGGTGTTTTCATCATGGCTTCCATCATTTTTTTCCATGTCTTCCTCTTCATCACCTGGACTACTGCTTACCTCTTTACCTTCAACATCAGCCTCACTTTTAGCCTCTTCACTGATTTCTGCACTTTCATCTTGTTCCTCATTGTAGCTGCTTGCCTCATCATTGCTATGATCTTCATTTCACTATCAGCCTCTTCATTTTATTCACTGTTTTCATGACTGTCATGACTGTCTCCTTCCTCACTGATGCTTTCTTCATTGGTGTCCATGCTATCTTCAGCCTCTTCATTTTCTGCATCATTATCATCTTCATTTGGGCAGCTCTCTCCATATTTTTCCCCATCTCTATCATGACTATGAGCCTCACTGTTATGATTGTCATTAGCACTCTTAGTCTCATTGTTGTCCTTAGGATCATCCTTTGTTTCTTTGTCACTTGCCTCATCTTCATTATTATCCACCTCCATGTCTTCTACTTCATTTTTGACCTCTTCTTCATCACTACTTAATTCATTTCCATTATTAGCTTCTTCATTTCCTTCACTGTTATCCTCTCCCTCTGTTTCCATGTTTTCTGATTCTTGTTGGCTTGACTCATCATCACCCTCATCTTCATTTTGGTTTGATTCATTTTCATCCTCACCCTCATGGTCACTTGCATGTTCAATTCCACTTCCTTCTTGATCTGATGCATTAGGAGAATATGAGGAAGGGAGGTTTTCTTGAGGATAGGATACTTGTGTAGATGATGAGGCATGATCAGTAGGAGGTGATGGAGGAGTAGAGTGAGGAGGATGAGATGATGAGGGTAAATTTCGCTGATGATGGGGATGTAGGCTTGTGAATATTTCATGAGCAATGAACACCTCCCAAGGTATGCCTTTTTGCTCCAACTGATGTAACACAACCATCTTGATCAAGGAGTGATGGAACAAAATTTTCATTTGTTGGGAATAGTTCCTTCTTCTGAAAACAAAATACATCTTGTCGATACTCCTATACAAGTAGTAGGGAAAATGAAGAATTTTAAACCTAGTAAAATGCATGAGTAATCTAATATGATAGGAGTAGATTCTAGAGTACCTTCCCTCATAGGTAAAATATATCATGATGACCCTCTTTAAGGTTGCATACCTCTCCAGCAAGTGTGAGAAAGGGAAAATAGTCTTGCAGCCTTTTTTGTACCTAGGCTTGAGGAATGGCTCATAACAGCTCATGTCTAGCTTTGCTCTTTTGAACCATTTTTCACCAACATCAGGTATGCTTGTAGCATGGGTAATGGCATCTAATGATAGCTTAAAATATAACCCTGCAAGATTTACTTGTTTATTTTATAGGTTGAGGACAAACAGCCTAGTGAGCTTAGGGTGACTTTGCACTTTTTGGACCTTTTCACAAAACTGAAAGCACCCTACATTCTGAAAGCATGTGAGAATCATGGGAGAGGTTGTAAGCTCCACAATGTCTTGTGGTTCAAATATATTAACCTTCCCATCTTTGTGCCTCTGCCTCATAGGCACTTGGTCTCTTTCACTGCTAGCACTCCCTTCTTCTCTTGACATGGTGATTAGTGCTGCCCTTAAACAACCCAAGGCCTGCT
This sequence comes from Pinus albicaulis, assembly GCA_034641835.2. Taxonomy (NCBI): domain Eukaryota; kingdom Viridiplantae; phylum Streptophyta; class Pinopsida; order Pinales; family Pinaceae; genus Pinus; species Pinus albicaulis. Next base: position 198,330,835 of record CM076570.1, on the reverse strand, counting down.
TGTGAAACTTGGTAGGAGGAGTTAAATGAAATGATGGTGCAAGGCAGTTTTTGTAAGTGAGTGAGAGGGAGGTGTAGGTGTATGACTAATCTCCTTTGAGATTTGATGAAGGCTAAACTTGAACTCACTGTAATTACCCTAATTGACACCCTTCTTGACTGATAAATTCTTGCTTGGAGGTCAAAACAAAGTGTTTGTCATGAGGACTTAGGGTTTCTAGTCATTAGGGTTTTGACTAATTTCCTTTAACCATTAAATCATAAAAACTATTGGAGGACAAGGAAAAACATCCAGCTACCAAATTTTAGTGTCTTTGTAGGTCCTTGGATGCAGCTTGGAGGTGTCCTTTCATCATTTTTTGGCAATTTGCAGGTGGAGGAGGGCTTCTGGCTTAGGTGCAGCACCTGAATGCACTGTCGAGTCACTTCTTCCCTACGCGCAATGCCTGCATGCGTTCCTAGGTGTCGGGCCTCCTAAGCACAGTGCCTGAACGCGTTCAGGCCTGTTGGGTCTCCTAGGCACATCACTTGAACGTCTTTTGGGTTTGTCGGGTCTCTCTGAGCGCAGCGCCAGGCGCATTTTTGTTTATATCGGGTCGTTCTGGGCAAACGGGTAGCACTCTTCTGAACGCATAGTGCATTCCCCTGAATGCATAGTGCATCGTAAAATTACACTGTAAATACTCCCAAATGCGTAGCACCGGGCGCTGTAAGCGTAGAGCCTACACGTATGCATAGCGCCTGCCAACCTCACCCAAATTTTCATTGAAAATGCCCAAATTTCTCTTGAATGCTCTTATTGTTTTTGCGAATGAAAAATGAGATGGGAGGATAGAAAAAGGTCCTCTATATCTTTAGGAAAATAAATTTAAATCAAAGAACCCACTTTGCTAATGTTTTTTGAGCTTTTCCATCTGATTGATAATCCCTTGACCTTTTTGCTGTGCAGGAGACTTGAAAACTTTTAAGTGGCTCTTTTTTCTCTTAGTGGCAACTTGCTGGAGAAATGAAATGGTCCTTCTTTAGCCTGTGGGTTTGTCTGACTCATTTTGACATAACAAAAAACCAAAAAATGCCTTCTCTGCTAATTTTGAAATTTAACACATCTTTTTAGCTCATTCAGTAATGGTCAAATTTTTAAAACATTTTGAGAGACCTTTCCTTACCTTAGCACTGCCAAAACCTTTCTTTGCTTGAATTGGTGAAGTTTTAATCATGTTTTACTCCTTTTGACCTTTCTAAGTGTGGGTGACTTAAGAACATGGTTTTTTCCCTTTTTCACTGATCTTTGGGCATGATAAACTTACCTTTTATAATGATTATAATCATGTTTGCCATATCTCCTCTTTGGCCACTTCTGATTTGTTGCAGGTGCCATGACATACTGATTTAGCCCTTTCTAATGTTCTTGGTTTTTTGACATATTTATTCATACGATAGCAACCTTATAATCAACTTGGCTTTCCATCTTGGAACTCAACCCTGTGCTTTTATTCCTTTGATTATTGAGTGCAAATGACCGAAAATGAAGCCTTGACCTTCCTTAAACTGATACTCTTTGCATTCTTTCCCTTTGAGGCAGTGAAACAATTTACCTTGGAAGTTACCTACAATAGTCACTTCAAACCTTCTATTTGTTGTCATCATGGAGACCCATCATAATTATTTCACCTCCTTTGACTATCTTTCCAAAAAATTAGGTTTCTGGGCTGTTTGAGAAGAATCACTAGTGTTGTCTTCTAAGTTCTCTATAGCCCTTTCAAGTTCATTCACTCCTATTCAGTCACCTCATATTTTTCCCTTTTTTATCTATGATTTCTAAAAATCTTCAATTCATGCTTGGTTGTACTGGTGTGTCTCCTCCATGTGCTTTGCTGCATTGGCTCCTTGCTTGGCACACTGCTGGCCAAATTAGTGTTAGGAACCCTAGTTTTTCTTAAACATAAGCTATTTCCTCTTCTTTTTCTTGTGCATATCTTTAATGAGGAGCATGCATCTTACCTTACCAATTTTTCTACTGATAGTCACCTTGACACTCCTACATAAATGTCAAAATGAACAGTTGCCTTTTGCAGAACTTGAACTTGATAAGGTGGTCTTCCTTGGATATTTTCTGATCTATCTTGGAAAAATAGGTGCTGACCTTCTTTCACATTTGATTCAGCTTCTTGCATAGGGAAAATAGAGCTAAAAACATCAAGGATAACCCTAGAACCTATGAAACCCTAATGACCTAGTGGGAGGCTCTTTTGACTTGGTCTTTTACTGAAAGTTTGGCTTGGGATATTCAGGTGTAAAAAGCAAATTTTTTGACAAATTGATGTATTGAAGATAAAAAATCCAATGTAATTGATTTATATAAAGAGCCTATAGAGATATTTTTGAGACCATCAATGCTTGAGGCACCTGGTAAATATGGGAAAGAATAGGCTGATTGGTAATCCTAGTTGGCAAGTGGAGGGGTGCGGTAAAGGAAAAATAGAGTGTTGAGGTTATGGGTGGGAAAATAGGATAAAGATGAGTGGCATGAGCCCATGAGGGGTATTTTAGGAGTGATAGACTAACCAGGGAATGGCAGAGTAGTAAAATAGTGAAAATTTTGTTTTAAGGATAATGAAGGTAGTGAGATTTCTAAAACTCACAATATTCATGAATATTTTTCTTAGAAATCTAGGACAAGTATTTAGTCACATACAAATAGCAAAAAATTATTTATGACTAACAGGAGGAACTGGAAGATCCAGAGGAGGAGGAGCATCTCTTCCACTCCCATATGTGGGTAAAGGGTTCATCGCTACAATTCATTTTCGACAATGGGAGCCAAAAGAACCTCATTTCAGCTGAGGTCATGAAGTGTTTGGGCTTGCTGACCACAAAACACCCACATCCTTACACCATCATGTGGCTTCACCAAGGACGGGATCTCCGTGTCAGCCAACAATGCTGCCTTCCCTACAACATCAAGCCTTTCACGGATGAGGTATCATGTGACATTTATCCTCTTGATGTTTGTGATGTATTATTAGGCCAACCATACTTGTGGAAGTGTCATACTTTGTATGAGTCTTGGCCTCGCATTGTTATTGTTACTTTGGAAAATACGTTGTACAAGATACCAGAGGTACCATTGCCTGCAGCTATCTCTTTGGTTATTGCAAAACAATGCAGTAAGCTCATTTCCAAAATTGGGAAATTTGTTTTCCTAATGATCTGCCCCCACGGAAAGAAGAATACTGTGGCCAAGACCTCCAAACAAGGCTCCTCCACACGAAAAAAACAAATGGACAAGGTTGTGGAGGAGTATGGGGACATCTTCACCTAACCCATAGGGGTGCCTCTCCATTGTTAGGTCAAGCACCCCATCAATCTGACCCCAGGTGCACCGTTGCCCAATGGATCGATCTATCAGCGCTCTATTCTAGAGAATGATGAAATCAAGAGGTAGATTTAGGAGTTGTTGTAGAAAGGTCACATTCGGTCGAGTTCATCGCCCTGTGGGAGCCCGATCGTGTTGGTGTAGAAGAAAGATGGGACTTGGAGACTCTGTATTGACTATCAGGCATCGAACAAGATCATTGTCTGGAATAGGTACCCGATCCCACAGATTGATGACCTTATGGATCAACTCAAAGGGTCAAAATATTTCAGCAAGATCAAATTGAACTCTCCAATGTGTGGAAGACTGCCTTCAAATCCAAGGAGGGCCTTTTCAAAATTTTTGTCATGCCTTTCGGGTTAACGAATGCTCCCGCAACCTTCATGAGGTTGATGGACGACATCTTGTGGCCATTCACCAACTCATTTGTAGTAGTGTACTTGGATGACATCCTAATCTTCAGCTAGACTTGGGAAGAGCACCTCCACAAAATATGACAAGTCCTCCAAACGTTGTGGCAACACAAATTGTGTGCCAATTTGGAGAAGTGCACTTTTGGCACGACCCAGTTTCAGTATCTGGGTTACATTATTGATGAACAAGGGGTGCATGTGGATCCAAACAAGATCCAAGTAATTCGGGATTGGCTGGCCCCAACCACTCTAATAGAGCTTCACAGATTTCTGGGTCTTGCTAATTTCTACCACAGGTTCATGTTGGGATTCTCTCATATCACTTGGCCCTTGAGTCAAGTCACCAAGGGAGGAGCAAAAGAAAAGAAAAAATTAGTCAGAATATCAAAAGAAGGCATTCGTAGAATTGAAACATTGCCTCTACTTTGCCCCAGTGCTCACATTACCAGACTTGCAATAACCAATTGAGATCGAGACAAATGCCTCTGACTATGCTATTAGGGTAGTTCTTACTCAATAGGGGCATCTAGTGGCATATCACAGTGAGAAGTTGTCCAACACAGTCTACAAGTATCCAACTTATGACAAAGAAATGTATTCCATTGTGTAGGTGTGCCGAAAATGGAAGCATTATATTTCGGGGAAGGAAACGGTCATCCACACAGACCACTAGACTGCCTTAGCTGATCATTGATTGTGGTGCTAACCACCGTTCTCAACTCTTGTGGGCACGAGAATTTTGATTGGACGCTTCTCTACAAGAGCGATTTGGAATTCGGCCACACATACAAGACACTCTTGGAGGGTACGCAAGTTCCAAATTTTCACCTCCAGGATGAACTACTATGTCACCTGGGACACCTTTGTGTTCCTTCAAGTGAGCGTGCCAAGATTATTTGGGAAGCACACTATAGTCGAGTCGTTTGGCATTTCGGGGTTCAGAAAACAATGGTAGTACTGCAGAAGTATTTCTATTGGGAAAACCTTCAACAGGATGTTGGGAAGTACATCAGATCTTGCACTACTTGTGCCATTTCCAAACTGACCATCAAGAAGCAAGCCCTACATACTCCACTACCTACCCCTAGTCGACCTTGGGAATCCATCTCCATGGATTACATGTCGGGCCTTCCTTCTACTAAGCATGGAAATGACTGTGTTTTCGTGGTCATCAAAAGATTCTCGAAGATGGCCATTATGTCAACCTGCAAGAAGAATATCACAACAGAAGCCACAACTAAACTCTTCTTTGAACAAGTGTTGGTGCACTTTGGGATCCCACAGTCTATCATCTTAGATCGGGACAGCAAGTTCCCCAGCACATTTTGTTCCAGCCTCTAGTCAATGTTGGACACCAAGCTCACTAAGTCCACAACTTTCCATCCCCAAACTGATGGCCAAACAGAGGTCATCAACAGGATGATTGTACACATTTTGCGCATGTAAAATTCAAAGCATCCACACACATGGCATGAGAGCCTTCCTTATGTAAAACATGGTTATAATTGGGCTCCCCACAAATCAACCGGCCACAGCCCCTTTCAGGTGGGCCTGGGGTTCCATCCAATATGTCTCATTGACGTATCCATGCCATTTGTGGCTACTCAGGCCCATTCGGCTCATGTCCAGTATGAAGCTAACAAAGCAAAAAAATTCTTTGAGCACATTCAGCACATCCTCTAGTAGGTTCATGAAATATTGGACAAATCCAATACTAAGTACAAGCAATGACATGATCAACATCGGGTGCCACACAAATTCTAGGTGGGCGACAAAGTGTGGCTACATTTGCAGAAGGAGCACCTCATTGGACCCCATTGCAAGCTTCGCCTGCTCCGATATGGGTCTTATACCATCACCAATGCTTTAGCGAATAATTCCTTTGAACTAAATACTCCACCATTCCTTGGTCTGCACCCAGTATTCAATGTGGACCACCTTCAGCCCTACTTCCCATCTCTACTAGACACCTCTCACATAGAAGAACAACTCCCACCAATAGAGTTAAACCCAGAATACATGGAACATCCCACCATATATTGTAGCATGGACATGAAAATCAAGAACACTCACTAGAAAAAAATACAACTGTATTGGTTTTTCAAAGCTGGTCAACTCCTACACCAAGGCAAGTGGTTCACCAGGGACCAAGTTTAGCAGAAGTTTCCTCATCTCATGGAGGAACTCAACGCAATGGGGACCATTTCTTCCTAAGGGGGAGGAATGATCCAAGTGGATATTGGTGGCCACCTGCCTATTCCACTTGGGGCCCCACCATTGTTTCTTTCAATTTTTCAGTTTCCTTAATTATAGCACAATTTACTATTTTTAGGAGCTTTTTAGGTCTTGAACTTCTGGAGCCATTTTGAGGCCCTAAACAATGTTTTTTGGGCATCAAACCTCCGAAAAATATGAGTTCTTTTTGGACTTTATAATTTTTGTTAGCAGTTGTAGTCCTCATATAGAAATTTCTAACGATGTATCATCTACGTCAAATAGAGATAGTATACCAAAGTTACAACCCCGGGAAATTGATGTACCAATTTACCCCAACGGGGCCCATATTCTAGTGTTTCATCTCCTAGGGTTAGGTTTTTGGATGTTTAGGGTTTTCCACTACTTCTCAATAATATATAAGCCTTTGAGCCTCTTTGTAACATGGATTTCAGAGGCCTATAGCCACCACATCTCTTCTCAGAGATAAGCTACCAACGCCCTAGCCAGTTTATTTCCATTATGTGTGTAAAAAAATTTCAGTTCTTTGATATTAATGAAATGAAGTGTTATTTCTGCTGCATTTTTGTATTTATGGTTATATGTGTATTCTATTATGCTCCTTCTTAAATCTGGATCAGTGGTATCAGAGTGGTATGCTCTTTCTCAAACCTTCTTTTCATGTCCCCAACAAGGTCGGGGTATAAGGAGTTAGCACTCGATATGGTTGAACCTTTTCAATATCAGCCTCGCAAACCCTGACGGCCACCCATGGGGGACGAAAAGAAAGATGTGGGAGCAGGAGATAGTACTAAAATATTTCTTGAGGAGGCCCTCGAAAAACAATGGAACACGATGATGGATAACTTTTCCCAGATCCTTCAACGACTACCCATTGGTGGTGCATCTGCATCCAATAGCCACTTTGGAGGTGCAACTCCTTTTAAGGAACAAGTAAAGTTTGAAATTCCCATATTTGAGGGTAAAATAGATACAGACGTCATAGATAGATGGTTGAATTTATTAGAAGGATATTTCTCATTTCATGACTTTTCCGATCAGAAGAATATTATTTTTGCACTCCTCAAAGCTAACCCCCATGTAAAGGACTGGTGGGAAACCTACTGTGAGAAAAAGGATGAGGGGGAACCCTCTCTGTTCTCGGTCATACCCACTTGAAATTCTTTCAGAGACACCATCAAGGAACAATATTATCCTGTGGGGAGCTATGAGGACAAGTACATACAATGGACTACGTTGCGACAACAAAGGGATCAAGATGTGCATGAGCTGACGAATTTGTTCCATACCCTATGCACAAAGTTGGGTATCAAATATTCAGAGAAACATTTGGTGCTAAAGTACCGTAGTTGTCTGCACATATACATTTAGGAGGAAATGGAGTTCCTTGACATCTCCTCGCTTGGTACCGGTATGCTACCAAAATTGAGCATAAATTCAAACAGAAGAAGTGAGACTTTGGATATGCGAATCAAAAGCAAGGGAAAGGTGCCCCCAAACCGCAAAACAAAGGACAAATCCAAGGCATGGCAGCCCAAGATAACCTACCAAAGCCGCAACAAAATAATAACACCACGAAGCCAAATAAGAACATGGGAAAGTGATGTGAGATCCATAAGAGATCCACTCACAATACAAGTGAGTGTCGGGCCAAGCAATCACTGGTGGTTGAGATGAGGTCTTATGAATCATATGCATGCTTCGATTATGAATCAAAACCCGACAAGGGGAATGACAAAGGGAATCATATTATTGATGCGAAGGCCAATGCCACCGTTGCCACTACAAAGATCTAGAAGGAGGAACTGGAAGATCCAGAGGAGGAGGGGCGTCTCTTCCATGCCCAGAGGTGGGTAAAGGGTTCCCTGCTACAGTTCATTGTCAACAGTGGGAGCCAAAAGAACCTCATTTTAGCAGAGGTCGTGAAGCGTTTTGGCTTTCCGACCACAACACACCCATAGTGATACCCCATCGGGTGGCTTCACCAAGGACGGGATCTCCGCGTTAGCCAGCAGTGTCACCTTCCCTACAGCATCAAGCCCTTCACGGATGAGGTATTACGTGACATTGCTCCTATTGATGTTTATGATGTATTATTAGGCCAACCATAGTTTTGGAAGTGACATGTTGTGTATGGGTCCCGACCTCGCATTGTTATTGTTAATTTGGGCAATAAGTTGTACAGGATACCAGAGTTACCACCGTCTGTGGCTATCTCTTTGGTTACTGCAAAACAATGCAATGAGTTCATTTCCAAAACCAGGAAATTTGTTTTTCTAATGATTCACCCCCGGGCAAGAAGAAGATTGTAGCCATGACCTCCATACAGGGCTCCTATGCACGAAAACAACAAATGGACAAGGTCGTGGAGGAGTACAGGGACATATTCACCTCACCCACAGGGGTGCCTCTGCATTGTCAGGTCAAGCACCCCATCGATCTGACCCCAGGAGCACCGCTACCCAATGGATTGATCTATCGGCGCTCTATTATGGAGAATGATGAAATCAAGAGATAGATTCAGGAGTTGTTGCAGAAAGGTCACATACGACCGAGTTAATCGCCCGGTGGGATCTCGATCGTGTTGGTGGAGAAGCAGGATGGGACATGTAGACTCTGTATTGACTATCGGGCATTGAAAAACATCACTTTCTAGAATAGGTAACCGATCCCATGGATTGATGACCTTCTGGATCAACTCAAAGGGGTGAAATATTTCAAAAATATCGACTTGAAGTCTAGGTATCACCAGGTACAAATCGAACCCTCTGATGTGTCGAAGACTGCCTTCAAAGCCAAGGAGGGCCTTTTTGAATGACTGGTCAAGCCTTTCAGGTTGAAAAATGCTCCCGCAACCTTGATGAGGCTGATGGATGACATATTACAGCCATTCACCAACTCATTTGTAGTTTTGCACTTGGATGACATCCTGATCTTTAGCGAGACTTGGGAAGAGCACCTCCACCACATCCAACAGGTCCTCTAAATGCTGCGGCAACCCAAGTTGTACGCCAATTTTGAGAAGTGAACTTTTGGCATGACCCAAGTTTAGTATTTGGGATACATTATTAATAAATGGGGGTTGCATGTGGATCCAACCAAGATCCAAGTAATTCGGGATTGGCCGGCCCTAACCACTCTAACAGAGCTTCACAGCTTTCTAGGTCTTGCTAATTTCTACTGCAGGTTTGTGTTGGGATTCTCTCATATCACATGGCCCTTGAGTTAAGTCACCAAGGGAGGAGTGAAAGAAAAATGATTTTGGTCAGAATCTTAATAGAATGTGTTTGTATAATTGAAACATTGCCTCTACTCTGCCCCGGTGCTCACATTACCAAACTTGCAACAACCATTTTAGATCAAGACAAATGCCTCTGACTATGCTATTGGTGAAATTCTTACTCAATAGGGGCATCCAATGGCATATCACAGTGAGACATTGTCTGACACAATCCTCAAGTATCCCACTTATGACAAATAAATGTATTCCATTTTGCAAGTGTGCCATCAATAGAAGAATTATATTTTAGGGAAGGAAACGGTCATCCACACAGACCACCAACCCCTGCAGTTCATACAGACACAAAGGAAGTTGCATAACGATAAACATCAGAAATGGTCCACATATATGCAAAAATTTAATTTTAACATCAAGTATAGGAAGGGAAACACCAGTAATGTTGCAGATTGCCTCGGTCGACTACCGATTGTGGTTGTAACCACCATTCTGTAATATTCCAAATTGGAAATAGTAGCAATACAAGACATAATAATGTAAAATACAAAAAAATATGATCATGAATTGAGAGGGATCAATATGCAGCCATCATTTTATTAATATATCAGCAGAAATATACAAAAATATCTTGAGGGACAAGCCACTCAAACAATAAGAACAAGCCTCCAATGATCAGTACATTCATCTCATGAGTTGTTGCAACTGCATATAATGCTGGAGAGAAGTGAAAGCATTGTTTATATTAGTGTAGCTACTGTTGTAAACATATATAAATGAAATATGGCTGATGGAAACAAAATAAATTCCCAGACATGAAGATGTGGGCTCTAATACATGATTTCTAGCCAACCTCGAAAGGATTGCTAGAAATACTAAGAAATATACAATGTGACAAATAACCCTGGGGTTGAGATGTCATTTCAAACTGGATTTGAATATTATGAGGCTATGAAAGATATTAAATGATGATTTCCTCCTCCAATAGTGTTTCTAAATAGAAGGCTGATCCCTCTACTCAGAAATAGACCCTACTGTTGAGCTCAATGAACCCTCCCAGAAATTGCCTCCAAAAATAACGCAGTTCAAAATTATGACTATGCTGTGAGTGATGGTAGATGGTTGGCCTGATGCCAAATATGTAAAAATATGCCCAGGAGCCCTCCTTACTAATCTTCCAATGGATAGGCTACCCCTCCACTGAAAAACAAGCCCAGAAATAGCTCTATGTGATCCTCCTTTGCTGCAACCTGCAACAAAACCTAGCTCTAAACAGAAACTGCGCTGTATCTGAAGGAGGTAGCTTGGCCAAAATGCTGGAATGAGGAAATGCAGCTCAAAGAACCTCTCCTTCCCTGAGGACGAGTAGGGATTTTTGATCAGGAACACCCTTGTGCTAAACATCACAACAACCCTGCTAAACAGCAAAAGGAAGCAAAAGTCTAAACAGGCCAATATCAAATGATAATATAAAAAATGAATAAAAATGGTTGTCATCCCCTCCATATATATCATGAGAGCCTCCTCACATTTGGTCCCATCCATACTTTCCACCAAGCTCATGCAAGTTGTCCTCCACTAAAACTGTGCTGTCTCATCTTAAATACCACTCCTCCATGACAGCGCTATTGATTTGGTCAAAGTTGACTGAATCAACATCATCCAATCCCTGTTCACACCCAAATGTGCTTAATTTAGCTTCTTATTCTTCCTCCTTTCACATTAGGAGTGTTATTATTCCTTCTAAAGGGGTTTTATGGGTCTCCCCGCCTACTTATTCACCTACCTAGTGACAAAACCAACTATAATATTCCATTTAGATGAAGACTAAATTTTTGGAATATTACAGTCCTCCCCTCCAAAATGTTTCTTATCCTCAAGCAAATGTAAGGGTAGAGAAAAATTCCTCCCTTCCTCTTCTTATGGCCTCCTCATCAATAGTTCCCACCAGATCTCAACATAATCTACAATAAATTTTCCCTCCAATGGTTCCTGGACCCAAGTATGCAAAACCAAATGGTGTACATCATGAGAGAGTGGAAGGTGTAAGTGGAAACCTTATTTTTTCCCAATGGCCTCCTCAAGGTAGGAGTGATGATAAACATACGGAATCACATCCCTAATGAGAGTCTCCCATACCCATGCTATCATCCAAATGAAATGAGCCATTCTAGGTAGCTCATCAAAGAAATCCTCAACCCCTGGTTTATGCAATGTGTTGGGGCTGCATGGAGAGATTAGATTTTCCCATCCAAGTTGTTTCTCTCTCCATTTATGGTAAGTATGGGGCTGTTTCTAACCTTAGGCTAAAATTTCATGGCCTCCAAGAATGGCCCAAGTTACCCCACCAAACAAATCAGCCATGAAGTGCCTCCTCCAAGACCTTAAGTTCTCCAAATGGCTCCTCCCACATGAAGAAAAGAGATGTAGTATGGAAATCATGGTTTGCCCATTGTTTCTCCTGAAACATACAACATGTAAAGTAGGGAGAATCATACTCCCAATGGGCACCTTCAACTCTTGTCCCACTCTCCAAACAAAGCTCCCCATGAACATAAGAATATCAACAATATATGGAAGTAAAAACCAATGAAAACAATTTGCCTTTTGACAACCAGAAAGTGGGTTATAGTTCCACACATGGAACCAGCGCGGTGCATCCCTTGCCTGCCTCAAAAAAAAATAATAACAAGTTCCCTTCCAGCCACTTGTTTGCTGCTACAATCATCCCATAAGATGGAATCATGAAGGAAAAATTTGGTGTCAATGGTGCACACCAAGAATCATGTGGCTTCCCCCACAAACCACCAATAGAACAGCAAACCTCAATGCTACTGTTAGGCTCCCGTAGTTTGAAATATTGGCAAGAAAAAATGCTGCAAGGCCTACATCAGAACCACTTTGGAATCCTAGGATCTAGCCCTCTTGGATTCAGAGAGGGATCTCTCTATATGTGTTTTAGAATGATATGTTTATAGGCTCATGATATGATATTAGGCTAGTTATGAAGCACAAGGGATTTGTTTTGGTTTTGGTTGGGTAGGATATCATCAAAATAAAGGAAGTCCTTTGAAGGGTAAAGGTGTGAGTAAGTTGAAAGAATGGTTCAGTTGATAGGATAGGTAAGAGACAGTATCAATCCATTGGGCTATGGAGTCACAAAAGGATTCAATTGCACAACAAGTTTCAAGAGTGGTCCATGGGACAAGTCATCTATATCAAAGCATCTCTTTACATTGATTAGTGATATGGAATGTTAAAAGTGTTGTGAAAGAAGCAAATCTAAAGTCAATTAAGCATTGTAACTTCACTAAAACAAGAAAATCCTTTCAAAGTAACTGTTTTGAAGCGAGCCAAAGAACAAGGCAAACCATAGACTTATTTGGACAATACTCTTACTAAAGCACACTTTTCAGAGAAAAATCTAGCAATCTAACAAATTACCTTCAGAAAGTAGAAAACATTAAAGATAAACATAAAAAGTAGCCTAAGATCAAGTAAGGACTTTGAACCTATCCTGCTTTCGACATACTCTTAAGGGATCTTTTCAAAGCAATTGTTGGAGGTAAACTAGAGGACAGGGCTAACCATAAACTTCTCTAGTTCAACTTTACTTAGCAGACTTTTCAAGAACTTTCAAAGACAATATTTCAAGTTGCACTCAGGAAACATGGGCTCACCAACACTTCACTGGTTATACTCTATTGAATCACCATTGAAACATAGTAAGAAGAAAACATAAAGATAAATCTTATCAGTGAGAATTAGGGTACCTTTTACGGTAAATCCTAATCTAAATTTGCTGCTCTTTATCAGAGAAAGTGGACAATATGAAAACATAAGAAAAACAACAATTACAGTAAGAAAAACATCACCATTGACATAGACCAGGATCCCATAAATCAGCTTGTATATTTGATGTTCGAACCAGTTACAATCTTTAAGTCCAATAGGTCTTTACAGCTCCAACTTCAGCAACTATTTACATTCAACAAGTAACCAACCAACCAACAATATTGGGCTCTCATATGATATATATAGGTAAATTGAGGAGGTGGAGTGAAAGGAAGGTCTAAATTATTCAATTAATACAAAGTAAATGCTTCTCGACCTTTGGGAGGCCTAATGGAGAAGATATCTAATGTCTCAACTCTGTTAATTGATTTTTACATTAACTTTCATCTACTTCAGTCACTTTTGTTGACTTTTGAGGCTTTTGGTAACTGGAAATTACTTTCTGAGCCGTCTTTGAAAATATCTCTGAGTGTGCATTCAATTTGTATGTTTTTTGAGGTAAATAAGTTGGTAGGTGTCATTTTGATCTTTTGGATAAGTAAAGGCTTTGGTGATTTGTCATTCGAAGCCATATTTCTGTTGATATGTCTGATTATGCTCTTTAAACTCTAATTAGGCCTTTGATATAGCTTTAGGCCTGACTTTACTTTCTCCTTCATAATCTTTTTTGTTTTCTTTATCTCCTTTGATGATTTCTTTGAACCTTTATTTGCTTATCTTTAGTCTCTGCACTCCTTTAATTTTCACTGTTTGTTGTATTTCTTGATGTACAGGTGTCCTTGGTTGCTGTGATGGAGGGTTTGAATGAATAGTCAATTCTCATGACACATTGCCTTAAATGTGGAATAAACCCTTTATTATCCCTTTTCTGCATTGGCTTGAGCCGCAGAAGTCGTCACCTTCAACCCCGTCCCTTTTATGGACTGTGGGAAGATTTAGATGCCTTAGAACCGCCATTGAACCTGCACAGTCAACAACTATTAAATAAAACCTGCAATTTAGGATAAAACTGCTTACAAAAGGTTTCAACGAAGGCGGAGGAGCTGTGCGGAGGCGAAAAAGCATGTGAGAGGAGGTTCCATGGACGAAACATGTATAAACGAGATTAAAATGTGATGAATGGTGCATAATCAGGAATGACGGTTTTGGAGAATACCAGAGGTGGTATTCGCGTGGAAGGAGAGTGGTAAGCGATTTTCCGCAAATAGAACACAATATGCGTCAATGCTCGACACGTGGCTTTGAGAAACCACCAATTTCGCGTTCAAGTTGCATGTTGGGGAAGGAGGGGTGAAATGAACACGAAAAGGGATCAGGGCTGTTAGATCTGGGAGCTACAGATCTATGGTTGAGAATGAATGCGGAGGGATAAGAGTAGCATGGCGGGATGAGATGGTGGGGCCGGGCTAACGTAAGCCTATTTTTTTCGTGTAGCGGAAGGGGTTAATTGGCGGGGTTAATTGATCAGGTTGAGTGTGGGCTGTTGGATCGGAAATGATCAATTGCCAAGATCTTTTTTTGGGAGGAGATGGTGGATGGAGGAGGAGGAAAAGGTGGAGCCCCAATGGCCTTCAGATCTTCAAGATCGATGGTGGAGATTTGATCGAGGGAAAAAGTCGGGACGAAGGATTAACAAAGGAAAAAGGGGTTTAGTAAAGGAACGGGAAAATAGGTCTTGTGGAGGAATAAGTGACCGAGAGCGGAAATTAAGAAGGGCCAAGGGTTTTAGTGCGCGGTCATGTTGGGTGTGGAGCCTGATTATCTTGTTTATTTTGTATCACAGCGTTGGACCCCTATACCTTAATGTGGCAGCAACGCCACCCGTAATTAAACGCTGCCTGGGGGGTCCAAGGGGGGACGACTGCAACTTTATGGAGCCCCCCCCTGGCGGGGGTTTTGGGGGTAGTGCCCCCGAAGCTAAAAACAGATGTAAAATTTCCTTGTAAAAGTATAGTAATTTCTAGTCAATCTGGGCCGTTCATTAGGCAGATGATCTGACGATAGAAGTTATGTTTAGTTTAGGGTTTTTTTTTCCCTAGAAGGCAACCCCTCGCTTTTATGAGGGTATTGTATTGCGGCTGTATATGGTGTGTGTATTCTCAAAGCGAGAAACAGATAGGGAGACTGTGAGAGAGAACATAGGATATTACAGCGGATCTACTGTAGGTTGTGTCTCTTCATTTTGTTTGATAATAGAAAGGAAGGACTGACTGTTCGGGGTGGACGTAGCCCAAACTGGGTGAACCACGTATATCTGTGTCTCTCTAGTTTTATGTGATTTGTGTGCTTGTGTTTTCCGCATATTTTATGTGTTTCATTGCTTTGTAATATTTAATTTTCTAACAACTGGTATCATAGCCGAAGGTCTATTTGGCTGATAAACTCGCAGGAAAGAAGGGTTTCCTTTTTCGAGTGGGAGCAATGGCGGAAGATGGTAAATTTAGGGTCGAGAAATTTAACGGAAAAAACTTCCCACTGTGGAAGATGTAGATGGAAGATTATCTGTATCAGAAATATCTGTACCTACCATTGAGTGGAAAAACAAAGAAGCCGACAGCTATGACAGACGCAGAATTGGAGATTCTCGATAGAAAGGCACTCAGAACAGTACGGTTGTTTCTCGTAGCGTCGGTAGCCTTCAATATTTCGAAGGAAACAACAACAGAGGGTTTTATTAAGGTGTTGGGGAAACTATATGAAAAACCCTCAGCCTCAAACAAGGTATTTCTTATGAAACGTTTATTTAATATGAAGATGTCAGAAGGTGGATCTATTGTAGACCATTTAAATGATTTTAATACAGTTACCAGTTAGTTAAGTTTTGTAGGGGTAAAATTTGATGATGAAGTTAGAGCTTTGTTATTTCTGTGCTCATTGCCAAAAAGCTGGAATGTTTTAGTTATGGCCATTACTAACTATGTCTCTGGATCTAGTAATTTAAAGTTTGATGATGTTTTCGGTGCTATCCTTAGCGAGGAAATGCGACGGAAAAGCTCCGGTGAGACATCGGGTAATGCTTTGAGTGCAGAGTCTAGGGGAAGAAGAATGGAAAGAGGAAAGAGCTCGGGATATCGCAATAAATCAAGGAAAGGTAGATTCAAGTCCAGATCGGGGATAGTGTGCTGGAAATGCGGAAAGAAATGACACCTAAAGAAAGACTGTAGATCTCGGAACGGAAAAGAAGGAGAGACACAACAAGAAAACAATCATGAAGCAAATGTGACAGGTGATGAGTTACAATATGCTTTGATTCTTTCTTTCGAAAATGTTACTGATTCTTGGGTTGTAGATTCAGGGGCTTCATTCCATGCTACACCTAATAAGAAATATTTTCATGACTATGTTCAAGGAGATTTTGGACAAGTTCGTTTGGGTGATGATAAACCCTGTAAAATTGTTGGAATGGGTAAAGTTCTTGTAAAACAACAGAATGGAAACCAATGGCTACTAAAAGAGGTAAGGCATGTTCCAAATCTAAAGAAAAATCTAATTTCAATAGAGCAGTTAGGCGGTGAAGGTTGTGTGACAACTTTCACGGATAAAACTTGGAAGGTCACCAAAGGAGCCCTGGTAATAGCAAAAGGTGAAAAGGTTGGTACATTGTATTTATGCAATGGTATTTCTAAATCTGTTAATGCTTTAACTTCCAAACAAGCAAATGCAACATTATGGCATCATAAGCTCAGACACATGAGTGAGAAGGGGATGAAGATTCTTCACTCAAGAAATTTGTTGTCGGGTTTGAAGAATGTTGATTTGGATTTCTGTGAGAATTGCATTTATGGAAAACAGAAGAGAGTCAGATTTCTCAGAGTTGGGAAAGAAAAGAAGAGCGAAAAATTAGAACTTGTGCATATAGATGTATGGGTACCTGCTTAGGTATCATCTCTTGGTGGCTCTCATTATTATGTTACTTTTATTGATGATGCAACTAGAAAAACTTGGATTTATTGTATTCAGAATAAATATGATGTATTTAATACTTTCAAGAAATGGAAAGCTTTGGTTGAGATTGAGACAGGAAGGAAGTTGAAGTGTCTCAGATCAGACAATGGAGGTGAATATTGCAGCAAAGAGTTTGATAGGTATTGTTCAGAGTATGGAATTCGCAGAGAGAAGACAGTTCCAAGAACACCACAAGAAAATGGTGTGTTAGAAAGGATGAACAGAACAATCATGGAGTGTGAAAGGTGCATGAGATTGCATGCAGGATTGCCTTTACAATTTTGGGCAAATGTTGTAGATACTGATGTTTATCTAATAAACAGAGGGCCTTCAAGTTCCTTGGATGGTGGTATTCCAGAGGAAGCATGGACAGGTAAAAAGGTAAACTACTCTTTTTTAAAGCCTTTTGGCTACGAGGCCTTTGTCCATATTAATAAAGAAAACAGAACAAAGCTTGAGGCAAAATCAAATAAATGTACCTTTATTGGATATGGTGTTAATGATTTTGGTTATCGCTTATATGATTATGAAATCACAAAATCATTAGGAGCATAGATGTAATATTCAATGAAAAGGTCTTGTATAAGAATCAGTTGCAGGAAAAGAAACAGGAAAAAGAAAACAAAGAATACACAGTTCTTGATGAGATCACTGAAAAAGTAAAGGTGCCCAAAAATAATAATAATCAACAGCTACAACAACAACAACCACAACAACAACAATAGGCGCCTCAAACACTTGAAAGTGGTGTTAAAATATCTACCAGGATAATTAGACCCCCTGAACGATACTCTCCTTCATTATATTATTTATTGTTGACTGATTCTGGTGAACCCGAATGTTATGAAGAAGCAATGTAGGTTGAAATCAGGAATAAGTGGGAGCTAGCCATGGAAGAAGAGATGGACTCCTTAATGCATAACCAGACTTGGGACTTAGTCATGTTTCTTGCAGGTAAAACTACATTGTAGAATAAATGGGTTTACAGGCTGAATGAAGAAGATGGAAGAAAACAAAGGTACAAAGCTAGACTTGTGGTGAAGGGGTTTGCACAAAAGAAAGGTATCGATTTTGATGAAATATTTTCTCCTGTTGTTAAGATGACTTCAATCAGAACTATTTTAAGTCTTGTAGCAATGGAAGATTTACATATTGAACAGTTAGATGTAAAGACAACATTTCTCCATGGAAATTTGGAGGAAGATATCTATATGGAGCAACCAGAAGGATATGAGGTCAAAGGGAAAGAAAAATTAGTGTGCAGGTTAAAGAAGAGCTTGTATTGCTTAAAACAGGCTCCAAGACAGTGGTATCTAAAATTTTACAAGTTTATGTCTAAACAAGGTTATACTAGATGTCACTCTGATCATTCTGTTTATTTGAAAAGGAAATATGATGGCAACTATATTATATTGTTATTGTATGTATATGACATGCTTGTTGCAGGGTCTAACATGCAGGAAATAAATGTGCTCAAAAGAAAATTGGCAAATTCATTTGCAATGAAGGATTTGGGAGCTGCAAAACAAATCCTTGGTATGAGAATAACTAGAGACAGGAAAAATCGCAAATTAACACTGTCTCAGAATGAGTACATACAAAAGGTGTTGAAAATATTTAATATGCAAAATGCAAAACCAGTTAGTACAAATTTTGCTAACCATTTCAAACTTACTAAGGAGATGTGCCCCAAGACCCACGAAGAAATGGAATATATGTCTAAAGTTCCATATGCATCAGTAGTTGGAAGCTTAATGTATGCAATGGTCTGCACAAGGCCTGATATTGCACATGCAGTGGGAGTTGTAAGCGGGTACATGAACAATCCAGGAAAAGAACATTGGATGGCAATAAAATGGAGTCTCAGATATTTGAGAGGTACCACAAATCAAGCATTATGCTTTGGTGGTTCAAACATTTCTCTATAGGGATATGTTGATGCAGATATGGCAGGTGACAGAGATAACAGGAGGAGCACTACAGGATATGTATTTACTATAGGTGGAACAGCTGTCACTTTGGTTTCAAAAATCCAAAGTGTTGTTGCACTTTCAACAACAGAAGCAGAGTATGTTACTGCTACAGAGGCTAGTAAGGAAATGATTTGGTTACAAAGGTTTATGGATGAATTGAGTTAGAAGCATGATATGGGCACGTTATACAGTGATAGCCAAAGTTCCATTCATCTTGCAAAGAACTCAGCATTTCATTCTAGGACTAAACACATACAGCTCAAGTACCATTTCATACAATCAGTATTGAAAGATGAACAGTTGAAGCTGGAAAAGATACACACTAGACATAATCTTGCAGATATGCTAACAAAAGTTGTAACCAGGGAGAAACTGAGAACGTGCTCAGTTTCAGTTGGTCTTCAAGGATGACGATGAAGATGAGAAACAACCAAGTTCAAAGAGGAGTCATTGTCCAGCAAATGAAGTAGCGGTGGATTTAATACAATCAGTCTCCAAGTGGGAGATTGTTGGGTGTGGAGCCTGATTATCTTGATTATTTTGTATCAGAGCGTTGGACCCCTGTACCTTAACGTGGCGGCAACACCTCCCGTAATTAAACGCTGCCTGGGGGGTCCAAGGGGGGGCGGCTATGACTTTATGGAGCCCCCCCTGGCGGGGGGTTTTGGGGGCAGCGCCCCCGAAGCTAAAAATAGATGTAAAATTGCCTTGTAAAAGTATAGTAATTTCTAGTCAATCTGGGTTGTTCATTAGGCAGATGATCTGACGATAGAAGTTATGTTTAGTTTAGGGTTTTTTTTTTCCCTAGAAGGCAACCCCTCGCTTTTATGAGGGTATTGTATTGCGGCTGTATATGGTGTGTGTATTCTCAGAGTGAGAAATAGATAGGGAGACTGTGAGAGAGAACAGAGGATATTACAACGGATCTGCTATAGGTTGTGTCTCTTCATTTTGTTGGATAATAGAAAGGAAAGACTGGCTGTTCGGAGTGGATGTAGCCCAAAATAGGTGAACCACATATATCTGTGTCTCTCTGGTTTTATGTGATTTGTGTGCTTGTTTTTTCGGCATATTTTATGTGTTTCATTACTCTATAATATTTAATTTTCTAACAGGTCACGGGCCTGGGTCACATGGAGGAAAAGGGTTAGGGCTAAAACCAAAAAAGCGCTTAAGGCCCATATGTAAAAAAGGTTGTCTTTAGGCCAAAAATGAAGGTTTTAAGGCCATTTGATGTTTTAGGTAAAGCTAAAAAGACCTAATTTAAACCAAATAAAGGAGAATAAATGGTTTAAAGGGGATTTGGTAGCCTTTTAATGGGGAATGAAGGGTAAATGGACAACGGAAAGATATTTTTTAGAGGAATGAATGACTGTTAGGAAAAATAAAAAAGGGGTGAAATGGAGGAAATTTGGAGGGAATTGTGAGGGTGAAATAATGGAAAAAAGGCTTTGAAGCAGTCTTCTTTTGAACCAACAGGGTTTCTTGAAGGATCTTCATAATGAAAATATTAATGAAAATAATCTTTTGGATAGGGAAAACAGTTGTGGCTTCAAGAACTCATAGATTTGCACCAAATTTGTTTCTTGAAGACTGAAAAATTCAATTAGCCACCATTTTATATGACAAAATTTTATAGATGGCTAATAGTGGCTCCACTTGGGGAGTGCAACTCCTTGGAGGTGTCAATAACCTTAGAGATAAATCTCTAGAATGTAGACCCGTGCTTTGCATTTTGACAACCTTTTCTTCTTTGATCATGTTGCTTGAAGAGATGATCAACATTACATCATAACAAATCAATTTCTTCCCAAAAAACTACCTACACAACCTACCTTCCTAGCATTTTTTTCTTCAGCAGGGTGCACTTGGACTTGAAAACCCTTTGACATCAACATTTTATTCTTTTGAAAACAGGAAAAATTAATCTAAATCTACCCTTATTACTTCCATGAGTTCAGATTAAACAATTGAACTCAAAAAATTCTCTACCTAATCTACTATCTGTCAAGATTAAGTTGTTTGATAGATCTGCATTTTCTATATTCTAAATAGAAGTTTAAACATAGACAAACCAAGATTAAGTTGTTTGATTTGTTGTAATATTATGGCATAAAAACAAGCTGCACATAGATTGAAATTTACATAAATTTAAAACAAAATTGTGAAGGCTTAAGATCTAAAAATTAAGAACATCCTTCTTTCTTCTTATGACTCAGATTTTGATCTATTCAGAGTCATCTTCTTCTTTATTTTGATTCTTTGGTTCAGATTTTGAGCATGTTTGAACCATTTTCCTCTATCTTTGGCTCAAGTTTTGGTCTGATTAGAGCCATTTCTTTCTATCCTAATCTATTCTACTGATAAGCCAAGATTTCATTGTTTGGCAAATCTTCTTCACTAACCTATCAGCAGTAAATTGAAATCTATCTAGTCATGATTAGGCTATATGACTAAATAGCAGTGCTCTTTCAAGTAGTGGCATTTAGGCTTGCACACTTTCAGATTTTTCTTTTCTTTTTTTTTTGGTATGGGGTTGTACCTTTCTTCTTTTATATTTGCCCTCTTTTCTCTTTTTGTATTGTTTTTGTATTTTTCCTTTTTTTAAATTCAAAAGCATTGTTATATACAATGAACAAAAATATTTTAAACTAAAATATCAGTTAACAGAAATAATGTTTGAGAATCCTGCCATTGACAGGACCTCCAAAATATTCATCTCCATCCAATTCTTGCAGAAAGAATGCATTATTTCCAATAGCAGATTGAATAAGATAAGGGCCTTGCCATAAATTATCAAATTTTCCATGTTTGCCCTTATCTTTCTCCTTGAATCCCATTTCAATACTTTGTCACCAATTTTAAATTCACTTGCCTTGGTTCTTTTGTCAAACAGCTTCTTGATGTTTTCTTGTAGTTGTTGTGCTTTGATGTATACTTCCTCTCTGGTTTGTTGTAGATGTATAGTCTGGTGTATTCTTCTTGTCATATCATCATCTTCAAACTGTACTTCTTGGATCAGATTCATGACTGGCACTCCTAAACTGGTTGGAAATATTGCATCTGTTCCATAAACTAGCTGGTAGGGAGACATTCCAATTGATTTTTTAATTGTTATTCTGTCTGCCCATAATGCATGTACTAGCTTGTTGTGCCATGATTTTTTGTTTTCTTCCAAAAACTTCTTGATTATGTTCACCAAAATTTTATTTGAGGATTCTTCCAACCCATTACCTTGAGGGTAATAAGTTGTAGAATGACCCAATATAATCTAATATTTATGACAGAATTCCACCATCTTTTTAGACCCAAATGTAGCAGCATTGTCAGTTATGATCTTTCTAGGACAGCCAAATCTAGACAGTATATGGTTTTCAAGGAATGAAATGATAACTGAGTCTGTGGCATTCCTAGAGGGGATGGCTTCTATCCATTTGGTAAAATAGTCTGTTGTTGTGAGGATCCATTTGTGTTGGGCAGATGAGGCAGGATGGATTTCCCCAATGAAGTCTAGACCCCACTGCCGAAAAGGAGCTTCAACAGTGATTGGTTGCAGAGGTAAGGGAAGCAATTTTCTCTTGCCTTCAAATATTTTGCATTTGTTACAGGAAATAATCATTTTGTGGAAATCTTGAAAGAGGGTGGGCCAGTAGTAACCAGCTCTAAGGATTTTTTTAGTAGTTGACTTCCAGTAGAGGTGGCCTCCACATTCTCCTTCATGAAACTCGTGCTTGATCTTATCTACATCATTCTTAGGCAAACATTTAAGCAATAATCCACTAGCATTTTTCCAATATAAACATTTATTCAAAATGCAGTAATTTACAAATTTTAACTTTAAGAATCTTGCCTTTGTTTTAGACAAATCGGGAGGGACATTTAGGTTAAGAAACACATACAAAATATGAGCATACCAAGATGAATTCAGAAAATAATCTTCAATAATTGGAATTTTCAACTCCTCCTGTTCATCTAATGCATTAAACATGTTTATATCAAGAGATTGAAAGTTGGATTCAGCCATAAGTTTTGCTAGTCCTTGACCTTTTATGAGCTTAGTGGGCTTGATTTCTAAGTCATATTCTAAAATTACAGTAATCCACTTTTCTCTTTTTCCATCTGGATCTTGGGTCAGTATGTCTTTTACAACTGAATGAGGCACAAATGCTATAATGTGAAATGTAAAATGTAAACTCTGAAGTCTCTTCAAGCTTTGACTAAGGCAAAGGCTTGTTTTTCCATTATATTGTACTTCAGAGGTGCATCTCTTAATGCCTTACTGAAAAATGCAATTGGCTGCTCTTTTCCCTTCAAGTTTCTCTGTAACAGGACAACAGCTACTGTGTGTTCTGATGCAAATGAAAATATGAAGAAATCTTTTGTAAAATCAGGACTAATAAGAACTGGTGTTTTGGTAAGTGCTTGTTTTACTAGCTCAAATGATTTCTTTGCTTCTAAGGTCCATTTAACTCCTCCTTCTCTCTTAAGCATATTTGTCATGTTTCTAAGGAGTTCAACTAGATTGGATATGAACCTTCTCAAGAAATTAATATTTCCAATGAAATATTGAAGTTACTTGATGTTTCTAGGATGGTTGATTTGCAATATACCATCGATCCTCTTTAGGTCTATCCTTATTCCTTCTTCAGATATGATATGTCCAAGAAGTTTACCTTTTTGGAGACCAAACAATGTTTTCTTTTGATTTAAAGATGACCCATATTTTCTGCATTTCTCAAAGACTTTTCTTAAGTGTATCAGGTGTTCTTCATCTGTTTTTTAATATATAGTTATGTCATCTAAGTAAATCACTATGAAGTAACCTTTTTCTTCTGAGAATGCAATATCCATGGCTCTCTGAAATGTGGCACCAGCATTCATTAAACCAAAGGGCATTTTCAAATACATGAAAGTACCCCAAGATGTAATAAAGGTTGTTTTAAGTTGATCATCAAGATGTACCAATATCTGATTGTAACCTGAGAAGCCATCTAGCAAAGAAATTCTTCTAGAACCAACTACCCTTTATAAGGTATGATCCATTTTGGGCAAGAGATAGTTGTTCTTTAATGAGGCTTTGTTTAAGTTTCTAAAGTCAATGCAAAGCCTTATCTCTCATGTTTTCTTCCTAACTAATACAAGATTAGACACCCACTCTGAGTATCTCACAAGGAAAATAATTCCAGCATCATACATTTTTCTAATCTCTTTCTCTACCAGTGGTAATTGAACATGGTTGATTCTGCACAATTTTTGTCTATATGGTTTTTGGTTTTCTTTGAGGGGTATCTTATGCTGAATTATCTCTGTATCATATGATTTTAATTCTTCATAACTCCATGCAAATACATCAGAAAATTCTTTAAGTAACTCAAGATATTTCAATTTAATGTGAGTTGGCAGTGTCTTGGATAGTTTGATCATTTTGGGTTTCTGTTCACTGCATATATTACATTCTTCTACTTCAGCTTCAATAGGTTCCAGTTTTGGATTTTTGGCAACATCATTCAAGTCAAAAAATTCTTCTAATGGGACCAATCCTTTTGGCAAGCTTTGATTTTTATATTGTAGCACTTTTAAGTCTTATTTTTCTAAATCTGTGCTTGGTTCTATTGTGTGTTCAGGTTCTTTGAATAACAGATTTATATCAGCAATCTCGGGACACTTTTCTTCTTCAAAAAGTGGGTTTTCCTCAGTAGGACAGTCTTGTTCATATTCTGAATCTGAACTTTGCACTTCAAATTCATTTCTGGAATGTAGGAAGTCTTCTATTTGTTTATCTCCTTTAAAAAATTGCCAGTATTTTTCATTATCCGAGACAATTGGTCTATATTTTACTTGGATGGTGTATTGTTTGCTTTCATAAGGTCTTAGACAAGTACTAGCAGCAAAGTCTAATCCATTGGAAAGAGTGTTTTGGTTCCTTGGGACAAAGGTAAGTTGGAATTCAGCAAATGCTTTTAACAAGTCCATGGCATCATCTCTATAGGCTCTAAGTCTGGGATGTTTAGCAGTCTATTCCCCATTTACTTGCTTGATTATCAATTTTGAATCTCCATGAATTGTTATCCTCTTGGCCCTTAATTTTTTCAATAAAGGCAGGCCTAAAAGGAGAGCTTCATACTCTACTAGGTTATTTGTGCATTGGAAGTTTAATCTATAAGAATGATCCTCAGCATGATTGTTTTCATTTTTGTGCACCCATATGCCTGCTCCAGCACCAGTTTTAGAGAAAAACCCATCAAAACTCATACTCCAAAGAGGACTGTCTTCAGATTTATCATTTTTTTCACTTCTATCCTCTCTTTCTTGTTGACCATTACGTTTTGTGTAAGGGCCTGCACTATGTTTTTTCTCTGATTTTTTCCTCAATATTTTCACTGTATTGAGGGCTTATTCTTTGATTATCATGATCTGCACTATATTTATGACTGTTTTGGACCTCAAGGCCATCAATTTGTTTGCTGTGAATTTCTAAGTTTGCAAACTGATCTAATGATTTTTCCTTTCCCTCCTTTCCCTCTATGGCGGCCACTATATTGGTTGATGTTTCATTTACTAATTCTTGCTCATTAGGAATCTCAACATTGTAAAGAATGAATGAGTCAAGGTCAGTGTGTATGGAATAAAGAGGAGAGTTTTCTGGTCTTTCTTGGTTACTCACCATGTACTTCATGTGTGTTTCCCTATAGAGTCTTCTAGGTTGACTAAAGACAGGGATGGTGGCATAAGTCATATCCATCTACATAGTACCTTGCAACTTAGCACCCCATGATCTTGAAAGGAGCATGCCATATTTGAGGGGTATATCAGCCATTACAATGTCCATCACTAGGCTTTTGGCTGGAATTTGGGCTAAGTTAACACATAGATCTTTTATTAGGCCTAAGCATTTTACCCTGCTTGAATCAAAAGAATATAAATCTTTATAAGGTTTGGTTACCTCTAGGCCTAGTCTTTCCATTATTACATTGGGCATGAGGTTATGTGATGCTCCTGAATCAAGCATGGCATTGCGCAAAATATTATCATGGATGTTCAAACTGATGTAGAATGGGGGGGTAGTTCCTTCTTGAAATTTTCCTTCAATCTTAGGACCAAACAAAAGCTCTGGTGTATCATCATTCAAATTAACATTATCATGAATATCTTTTATGTTCAAAGCTTTCAAAACTTGACATCTATATACATTTTGAGTGACTAATCCCATGATTGGGACAGAGATTTTGATTTTGGCAATTTCATTCTCTAGGCTAAAGGGAATCTAAATTTTCAAAATGTTTGATTCAGCCTTCTTAGTCACTGATTCATCAGCAAAATCAGCTTGTTGATTTCTACTATTTACAGCAGTCAAAATGATTTTTTCAGGAGCATTAGCTGGAATTCTAGTGCTGCTAGGGTCACCACTCTGTTTTTCATTGATTTGGGTGTTTTTTCCTTTGTTTGGATCAGAACTTTTAGCCCCTATGTTATGGTTTTTTGTTGTATTTTTGGCAGTATTTAAAAAGTTGTTTTTGGAAGAATTATCTGAGGTTTTATTTTTGGGAGTTTCTAGGTTCTTTTTACTTCTTAGGTCATATTGTTTGGGCGCTCCTATGATGGAATTTTCAAAGTCTTGGTCAGAGTATTTAGTTTCTAGTCTTCTATCATCATAGGGTGTATATAGACCTTGTTTCCTTTTATGGAGGAAATCAGAATCCTCATTTCTCACCTCCAACATGTTCATGTTATCATCCTATGTTTGTTCAATTGTTTCTCCATCCTAATTAACATAATTTTCTTGAAAAGGAGGTATGATCTGCTGATCATAATCTCTTTGTCTATTTTAAGGTTGATTTCTGCTAAAGTTCTGATTTTGGTTTTGGGATTGATTTCTGTTTTGGGGAGCTTTTTGATTTTCTCTAGATTGAGGTCTCTCATATATGTTCATCCTTTCCATAGTTTTGACTACACTGTCCAGTTTTGAGTCAGATGTGGATCGTGCAGCTTCATCTCTATATGATACCCTCTTCTCAGTCTTCATTCTAGCTCTCTTGACAATCAAATTTTCCTCAACACTTACTGCCCCTATTTGCATGTCTTCTAATGTGAGGGGTTCCCTTTTTCTAAATTGATAGGCCATTTTGGGATCAAATCCATCAGGGAATTTCATTAGAGCTAGGCCTTGTGGAGGTTTCATATGGATGGATAGGGCGTTGTACACACTATTGAATCTAGTGCAGTACTCTTGAACTCCCTCTTCAACATTCCTTTTAATGTTCTCATATTCAGATAGAATCTGGAGAGGATTATTTTTGACCTCCCATTTGTTTAAAAATAATTGATGGAAATCTTGGAGGTCATTAATAGCATTAGGGGTTAAGTTTTTGAACCAGTTTCTTGCTTATCCCCCTAAAATTTGAGCAAACAATCTGAGTTTAACGGTTTCATCATCTATCTCATTTATGTCAAAGTAATCATTCATTTTTTCCACATGTAGTTGAGCTATAGTAGAACTACTAACATCATATAATGGAATCTTGGACTGATAGTCTTGTGGTAGAACAGGTAAAGGAAAAGGAAGGACCAAGGGAGCATACCATGTTGCCATGATATGAAGTTGTGGGATGAATGGGGGGTTTACAAGTGGATTAAGGTGATGAAGTGGAGTGGTTTGAACTGTGGGTGTATGGATAAAAGAAGTGGTTGGACTAGCAAGAGACTGTTGAGTAGATTTAGGATGAGAGAAACCAAAGTTATGAATGCAATGAAGATCAGGTGGGGTGGTTTCTCTGCTATCAATATGTTCACCACTATTTTGGGGTGAGTATGGGGGCTCAAAGTCCCTTTGATCTATACCACTAAGTGACTTAGGTCTGGATAGGTTTCTTCTGAAAGGTAAGTCAACTTGAGTATCTTGCAGAGCTGTAAGATTTTCAGGGACAAAATTAGCTCTATGAATTGGTCTGAAAACAGTTGAAGTCTTGGATTTAGGATATTTCCTAAGGATACTTTCTGGATTATCAACTATCTCAGGAGGATTTAGGTCAGGATAGGCTCTAGTATGAATTCTTTTAGAAGCCACTATGTTGTGTTTCTAGACCCAATGATGGGAAAAGTTCAGCCAAGTATGAAAATCTTTAAAAGGAAAACTAATATTTTTTGAAAGAAACCTTAATATTCAAAGTTTACTTAACTGAGTTGGTATGATGTTATGATAAAATTTTCCCAGTGGAGTCTCTGGAAAACCAAGGGAAATCAACAGGCCTACTGAATACCAATGGAGTCACCAGGTGAAGGATTTTTACTTGTTTTCAAGGTTTGGTTATTGTTCACCATCAACAATCAATAATAACCAATCTTGGTGACACTTGTCTCATTTAGGAATAGGGGTTTGTTGAGTTGTGAAGTTATCTATTACTCAATCCCCAATATGGTCGCCACTATGTTAGGCTCCCGTAGTTTGCAAGATTGGCAAGAAAAAACGTTGCAGGGCCTACATCAGAACCACTTTGGAATCCTAATATCTAGCCCTCCTGGATTCAGAGAGAGATCTCTCTATATGTGTTTTAGAATGATATGCTTATAGGCTCATGATATGATATTAGGCTAATTATGAAGTACAATGGATTTTTTTTGGTTTTGGTTGGGTAGGATATGATCAAAATAAAGGAAGTCCTTTGAAGGGTAAAGGTGTGAGTAAGTTGAAAGAATGGTTTAGCTGATAGGATAGGTAAGAGACAGTATCAATCCATTGGGCTATGGAGTCACAAAAGGATTCAATTGCACAACAAGTTTCAAGAGTGGTCCATGGGGCAATTCATCTATATCAAAGGATTTCTTTAGATTGATTAGTGATATGGAACGTTAAAAGTGTTGTGAAAAAAACAAAGCTAAAATCAATTAAGCATTCTAACTTCACTAAAACAAGAAACGCCTTTCAAAGTAACTGTTTTGAAGCAAGCCAAAGGACAGGGCAAACCATAGACTGATTTGGAAAATACTCTTACTAAAGCACACTTTTCAGACAACAATCCAAAAATCTAACAGATTACCTTCAGAAAGTATAAAACATGAAAGATAAACATAAAAAGTAGCCTAAGATAAAATAAGGACTTTGAACCTATCCTGCTTTCGACATACTCTTAAGGGATATTTTCAAAGCAACTGTTGGAGCTAAACTAGAGGACAGGGCTAACCATAAACTTTTCTAGTTCATCTTTACTTAGCAGAATTTTCAAGAACTTTCAAAGACAATATCTCAAGTTGTACTCAGGAAACATGGGCTCACCAACACTTCACTGGTTATACTCTATTGAATCACCATTGAAACACAGTCAGAACAAAACATAAAGATAAAGCTTATCATTGAGAATTATGGTACATTTTACATTAAATCCTAATCTAAATTTGCTGCTCTTTATCAAAGAAAGTGGACAACATAAAAATATAAGAAAAAAAAAATTACAGTAAGAAAAACATCACCATTGACATAGACCAGGATCCCATCAATCAACTTGTATATTTGATGTTCGAACCAGTTACAATATTTAAGTCCAATAGGTCTTTACAGCTCCAACTTCTCTTCTCAGCCTATCTTTCTTTAATCACTAACAAAGCTTCAGCAACTTCAGAAACTATTTACATTCAACAAGTAACCAACCAACCAACAATACTGGGCTCCTCATATGATATATATAGGTAAATTGAGGAGGTGGAGTGAAAGGAAGGTCTAACTTATTCAATTAATACAGAGTAAATGCTTCTCGACCTTTGGGAGGCCTAATGGAGAAGATATCTAATGTCTTAGCTCTGTTAATTGATTTTTACATTAACTTTCATCTAGTTCAGTCACTTTTGTTGACTTTTGAGACTTTTGGTAACTGGAAATTAATTTTTGAGTTGTCTTTGAAAATATCTCTGACTGTGCATTCAATTTTTATGTTTTTTGAGGTAAATAAGTTGGTAGGTGGCATTTTGATCTTTTGGAGAAGTAAAGGCTTCGGTGATTTGTCCTTCGAAGCCATCTTTCTGCTGATCTATCTGATTATGCTCTTTAAACTTTGATTAGGCCTTTGATATAGCTTTAGGCCTGAATTTACTTCCGCCTTCATAAATTTTTTTGTTTTCTTTATCTCCTTTGATGATTGCTTCAAACCTTTATTTGCTTATCTTTAGTCTCTGCACTCCTTTAAATTTCACTGTTTGTTGTATTTCTTGATGTACAGGGGTCCTTGGTTACTGCGCTGGAGGGTTTGAATGAATAGTCAATGTTCATGACACATTTCCTTAAATGTGGAATAAACCCTTTCTTATCCCTTTTTTGCATTGATTTGAGCCGCAGAAGGTCATCACCTTCGACCCCGTCCCTTTTATGGACTGTGGGAAGATTCAGATGCCTTAGAACCACCATTGAACCTACACAGTCAACAAATATTAAATAAAACCTGCAATTTAGGATAAAAATGCTTACAAAGGGTTTTGGCGGAGGCGGAGGAGCTGTGCGGAGGTGAAAATGCATGTGAGAGGAGGTTCCATGGATGAAACCTGTAAAAACGGGATTAAAATGTGATGGCGCATAATCAGGAACGATGGTTTTGGAGAATAAAAAAGGTGGTATTTGCACGGAGGGAGAGTGGTAAGCGGTTTTCCGTGAATCAAATGCAATATGCATCAATGCTCGACATGTGGCTTTGAGAAACCACCCATTTCACGCTTGAGTTGCATGTTGGGGAAGGAGGGGTGAAATGAACGCGAAAAGGGATAAGGGCCATTAGATCTGGGAGCTACAGATCTACGGTTGAGAATGAATGTGGAGGGATAAGAGTAGTATGGCAGGATGATATGGTGGGGCCGGGCTGACGTAAGCCTATTTTTGTCTTGTAGCGGAAGGGGTTAATTGGCGGGGTTAATTGATAGGGTTGAGTGCGGGCCGTTGGATCGGAAATGATCAATGGCCAGGTAATTTTTTCGGGAGGAGATGGTGGATGAAGGAGGAGGAAAAGGTGGAGCCCCGATGGCCGTCAGATCTTCAAGATCGACGGTGGAGAGTTGATCGGGGGAAAAAGTCAGGATGGGGGATTAACAAAGAAAAAAGGGGTTTAGTAAAGGAATGAGAAAAGAGGTCTTGTGGAGGAATAAGTGACCGAGAGCGGAAATGAAAAAAGGCCAAGGGTTTTAGCACTCGGTCATGGACCTGGGTCACATAGAGGAAAAGGCTTAGGGCTAAAACCAAAAAAGCGCTTAAGGCCCATATGTAAAAAAGGCTATCTTTAGGCCAAAAATGAAGGTTTTAAGGCCATTTGATGTTTTCAGTAAAGCTAAAAAGGCTTAATTTAAACCAAATAAAGGAGAATAAATGGTTTAAAGGGGATTTGGTAGCCTTTTAAGGGGGAATGAAGGGTAAATGGAGAGAGGAAATGGATTTTTTAGAGGAATGAATGACTGTTAGGAAAAATTAAAAAAAGGGTGAAATGGAGGAAATTTGGAGGGAATTGTCAGGGTGAAATAATGGGAAAAAGGCTTTGAAGCAGTAATATTTTGAACCAGAAGGGTTTATTGAAGGATCTTCGTAATGAAAATATTAATGAAAAGGATCTTTTGGATTTGGAGAATAGTTGTGGCTTCAAGAACTCACAGAAAATTCAATTAGCCATCATTTTATATGAATTTTTTTTATAAATGGCTAACAGCTGCAATTGGCCTTAAGTAAATCATAATATAATATGAAAGAGGGAATAATCCTCCTTGGTACAACATTATTCTCATATAAATTAAATATGTAAAAATCATAATGCAAAATTGTACCTTCTCTACCATGTACTTTGGTCCTTGAGCTGAAATGGCTCAATTAGAAACTCTCCCTCACCCCCAATGAGTAGGGAAGTGGTTGTGACATCCTCTCCATCACCATCCAAGCTATGCATCTCTCCATATTCTGATATATATCCTTCTGGATGCCCTCCCAAATGAACTCCTCCATCAAAGAATTAAATGCATCCAAGTGCATGGAAAGAAAGTCCACGTGTGTTGCATGTAGTAGCTTCCTCTTGAGCTCAGAAACTCTAGTCAAGAAGACTCTACCATGAGAATAGATGACCTCATCAACCACCATGTATCTATCATCTCCCTCTGGGTCGTCAAGAATCATGCAAGCACCAAGATCCTTGGAGTACTCTACCAAGAGTTGAGACCTCCAATATGGATCAATCCTCCTAAGAGACAGCGCTGAAGATCTGAAATGTGAAGCTCTCCACATGCTGTTGTCTTCTCCTTTGACATCCCTCATGCCAAATTCATCCTCCAAAGTGCTTCCATGCCCATCATGTAGCTACTCATGCTCAAATATAAGTGGTGACCTTTGGAAGTTGGCCTCCCATGAGAAGCTCCCATCCAAAAAGAATCTCCTGATCTTTGCCAAAGTAAGCATGAGTGGCCTCCATCTACTCCAATGTATGGAGGATTCATTCCTTAAAGAAAGTACCCTTTGTTTCTCCAAATCCATGAAGCAACTCCCTTACACCATGAAGGTGCCATCCTCCATCACTGCAACAACTTCTGTTAGCGCAGTATATGTAATGAAAGTGGGTAATGCTGAAAATGGGAGAATGTCTCCCTCCTCCTTGAGTCTACCCTAGACTCTCTGTGCTGTACTAGACCCCTCCAAAGTATCCACCCCTCTGGAATCTAAGAGTGGTGAACCAAATGGTAAGATGTCTCTCACCAACTCTAGATCTGGTGGCCTCCCAGGTGGAATTCCCCCATGTAGTGAGACATCAAAATTTCAAGTGGACTGTATATATGAGTGGATTGATTTTTCCCTGTCTTCACTGCGCAATACAGTCTCCTCCTTTTGTATAGAAACCTCCTGAAATAGATAAGGGTGAATGCTCATCATCCCTTGATGTTGCTCCTTCCTTTCTTCCATTTGACAATCCACAAAAACTGATACATGCTGCTCTGGAATTGTGCTTTGGTTCCCACATGTTAGATCATTTGGAACTCCTTGCAAAGACACAAGGGCTCCTCTAATGGAAGAAATGGATCCCTTTCCACCTTCATGTGGTGATGGATCTTCTCCCAATGTTACAACGTTGTTAGCTCTTCTCTACTCTTCCCTTTCATCAATATTTGAGAATGCCTCATCATCAATGAGAGACCCTTGATCTTGGTCTTCCCTTGAAGGAGGAACCTCCATGTCTTCATCTATAGAAGAGGACTCTTTAAGAAGTGGGGATATTTCCCTTGGCAAGGCATAATGCATTTTTTTATCCTCTTCAACAAAAATAAGGAGTCGAGTTGGCAGAATATATCTCTTCAACTCAAGCAAAGGTTTTGAGTTTTTGGGTTCAAAAAATGATGTTTTACAATTTTTAATATAAAATATTCTCACTAATTTCTTAGTGAACCCAACATAAGTGTTTACATTTGCATCATTAAATGAAGTAGAACTACAAAACCACCAATCATGGGCCATACCTTTGAGGTGCAATGCTGCTACTCTAATGGCCTCCTTTTCTGAAACTTGGTGTAGCTGGAAATAGGAATCTAGCTCCTTCACCCAAAATTTGGCTTTGCACTTAGCTGATCCATCAAAGTTAGATAGAAATATTATACCTCTCTTACTTCTATTATGGTTACTGGATCTTCTGTCTTCCTTGAGTTGGCAAAACCCTTGGAAATCCAAGTGCTTTTTGAATCTCCATAATTGAGACTCATACTCCTGAAGATAGTCACTCAAGGTCTCCTCCCTTGGTGCATCTTCTTCCTCCATCATTCTTGTAGTAAACGTGGGCAATAAAATGTGTTGTGGATCTGCATGTGTGGCTGAATGTCCACACCCATCATATGAATATCTAGGGCTTGCTTCACTTTCAAACCCTCTTGGAATTTTTCTACACCTCTTCCCTTTCATCTCCTTGAGATCTTCTTTGATATTTTTCATAGTTTGGAAATAATGGAGCCTTGCCTTTGTTTCTTCTGTACATCTTCTCTTTTCTGTGAGAAGAAGCTTCTCCTTCTAATTCCATAATGTCTTGAATGCACAGGATGAGCCAAGATTATGCTCTGATGCCACTGTAATATTCCAAATTGGAAATAACATCAATACAAGACATAATAATGTAAAACACAAAAAATATGATCATGAAATGAGAGGGATCAATATGCAGCCATAATTTTATTAAGATATCAATAGAAATATACAAAATATCTTGAGGGACAAGCCACTCAAGCAATAAGAACAAGCCTCCAATGATCAATACATTCAACTCATGAGTTGCTGCAACTGTATAGAATGCCAGAGAGAAGTGAAAACACTGTCTATATCAATGTAGCTGTTTTTGTAAACATATATAAATGAAATATGTCTGATGGAAGCAAAAGAAATGCCTAGAAATGAAGATGTGGGCTCTAATACATGATTTCTAGCCAACCTGGAAAGGATTGCTAGAAATACCAAGAAATATAAAATGTGACAAATAACCCTGAGGTTGAGATGTCACTGCAAACTGGATCTGAATAGAATGAGGCTATGACAGATCTGAAATGATGATGTCCTCCTCCAATAGTATTTTTAAATAGAAGGTTGATCCCTCTACTCAGAAATAGACCCTACTGAGGAGCTCAATAAACCCTTCCAGAAATTGCCTCCAAAAATAATGCAGTTCAGAATTGTGATTGCACTGTGAGGGATGGTAGATGGTTGGCCTGATGCCAAAGATGTAAAAATATGCCCAGGAGCCCTCATTACTGATCCTCCAATGGATAGGCTACCCCTCCACTGAAAAACAAGCCCAGAAATAGCTCTATGTGATCCTCCTTTGCTGCACCCTGCAACACAACCCAGCTCTAAATAGAAACTACGTTGTAGCTGAAGGAGGTAGCTTGGCCAAAATGCCAAAATTAGGAAATTCAGCTCAAAGAACCTCTCCTTCGTTGAGGATGAGGTAGGGATTCCTGATCAGGAACACCCTTGTGCTAAACAGCACAACAACCCTGCTAAACAACAAGAGGAAGAAAAAGTCTAAACAAACCAATATCAAATGATAATCTAAAACATAAATAACAATAGTTGCCATCCCCTCCATATATAGCATGAGCCTCCTCACATTGGGTCACATCCATACTTGTGACCAAGCTCATGCAAGTTGTCCTCCACTAAAACTGTGTTGTCTCATCATAAAGACCACTCCTCCATGACAACATTGCTGATTTGGTCAAAGTTGATTGAATCAAAATGATCCAATCCCTGTTCACACCCAAAGGTGCTTAATCTAGCTGCTTATTCTTCCTCCTTTCATGTTAGGAGTGTTATTATTCCTTCTAAAGGGGTTTTATGGGTCTCCCCACCTACTTATTCACCTACCTAGTGATAAAACCAACTATAATATTCCATTTAGATGAAGGCTAAATTTTTGGAATACTACACATTCTCAACTCTTATGGGCACGAGACTTCTGATTGGCCGCTTCTCTACAAGAGCGATCTAGAATTCAACCACACATACAAGACACTCTTGGAGGGTACGCAAGTTCCAAATTTTCACCTCCAGGATGCACTGCTATGTCACCTGGGACACCTTTATGTTCCTTCAAGAGAGCGTGCCAAGATGATTTGGGAAGCACACTATAGTCGAGTCGCTGGGAATTTCGGGGTCGATAAAATAGTGGCAGCACTGCAGAAGTATTTCTATTAGGTGAACCTTCGACAGGAAGTTGGGAAGTACATCAGATCCACACTGCTTGTGCCATTTCCAAACCGACCATCAAGAAGCAAGGCCTTTATACTCCGCTACGCACCCCTAGGCGACCTTGGGAATCCATCTCCATGGATTACATGTTGGGCCTTCCTTATACTAAGCATGGAAATGGTTGTATTTTCATGGTCCTCGACAAATTCTCGAAGATAGCCATTATGTCAGCTTGCAAGAAGAATATCACAACAGAAGACACAACTAAACTCTTCTTTGAACGAGTATGGTGCACTTTGGGATCCCAAAGTATATCATCTTTGATTGGGACAGCGGGTTCCTCAGCACATTTTGGTCTAGCCTCTAGTCAATGTTGGACACCAAGCTCAACAAGTCCACAACTTTCCATCCCCAAACTGATGGCCAAACAGAGGTCGTCAACAGGATTATTATACACATTCTTCACATCTAGAATTCAAAGCATCCACACAAATAGGATGAGAGCCTTCCCTATGTACAACAAAGTTATAATATGGCTCTGCACATCTCAACTGGCCACATCCCCTTTTAGGTGGGCCTGTGGTTCCAACAATTATGTCCCCTTGACGTAGCCATGCCATTTGCGGCTACTCAGGCTGATTTGGCTCAGTCTGAAGCTGAAAAAGCAAACATTTTCATTGAGAACATTCATCACATCTTCCAGAAGGTTCATGACATATTGGACAAAGCCAATGCTAAGTACAAGCAATGACATGATAAACATCGGGTGCCACACAACTTCCATGTGGGCGACAAAGTGTGGCTACATTTGCAGAAGGAGCGCCTCACTGGACTCCACTGCAAGATTTAACTGCTCCAATATGGGTCATACACAATCACCAAGGTTGTAGGGAACAATTACTTCGAACTCAGTATTCCACCATTCCTTGGTCTGCACCCAGTACTCAATGTGGATAGCCTTTGGCCCTACTTCCCACCTCTACTGGACACCTCTGACATTGCAGAAAAACTCACACCAATAGAGTTAAAACCAGACTGCATGGAACAGGCCACCACAAATTGTATCATGAACATGCAAATCAAGAACACTCACTAGCAGAAGATCCAACTGTATCGGGTTGTCAAATCTGGCCAACTCCTGCACCAAAGCAAGTGGCTCACCAGGGACCAAATTCAGCAAAAGTTTCCTCACCTCATGGAGGAACTCAATGCAATGGGGACCCTTGATTCCTAAGGGGGGAGGAATAATCCAGGTGGATATTGGTGGCCACTCATCTATTCCACTTGGGGCCCCACAATTATTTCTTTCAGTTTTTCAGTTTCCTTAATTATAACACAGTTTACTAATTTTAGAAGTTTTTTGAGTCCTAAACTTTCGGAGCCGTTTTGAGGCCCTAAATGACATTTTTTGGGAAAAAAACCTCTAGTGAATATGATTTCATTTTTGATGTAATATTAAATATGGATAGTTGTAGTCCTCAGAAAGATCTTTCTAACGATGTATCATGTGTGTCAAACGGAGATAGTATGCCAAAGTTACGGCCCCGGGAAATTGATGTACCAATTTACCCCAACGAGGCCCATATTCTGGAGTTTCATCTCCTAGGGTTAGGTTTTTGGATGTTTAAGGTTTTATATTTTTTCTCAATAATATATAGGCCTTCGAACCTCATTTTAACATAGATTTCAAAGGCCTATAGCCAACACATCTCTTCTCAGTGATAAGCTACCAGCACCCTAGCTAGTTTATTTCCATTCTGTCTGTAAACAAATTTTAGTTCTTTGATATTAATGAAATGAAGTGTTATTTCCACTGCATTTTTGTATTTATGGTTATATGTGTATTCTGTTGTGTTCCCGCATAAATCGGGATTAGTGGTATCAGAGTGGTCTGCTCTTTCTCGATTCTTCTTTAATGTCCCCAACGAGGTCGGGGTATAAGGAGTTAGGGCTCGATCTGGTTCAACCTTTGCAATATCAGCCTCACAAACCCTAAAAGCTGCCCATGAGGTACGAAAAGAAAGATGAGAGAGCAGGAGATCCTACCAAAATATTTCTCGAGGATTCCCACGAAAAACAACGGAACGTGATGATGGATAACTTTGCCCAGATCCTTCAATGACTGCCCACTAGTGGCACATCTACATCCAGCAGCCACTCTAGAGGCGCAACTCCTTTTAAGGTACAAGTAAAGTTCGACATTCCCATATTTGTGGGCCAAATAGATGTAGATGTTGTATATAGATGGTTGAATCTATTAGAAGGATATTTCTCTGTTCATGACTTTTCCAACCGGGAGAAGACTATTTTTGCACTCCTCAAATCTATCCCCCATGTCAAGGATTGGTGGGAAATATACTGTGAGAAAAATGAAGAGGGGGAGCCCTCTCTTTTCTCGGCCGTACCAACTTGGAATTATTTCTGAGATGCCATCAAGGAACAATATTTTCCCGTGGGGAGCTAAGAGAACAAGTACATACTGTTATCACTCGGATTGAACCTCAGGCTGAGAGAGGCAATTCTGAGGTGACCTCAAACCACACTTAGCCAAGTAGCTAGCCCTATTAGGCCAGGAGAGGGCTCTCTCCATATATAACACAATCAAAATGAATAAGGAAAGAATATTTTAGGCCAAGTATAGTAGCTCAGGGTTTTTTATTTTGATTGTGTAGGGTTTTGCTGGATTAGGAGGAGTCAAACAGCTAGGGCAAGGAAATTAGGTCAAAATTTGCAGGGTGTTCTATGGGGCAAGGTAGGTAGAATGTTTGAAATTTAAAGGATGATTATGGTGAGGTGAATAGACCAGTTAGGATTTAGGAATATCATATAAGATTAATTCTCCCTAAACTGAAGAAAATAAACAAGTTATGCAAAATTCCCAAAAACAGAGCATGAAAACATGAATTCTATCTTTAAACTTGAAATTAAGCATATCATAGACATGGAAATGATTTATGAGCTTACAATACATTCATACAAATGATCACAAAGAATAAATTATGTCAAACAAATCATACCATATGGATCCCAAAGAAATAGCTGCAAATTTATCATTAATGTCCAAGCCAAACTAATACAAAATTGTGTCCTTGAGATGCCAAAGCTCCAAGTGAGTCCAACCTCTACAAATGACTAATAAAATACATTATATAGACCTCAAAACCACTCTTCCTAGCCTCAGGGAGTCGAATCCATGAGATAGGGATCAGTTTCACCTACTCCCAAACAAGAAACTGAAGACTAGGAAGATCCAACAATTTGCCTCTAAAAGAGAGGAAACTGATTCATTGGACCTCTAGAGGACTTATCTGATGTATCTACTTTAGATAACAATAAAAACATTACATTTAAATTTATATTGACCTTTTACATCAGTAATTTCTCATTTCCCAAGATAAAAACTCAAAAATTCAAAATTTGCTGAAGACTGTGAAAATTGAATTTTCCTGGCAAAAGCGCAGCGCCGTGACAGGAAAAATAGCCTCTTTTACAAGCAACTTTTGGAGGCCTTCCCGATGTCCAAATAAGCTCCATGATAGCTCATTAGAAATATCTCTGAGTCTAGTTCTGAAATTTACCTCCATTTTCCAAAATGGTGCCCATCTTCCTTGTCAAAAATCACTTTTCCCAAGAGTGGTATTAGCGCAGCGCCAAGGTCAAAAAGGAGGCAGAAACATGAAAAATTGGTGGTTTTTTGCACTTTTGAGGGACCAATTCTCCTCCAAAGTTCCTGAAACTCTCCAAGGTTGATGTCCTCATCATTCTAAACATGATGGTGGTGACCATTTTTCCATTGGAGGCTCCAAGAAAAAACGCAGTGCCCTGCGCTACATTTTTGGAAAATTTTATGTGTGTCAAAATTGCCCAAAAATCCAAAAATGTACCAAAGTGCCAAATGTGCCAAAACTTGTCAAAATTGTGAGGTTAATTGCTGATAAAGGTCTTGAGGTGTGAAGAGACACTTCATCAAGTATGTTTAACCTCTCCTTCTCCTTTTTCTCGGTCAAATCTTGAATTTTTGCATGGGCTCGTTTGAGCTTGTCCCTTGCAATTTTATTTCTCATGGCATAGTGCTTTGACATTTTCCTCTGAATATCATTGTCCTTTTTTTATTTATTTAGCAAGCCCTCCAGATTCAAATTTTCTCTATCAAGCCATGACTCTCTATCCTTCCTAATCTCTATGGCAAGTAGCTCACTTGGAGTGAGCTGCTCTGCCAACTCATCTTCTTTCTGTCTCTCAAGGGCTAGAGCTCTTTTCAACCCTCTAGTATTTGGTCTCTATCTAGGAGGTTGATCCTCGTCATCATCAATCTCACAAAATCTGTCCAAGCTCTCCTCCAATAAGGCTTTAGCCCTCTCTGCCTCTTTCTTTTCTTTAACGGTCTTTACCTCACTAATAATCAGCTTGGTCTTCAGTTGTTGATTTTCTTGCTCAAGAAAACCAATCACATATTGTGATCTTTTGAGATTAGCTTCAAGTTCACTAATATTTTCCTCATTAGTTCTGATTAAAGCACTGGTGATTCTATCCTCATCCTCTTCATCAAGTTCAATCAGCTGAAACTCATGCTCTGTTTCATGTTTGTCCTCCTGCTCCTCAATGATTGGCTCTTTAGCCTTTTCTTTTCCCTTGTCCACCTGTTTTGATGATGAAGAAAGCATGGACCCTTTCACTCCAAGTGAAGTAAACACATGCATGTGGCCTCTTTGATAGGTCTTAGGAAATGGCTCAACATGAGTCACATTAGCCCAAGTTGCCTCAATGTCCCTTTCACTACTTGATGCCTCA
The DNA here is from genome assembly GCA_034641835.2 of Pinus albicaulis. Lineage (NCBI taxonomy): Eukaryota > Viridiplantae > Streptophyta > Pinopsida > Pinales > Pinaceae > Pinus > Pinus albicaulis. The sequence continues at coordinate 198,290,404 of CM076570.1, read as the reverse complement.
GTATCATGACGTGATGATGGTGAAGGATTACAGAAAGGTGAAGAAGTAGGATAAACATGAGGTGAATGCATATGACTAGGTGATGATGTATGAGTAGCAGGCTGAGATGGTAAGTGGATATAGGAGGATGAGATGATGAAGGGATGCTCTACTCATGATGACTAGGTGGGGTAGTAAAAATTTCATTTGCAATGAATGTGTCCCATGAAATGTTCTTCTGCTCAAGATGATGCATCACTACCATCTTAATGAGGGATTGGTGAAAAAGACATTGCATTTGATGATTATAATGCCTCCTTTGCACAATGTATGCCATCTTGTCAATGCTTTGGGAGAGATAGTAAGGTATATGAAGCATTATGAATCTAGTGAAGTGCATGAGGAGTCAGATATGGTATGAATAAAGTCGAGAAAACCTCCCCTCAAAAGTGAAATACTTCATGATTATTTTCATCATGGGGACATATCGATCAAGGATATGAGAGAAAGGGAAAAAAATTTCATATCATCCTTATATCTAAGTTTGAGATATGGTTCATAATAGCTCAGATCAAGGTTTACCTTTTTAAACCATTTCTCTCCCACATTAGGGATCCATGTAGCAGCTGAAATGGCATTAGTGGACATGGTAAAAGTGACCCCAGCAAGAGTAACCTGCCTATCATGAATATTTGTGATGAAAAACCTTGTCAACATAGGGTGATACTAAATCTGTTGCACCCTCTCACAAAACTAAAAGCAACCAACTTGTTTAAAACAAGACATAGTGAGAGGAGATGCCATGAGTTCCTTTGTGTTTATTGGTTCATATATGTTAATTTTCCCTCCTTTGTGATCAATTTTCTTTGGTTTTTGTTCCTCACTGACACCTGTGTCATCCTCTTCAGACATCTTAAGCTTTGAAGGCTTTGAAACCCTATGGATGAGGTAGATGGGGATGGAGAGTGAAAATAGGTCTAGGGAATAGGAATAGGGTTATAAAAATTTAGGTGGATGGGGGCAGGGGTTATTGAACTCAGGGAGGTGATAGGGGATCAAAATTTTTAGTTAATTGGGAATTAGAATTTATTTACAGGTTTGATATGGTTGCCTAGGAAATTGAGATGCCTAGGTCTTAGGGTTTAGGGGAAAATGGATTTAGGGAAAGTGATATGGTGTTGTAGGGAAGGAATATAGTTTACAGTGATGTAGGAAAGGAATGTGAGGTTTATGGGCACCAATTTGGGAATAAAGAGTGAATTTAGGGTTTGTAGCAAGACAAACTTCCAAATTTGCATAGAAACCAAAAACACCATGAAATTTCTCTTGAAGACTGCAAGGAAGTGGAAATTACATTTTAATTACTTGCCAAGAGGTGATCAGGATATTTGCAAAAGGTTTGAAGAAATTTGGATGAGTTTTGAAGCTTGTAGAGAAAAATGGGCAAAAGCGTAGCGCCAAGACAAAAGCGCAGCGCCACTCTACAAAAGCGTAGAGCCAAGGTACATTTGGAGGCCTTCCCTGTGTCCAAATTGGGCCCAAGATAGCGCGTTGGAAATAATATTCTATCTTATTTCCAAATATACCATTTTTTCCTTATTGGAGTTGATTTGACCTATCAAATGTTGATTTTCCCAAGACTGGTCAAAAAGTGCTCAATGAGGGTGCAGAAATGCAGAGTGCTGGTGCAGGAAACTTTTGGAGGCATTCCTTAACTCCAAATTCAGCTCATGATAGTGCATTGGAAATATCTCTCTGTCTAGTTATCATTGGACTCATCAAGAAAGTCATTTGGACGCTACAGTTATGAGAAAACGTGATTTTCCCAAGGTCACTCCAAAAGTGTAGCAACTCTCCCATGACACCTGTATTTTTGAAATTTCTCAAAAAACATGAAACCTGTGTAAAAACAGAAGGTGTTTTTTCTTCCTTGACCTATTACGAAAAAAAAAACTCTCTCACTTTTGTCAAATTCATCTTTTTTTGGTCATAAACATAGTTTGAAGCAAATTGTCCCTATGAGTGGCAAATAAATCAACTCTTGGAATGATTTCTTTAAAAATGATGGAGAAATGATCTTATGAGTCAGAATGGCCTCATACTTACTGAAATTACCTCCCTTATGTATCGTCTACTCATATGCCTCCTTTTCATAGCAAACCCTAGCTTAGTGGGAGAGGAAATTAGGGTTTAGTGCTTGTGAACAATGATGAATTGGGCACCCTTGGGAAAAGACAACTCCCTTTGACATTTGATGTGTTGGCATGCATATTTCTGAGTTGGAAGCCTTTGGGATACTGAATACTTATTACTTTTGAACTGACTGAAGCAAATCATGAGCTTATTTTGGGTCACCTTCACACCTTCTGTTGCCCTTTATTGAAAATGAGACAATGCAATGATTTGACCTAATGAAACCCTAGTGACCTAATGAGAAATGAAAGATACTGACTCAACCAGTGATTTTGACAAAAAGTGAAATGAGAGCAGACTTGTTTTTAGCATGATGAAGACATTTAAGAGGGTCAACAGGCATATGCTTGTGAAGGAAAATGGGACACTTGACAAGGACAACCATGAGTGGAAAATTTTTATATCATGACCTAATGGAATGATTGAAAATTCTTTGGAGTGGGACACCTAAGATTCACATGAAAAATGTGTTTTGATCCCTAGTGGAAGTATGCAAATACTGACACTAACATTGGCTCCAGCTGGGGATGGTAGCTCCTTGGAGGTGCCAAGAACACCGTAGACCAAGTGCCTATTCATTGGGCATGAAGTCAATAGCTAAAAACTGAAACTAAACCTGAAACTGAGAACACAATGCAAACTTCCACCCACACTAATAGATCATCAAAGCCTTAGGTCCTTCACCTCGGGCTTCAAACCTTGATGAATTTTATCAACACTTGCTGAAAATAAAATCAAATCAAACTGAAATGATACCAACCTACTCTAATCTACTGCACAATTGCTGATTAGGTGAAATGATCCTTCCAATATAACCAATCGAGGATATGGCTACTTACTGAAGTTATGCTATCACTTTCCTCGAGCAGGCATAATGTACATGTAGGCAACTCATGATAGAAACTGAAAGCAAGACTTATGCTGACAAACAAAACAACATTCATCTTCTCCAATGCTTGCAAAAGGCTACTAAAGGGATCTTGAAAATACTGAAGCATTACCTTGTATTGAGATCTAGCAGCAAAAATACAAGTACTCCCTTCATTCTGATCTGAAAGAACACTTTTTTGTTGATCCATAGAAAGGCATAGGGAAGTATAACCTTCTGCTATCTGAGTTTTGGCTGAAAATTCCTCAAGCATGGGTAACTCTAATTCTATCTCTAGCATATTGTCTCCCTCTGGTTCACATATCTCAAATTCATAGTCTAAGTCATCCTTAAACAAGAAACATTCTTCGGGATATCAAACATGACAGCCCTCTCATCTTCATGAAAGAAAAAAATATCTACTAGCTGATCTCCTTGGAGGGAATCATCATCATAAATTGGTTTACTCACAACAATTTCCTGTATAGTTTCATCAAGCTCCTCATCAAAATTATCTTCAGATTCATCATACTTAGGCAAATCATTTTGAGGAGAAACTTCATCAAATATGAACATTGAAAAAGGAGATTTTTTTTTTTCATGATGATCTATAAATCTAATTTCATGATTGTCCTCATTTAAACTTAGATTTTTATTTTCAAAAATGGTTTTACCAACACTTTCTTGACTATGTGAACACTGCAAACCTGCTTTAGCTTGGGCTGCAATATGACTATTCAGGAGTTGATCTATCTCACCTTCAGACAAAGGAGAAAGTACTCTTTGTTTTCTTTTGATAACACAGTAATTGTCTTCTTTCTCTCTTGAAGATTCACAAGGATGATGAATATCTTCTTTAGCCTTTGGCTGATCAACTTATTGTACTGCTGCAAGAATTGTCTCCTGTAGGAAGTCTTTATGAACATCAAGACAATATACATCATCTTTTTCTTCCATGAGAGAACACACTTGCTCTTTTTGGTGATGAAAATGATTGTCATGCAAAGCCTCCAAGATCACTTCATCCATGAACTCATTATCATCATAAGAATCCTCTAGGTTTTGAATGAAAACCTTAAAATGATCACAACAATTACTAACCAAAGACAAAGAAGGGCAGGAATCCTTGTATTCTTCATAAAATATTGAATGGAAAACTCTAAGAGAAAAAATACTAACATGTGGCAAACCTTCATACCAAGATCGTGCTTTTCCTTCAAGATAATCCATGAACATCTTGAAGAGACAATCTTCAGGAAATTCAACCTTCAACTTGCGTGTATGCATGTGAAATTTAACTAGATGTAAAGCAGCATCAATCCTATCATCATCTTTAAGTATAGGAAAATTAATTTGCCAATCTACCTTAGGCATCTTATTTGGGAAACCTGGAATGTGATCCAGGCTCATGGGAGCATACCTTCTTGCAATAGTTTCCATCTTGAAAAATCTTGAAGCTACTGATCTTCATGCAGTGGATTCACCATGAAGTGTTGGTTTTCTGGATCTTTCAGTGAATGGAGTCGTCAGGTGAATGGTTCAACCTTCATATGTGTCCAAATGTTGTTCACCATCAACAATTAGATCTAAAAAAAATTCTTTCTTTCCCATGGAATATTTGATCTTATGCTTTCGCCAGTGGAGTAGCCAAAATGTTATCACTCGGAGTGAACCTCAAGTTGAGAGAGGAATTCTGAGGTAACCTCAAACCACACTTAGCCAAGTAGCAAGCCCTACTAGGCCAGGAGAGGGCTCTCTTCATATAGAACACAGTCAAAATGACTGAGGAAAGAATATTTTAGGCTAGGTATAGTATCTCAGGGTTTTTTATTTTGATTGTGTAGGGCTTTGCTGGATTAGGAGGAGTCAAACAACTAGGGCAAGGAAATTAGGTAAAATTTGCAGGGTGTTCTATGGGGAAAGGTAGGTAGAATGTTTGAAATTTAAAGGATGATTATGGTGAGTTCAATAGATCGGTGAGGATTTAGGAAGTGCATATAATATGAATTCTCCCTAAACTGAAGAAAATAAAAAAATTATGCAAACTTCCCCAAAACAGAGCATGAAAACATGAATTCTGCCTTTCAACTTGAAATTAAGCATATCATAGACATGGAAATGGTTTATGAGCTTATAATACATTCATAAAAATTATCACAAAGAAGAAACTATGTCAAACAAATCATACCACATGGATCCCAAAGAAATAGCTACAAATTTATCATTAATGTCCAGGCCAAACTAATACAAAATTGTGTCCTTGAGATGCCAAACCTCCAAGTGATTCCAACCTCTACAAATGATTGAGAAAATACATGATATAGACCTCAAAACCACTCTTCCTAGCCTCAGGGAGTCGAATCCATGAGATAGGGATCAGTTTCACGTACTCCCAAACAAGAAACTGAAGACTAGGAAGACCCAACAGTTTGCTTGTAAAAGAGAGGAAATTGATTCATTTGACCTCTAGAGGACTTATATGATGTATCTACCCTAGATAACAATAAAAAAATGACATTTAAATTTATCTTGACCTTTTACATAATTAATTTCTTGTTTCCCAAGATAAAAAGTCAAAAAGTCAAAATTTGTTGAAGACTATGAAAATTGCATTTTCGTGGCAAAAGCACAGTGCCATGACAGGAAAAATAGCCTCTTTTGCAAGAAACTTTTGGAGGCCTTCCGAGTGTCCAAATAAACTCCATGATAGCTAATTGGAAAGCTCTCTTAATATAGTTTCCAAATATTCCTCCATTTTCCAAAATGGTGCCCATATGCCCTGTCAAAAATCACTTTTCCCAAGACTGGTATTAGCGCAACGCCAAGGTAAAAAAGGAGGCAGAAACATGAAAAATTGGTGGTTTTTTGCACTTTTGAGGGACCAGTTCTCCTCCAAAGTTTCTGAAACTTGCTGGGGTTGATTTCCTAATCATTCTAAACATTATGGTGGTTACCATTTGTCCATTGGAGGCTCCAAGAAGGGCACTGCATTTTTGGTAAATTTTCTGTGTGTCAAAATTTCCCAAAATTCCAAAAATGCACCAAAGTGCCAAATGTGCCAAAAATTGTCAAAATTGTGAGGTTACTTGTTGATCAAGGGCTTGAGGCTTGAAGAGACACCTCAGAAATTATTTTTAACCTCTCCTTCTCCTTTTTCTCGGTCAAAGCTTGAATTTTTGCATGGGCTCGTTTAAGCTTGACAATTGCAATTTTATTTATCATGGCATAGTGCTTTGAAATTTTCCTCTAAACATCATTGTCCTTTATGGATTTCTTTAGCAAGCCCTCCAGATGAAAATTGGCTCTATCAAGCCATGAATCTCTATCCCTACTAATCCCTATGGTAAGCAACTCACTTGGAGTGAGCTTCTCTGCCAACTCAGCTTCTTTCCATCTCTCAGGGGCTAGAGCTCTTTTCAACCCTCTAGTCTTTGGTCTCTATCTAGGAGGCTGAACCTCCTCATCATCAATCTCACCAAATATGTCCAACGTTTCCTCCAATAATTATTTAGCCCTCTTTTCCTCTTTCTTTTCTTTGATGGTATTTAACTCACTAATAATCTGCTTGGTCTTCAACTGTTGATTTTCTTGCTTAAGAAAGCCAATCACATATTGTGCCTAGTCAATATTATCTTGAAGTTCACTAATATTTGCCTCTTTTCTTCTGATTAAATCACTGGTGATTTTATACTCATCCTCTTCATCATGGTCAATCAGCTGAAAATCCTGATCTATTTCATGTTTGTCCTCCTACTCCTCAACGATTGGCTCTTTAGTATTTTCTTTGCCCTTGTCCACCTATTTTTTTGATGAAGAAAGCATGGCCCCTTTCACTCCAAGTGAGGTAAACACATGTATGTGGCCTCTCTGATAGGTCTTGGGAAATGGCTCAACATGAGTCACATTAGCCCAAGTTGCCTCAATGTCCCTTTCACTACTTGATGCCTCAGTATCATGATGTGATAATGGTGAAGGATTACGGAAAGGTGAAGAAGTATGATCAACATGAGGCGAATGCATATGACTAGGTGATGATGTATGAGCAGCAGGCTGAGATGGAAAAGTGAATATAGGAGGATGAGATGATGAAGGGATGCTCTACTTATGATGACTAGGTGGGGTAGTGAAAATTTAATTTGCAATGAATGTGTCCCATGAAATTTTCTTCTGCTCAAGCTGATGCATGACTACCATCTTAATGAGGGAATGGTGAAAAAGACTTTGCATTTGATGATTATAATGCCTCCTTTGTACGATTTATGCCATCTTGTGAATTCTTTGGGAGAGATAGTAAGGTATATGAAGCATTATGACTCTAGTGAAGTGCATGAGGAATCATATATGGTATGAATAAATTTGAGAAAACCTCCCCTCACAAGTGAAATACTTCATGATTATTTTCATCATGGGGACATACCGGTCAAGGAGATGAGATAAAGGGAAAAGAGTTTTCTTATCATCCTTATATCTAGGTTTGAGATATGGTTCATAATAGCTCATATCAAGGTTTAACTTTTTAAACCATTTCTCTCTCACATTAGGGATCCCTATAGCAGCTGAAATGGAATTAGTGGACATGGTAAAAGTGACCCCAGCAAGAGTGACCTTCCTATCATGAATATTTGTGATGAACAACCTTGTCAACACAGGGTGATACTGAATCTGCTGCACCCTCTCACAAAACTCAAAGCAACCAACATGTTTAAAACAAGACACAGTGAGAGGAGAGGCCATGAGTTCCTTTGTGGTTATTGGTTCATATATGTTAATTTTCCCTCCTTTGTGATCACTTTTCTTTCATGTTTGTTCCTCACTGACACATCTGTCCTCCTCTTAAGACATCTTGAGCTTTGAAGGATTTGAAACCCTATGGATGAGGTAGATGGGGATGGAGAGTGAAAATAGGTCTAGGGAATAGGAATAGGGTTATAAAAATTTAGGTGGATGGGGGTAGGGGTTATTGAACTCAGGGAGGTGATAGGGGATCAAATGTTTTAGGGAATTGGGAATTAGAATTTATTTACAGGGTTGATAGGGCTGCTTAGGAAATTGAGATGCCTAGGACTTAGGGTTTAGGGGAAAAGGGATTTAGGGAAAGTGATATGGTGTTGTAGGGAAGGAATAGAGTTTGCAGTGATGTAGGAAGGGAATGCGAGGTTTATGGGCACCAAGTTGGGAATAAAGAGTGAATTTAGGGTTTGTAGCTAGACAAACTTCCAAATTTACATAGAAACCAAAAACACCATAAAATTTCTCTTGAAGAATGCAAGGAGGTGGAAAATACATGTTACTTACTTGATAAGAGGTGATCAGGATCTTTGCAGAAGGTTTGAAGCAATTTGGATGAGTTTTGAAGCTTTTAGAGCAAACTGGGCAAAAGCGCAGTGCCACTCTGCAAAAGCACAGCACCAAGGTGAAAATTGGGCCCAAGATAGCATGTTGGAAATCTTATTCCGTCTAATTTTTAAAAATATCTTTTTTTCTGATTGGAGTTGATTTGACCTGTCAAAAGTTGATTTTCCCAAGACTGGTCAAAAAGTGCTGAAAGAGGGTGCAGAAATGAAGAGTGCTGGTGCAGGAAAATTTTGGAGGCCTTCCTTAACTCCAAATTGAGCTCATGATAGCGCATTGGAAATATCTCTCTGTTTAGTTATCATTGGACTCATCAAGCAAGTCATTTGGACACTCCAGCTATAAGAAAACGTAATTTTCCCAAGGTCACTCCAGAAGTGCAACAACTCTCTCGTGGCACCTGTATTTTTGACATTTCTCAAAAACCATGAAGCCTGTGTAAAAAATGAAGGAATTTCTTCTTCCTTGAACTATGATGCATAGAAACCACTCTCACTTTTTTAAAATTCATCTTTTTTTGGTCAGAAACATAATTTGAAGAAAACTGGCCCTATGAGTGGAAAATGACTTGACTCTTGGAATGATTTCTTTAAAAATGATGGAGAATTATATTATGAGTTGGAATGGCCTCATACTTACTTAAATGACCTCCCTTATGTCTTCTTTTCTCATATTCCTCTTTTTCATAGCAAAACCTAGCTCAGTGGGGGAGGAAATTAGGGTTTAGTGCTTGTGAACAATGATGAATTAGGCACTTGGGAAAAGACAACTCCCTTTGACATTTGATATGTTAGCATGTAGATTTATGAGTTGGAAGCCTTTGGGAGACTGAATACTTGTTACTTTTGAACTGACTGAAGCAAATCCTGAGCTTATTCTGGGTCACCTTCACACCTTCTACAATCCTTTATTGAAAATGAGACAATGCAATGATTTGACCTTATGAAACCCTAGTGACCTAATGAGAAATGAAAGATACTGACTCAACAAGTGATTTTGACTAAAAGTGAAATGAGAGCAGACTTGTTTTCAACATGATGAAGACATTTAAGAGGGTCAGCAGGCATATTCTTATGAAGGAAAATGGGACACTTAACAAGGACAACCACGAGTGGAACAATTTTATATCATGACCTAAACGAATGATCGAAAATTTCTTAGAATGGGACACCTAATATGCACATGAAAAATGTGTTTTGATCCCCGGGGGAAGCATGCAAACACCGACACTAACAATATGATATGAAATTATTGAATAAAATGAAAGCAACTTGGTGATCTCCGACTATTGTATCAAAAGAGAAAAGCATTGTTAGATATTTTGAGGAGCAAGCAGGAAGACAAGCAGAAGACTATTAATAGAGCCATATGGGCAAAGAAATTTATCGATTTAATCGATTCCAAGACCGATCAAGAGCTGTAGAGGGAAAATGAGATTAAGGATAGGATTTTATATGTCAGAGAGATTATCAAATTGATTTATAAAAAATACTTGTAGGCATAATCGAGAAGAAGTTGATAGAGATTAAGGAAGTAGTGAACAAGTTTGACAATTTATACACAAAAGAGATAAGAGTAGGATCACCATCATGCTAGGACCTTAAAGGCAATATTTTATCATGGGACTCTATGAACCACTATCGGGTATTGGAAAAAAGCAAGGTGGATAACACTCATGAGAAGACTCAAATCCTCGAAAGGAGCAACAGCTATTAACTTTTTTCAAAGACATTTTCACTATTATGGTTGGTGAAGAGCTTATTTACAAGAGCAAACAAACATTAACAAGATCACCGCCAGTCGGGAGTACCACAAGCTAATTAAATCTCCTAAGACAAACATCAAGTGTGGAAGAAATGCATAGCATGGATCACTTGCTCTACCCAATGATCCATCAACTTCAAAGAAAGACAAAGCAAGAAATCAGAGAATGCAGCAGAACATCAAGACCAATTCATATTCACAAAATAGATTAAGATTTAATTTTTATTTTATCTCTATTAAGAGATTTTAATTGTAATAAGACATTTCGATGATATGTCATAGGCATTTTAAGAAGTTCCAAGTAGTTGGAGCAAGTAGGAAGTAGTTTCACAAGCATAAACTCATGAATTGTATTTAAAGAGAAGGAGAATAAAGGAAAAGGTTATGAGTTTTGGACATTTGACTATCACATTTTGTAGTCAATTTTCCGATGATTAATGAATGAAGATCAAGATTCTCGTATCCGTTGTTATTGATATGTTTCCCAGCTTTCCATTTTGTACTTTCCTTCTATGAATAAAATGAAGTACCTAAGCTACAGTGTCTCTTTACATATGTGAATAAGAGTTAAATATCCTTAATGGGTGCTCCTTCATTTTAACCATTCCACTTTCATTAAATTCCTATAAAGTTTAAAGTGATATATTTTATTTATCAAAATATCAGCTTTGGGCTTCCTTCCTTCATGTTCTTCTTATCATTCCAATTAATATCAATAGATAATGGCATTAGGAAGCATTTGTTGCACGATTCTTGAGGGTTTAATAATTAATTTCTCAAGGTGATTACAAAGACACCTGATATAATAATTTTGTGATATATATATATATATATATATATATATATATATATATATATATATATATATATATATATATATATATATATATATATATATATATGTCTTGAGCACTAATTCCTTACCACAACCAAGGGATTGTTTCTTAAGGTACAAAATTTTTTCGGGGTCACTGTCAGTGGCAAAGAAGCAAATTTCATTCCCCGGGGTTTTTGTTATATTTCCCTCCGGTTGTTCGTGAGAGGAGAAATATCAAAGCATATTTTTATTCCATAATTATGGCATATAAAAGAACTCACTCGAGGTCGTATACCTCGCAACAAAAAGTTCCTATTTTGTTAGATCCCGGAAAAACTGGTTTCTAAAATGGTTCAAAAACCAAGAAACTTCCACACCTAATCCTACACTCACTCGCACGTGGCAAGTTGTGCCTCACATAACCCTTCATCTAAGGATATTTCCAGGAAACTCACTTTCTTGGAACAAGAATCGTTTTCTCCCCCCACTAGGTCATTTTCAAGAACCAAGGTTAGAAGAACAATATTTTGAGTTTGTTTCATTTACCTTCACACAAGCTCAAAAATACATCTCACGGTTCTTCTACCTTTTTTTCATCAAACCCTTCCCATATCACGGTTTCACCCCATTCATCCACATTCACAATCAAGTTCACAAACCCACCTACTCAAGGAGTGGTTAACCAAGGTATAAACATGGCAGCCCCCGTTTTTAATGAATAGGTATGCACTATTAAATCTTCTTAAAAACCTATGAATTCCATGCCCCAAGAATACCTCAAGTTACTTCCTCATTTTATTGGTGAAGATGAAGCGAATGTAGAACAACACTTGCCATTTTTTTCACTTTTGCTAAGAATATAAAATGTAGAACATCTGATGTAGTGATGAGACTTTTTAGCAAATTTCCGAATGGAGAGGCAAGAAAATGGTTTAAAGGTTTTACGAATGGCTCAATTAATAATCGAGAGGAATTAGAGACAAAATTCAGCCAAAGACGGTGAATAAAGAGATCATGGTTATTCATTAATAGATTTACTGTGCAATGAAGAAAAACTCTAATGAAAAACATGAATGATTTTATTAAAAGATTCAACAAATTGTATAATAGTTTACCCACATAAATGAAACCTCCCTTACTGGAGCAAGGGTAGTTTTTCACGGAGCTTTTGAGTCATATTTTAGTTTCACTTTAAGAGAAAGGAGACTCTACTCTTGAGAAAATTCAAACCGATGCTTTGGAAATTGAAGCAAACATGATCGTCACTGAAAACACAAGAAAAACAAATGCTTAGTTCAAGAGAAAGGCAAGGCCAAAGAAGAATCAACACAGATCGTAGATTGACAGCATGGAAAAGGTTATCAAGAATTTTTCAAATAAGTTAGTGAAGATGGAGTTAGAGAATAATAACTCCTAAAGGTCGCATAACAAAACACGAGGGAGTTTGCAATCCTCACCGAAAGCGAATTTCTACAAATCTTCAGAGGGAGAGAAAAGACTGGGTTCAAGCACCACTTGCTACGAAGGAGCACCCTCAAAATCTACCGAAGATGATCAAAGGGAAGTTGAAGATCGGATATCTACCATGTACATGAAAAAATATGAAGAAGAGGAAGAATGTGAAGAATAATACGTAAGATGAGGTGTCCTTTGACCAAGAAGAGATGGATGATTATTGTAGACAATTTACGTACTTTATGCAAGAAGAGTTGCATAAAAAATATGATTTAAGATCAAGAAAGAGATCAAGGACGCAGGATGATGAAGAACAACAAAAGAGCGTCTTCCAATGGTGACTCCACAATCAAAGAACTCGATAAAACAACTGTGATAAGGGGAAACAACTCATGAATGCAAGTATATGGAACCGAAAAACAATAGGCCGAGACTTCTCAACAAAGTCTATCGTTACTAATAATTTGGAGAAGGTAGTTATTGTGCCCGAACATACTTCTAATCCTAAAGGCAAATCGTGAAGAACCTCGAGAATATTTTCAAAACAAAACCAAGCTTTCAATTTATCCAATGAGCTAGAAAATAACAAAACTAAGTACCTTCGAGCTAGCTAAGACACTAGATTACAAGAAGGAGATCGTATAGTCCATTAATCTTTCTCGGCCCGATGATATTGGAGATACCGTGAATTTGCAAGAGTGAAAACAAGTGGTCACTTTTGGTCCACATGTGGAGGAGGTAGATTCTTCTATTCCCCCATTTTATATATCATCGTTTCTTCATGATTTCATTCTTCATAATTGCATGCTAGACTCAAAGTGCTTCACATAATCTCATGCTATTATCTATAATGAAATAATTGAATTTAAAATCGCTAAACTATATAGATACCTATATTCATTTGATTCAAAAAGGGTGAATTTTGTTGAAGGACAAAAGACATGGTGGTTTCCAAGTTCAAATTCTAGCCAAAGTTTCATGATGGATGTAGTGGTCAAGAGATATTCCACTCAGGTTTGGTATGCTTTGTCCGCATCTTGGGGAGTGAAGCTTGGAGGAGTTTTAAACTCGGACTTCACATATGATATAATTTCCTATGTTTAATGGGGAAGAAAGGAGGTTATATGCAAGAAAAAAGATTTGTTAAAACTAACACAAAGAAAGATGAAATTCCCTATTTATGGTCAAGAAAAAGAATATATTTTTTTATGCTACATGAAGATGTAGAGTTTGTCAAGACTCTATAGCCATCTCTCTTCGTAAATTGTACATAATGATCCCGGTTCAAAGAAAATTTGGAAGTGTTATTTCTTGATTTTGCCTATTCAAAAGATGGCACTAGAGTTGGATTTTTACCGATATCTCCTAAGGTGCAATCTTTTACCTTTTTCTTCTTAAGATTGACTTGAATCAAAAATAATGCTGAGTATACTTCATATTAATTTTAAGTCTTCAAATGCTAAACAAATGGGAATCCAAAGGTATTTCATTTTTGGTGATTCTGAGTTGATTATAAGACAGATTAAAATCTTTCATTAAACCAAACATCAAAGGTTGATATCATGGGAATGAAGTATGGGACTTGTTAGAGAATTATTTTCAAGCTTTGAACCTTCAATTCATTCCAAGAGTATAACAGATTAAAAGAATGGAAGATTCATTGGCAATTGCAACTAGTACTTTCAAACCACCTATGAATCCAAAATCGAGGTATGAGATCGAACCTAGGCACATACCTCTATTCCCGACAATGTTAAGCACCGACATGTTTTTCGAAGATGATGAGCAAGATAAATCATTTTCTAGCAATGATTGAAAATTTTGAAGATATTGAAATAGATCAAGAAAGTGAACAGATTGGATCAAAATGAAGACTTGAAAAAACTGAAGCAATCAATAGGTGATCAGAAAATAATTCATTGAAAGATAACATATTTCCCGTAGGATTAGCTCCTTCGAAAGATTTGGTTGTCTAAAAGATGTAGCACCGGATCCAAAGAAGGTACTCAAGAGAGTGAGATGGAAGATTGTAACTGGGAACTCAATAGGAGCCCAAGGTGTCAAGTTATTCAAGGGTGTTCCTAAGAATTATAAAGAGAGGTACATTGACCTTTTTAAAAATACATGGATGTGTTTGCATGGTCCCATGAGGATTTGAAAAACATATGACCTCGGATGTTTTTCAACACAAGATACCTTTGAAGGATGGGATCAAGCCTTGCTGTACAAAAACTTAGAAATATTAATCCATTGCTCCTTGCTCCAATTGAAAAGAAGTGAAGAAATTGTTGCAGTAGGGATTATAGTCCCAATTGTGATATTCGACCGGGTTTCTAACCCGGTTCCTCATGGAGGAAAAAGAATGGAGAGATAATGCTATGTGTTGACTTCAGGAATTTAAATAGAGCATCACTTTGTAATATTCCCCAAATTTTCACATGATATTTGGAACATTAGAGTTCTTAATTTTTCATGACTTAAGTAACAAAGGGTAGAGGGGCCTATAATCCTCAATATGAATAAATATCCATTTTTTATGTGTGTGAATGTGTGGATTAATTAAGCCTAGATATACATAATGGAGTAGTATAGAACCACTTAATGTGAAAGGAGTGAGATCATGTCTCATTAATGAGATAGATCATGGAGGCTGATACAAGCCAACTAAGATCATGGAAAGAATCAATTGCAAGATCATTAAGTATTCATCATGAGATGATGGAAGAGTGGTGAATTTAATGGCTACATGATGTGAGGGTGATCATTGGTGCATTCATACATGATGGAGATCATGGAGAGACAAGCCAGTCAACATGGAGACATATTTCCACATGTACACTCCAGGGTTATGAGGAGGGACAAGGCATGAGAAGGCTCATAATCTATATAACACAGGAAGGGGCACAATAGAAGGCATAAAGATTATTATCATGTATGGTCCGTTTAGATCCTGAATTGTTATGTGACATTCCATGATTTCTCTGGGCTACTTAGCAACATTGCAAGTGTGTTGCTTAGCACCGGGTGTTCCCGGTCGTCAATCCCACCTCTTTCCTTGAGTGATCTCGCAGGAGAGGATTGTACTTCATTCTACATCAAGCATTGGTCCCATATTATTTTCGTTTTTTGAGAACATTCGTATTCGTAACCGTACATTTCTAAAGATCAGCTTTGAGAGGAGGAGGTCAGTCTTTCAATATTTTAGTCAGGAACCTGGTGGAGGATTCATCATAAGACTCCGAGCTTCAATATTAGACTTCCGTTGCTTCAATATATATCGCATCATGCCATCTACTATTCATCTCCCAAGTAGTAGCAATCCCATTAAGAATTGCGTTAAAGGTGTACTCTCTTTGTAGATCCAAGGGAGAAGTAGTTGACCGAGGAGTTAGATATCGATAAGCCTTTCAAGCTTAGATTTGATCTTATGACACATTTCAACCATTTTTCAGATCTAAATTTTTAGATCTACATAACTCCACAAAGAAAAGGATCAAACTCTAGGAGGGTGATTTTCCCGTAGCCGGGCAGATCCGGAAAATCCTTTTCGGGTTATCTTGCATTCATCATAGAGCCCAGATTCAATCTGGCATCATTAGAGCCTTTGATCTCCCTAGATCTACATTTCATTTTTCGCAGTTCATGTATATCAGCAAAATGTATGGGACAATTTTGTATTGCTTCCCGTAAGCTCACTAGTTACGCAGCTGGCTAGTTGTAGCATCAATAAGTAGGTGATTCTTTTAGGCCATTTCGCGCTTGCATCTACTCATTTTCTTATCCATCAGGTAACCGATTCATCTCCATATAATAAATCGGCCGAGTTATTCTCGGTTTCTATATATCGTGTTGATCATAAACTTACACGCACATTTACGTTAGAAATATTATGTTTGTGTACAATGCATTATTCCATTTTGGGATATTATAAAGGTAATGTGAGCATGATCTTTGGCCTGCTCTCAGGACATTTCGACAACATAAGAAAAGTAGATAGTAGAGATCTACTATGGAGGGATTAAGTTTTGCCTCATCTTCCTTTAGATTCATGAAAGATCTCTCTAAATAGGATCAAATTTGAAGAAAGAAGAGAAAGGCAAAGAGAAACCTCAAGAAGGTTTCAATATGAAGAAGGTCCCAAATACTTCTTTTTCAACAACAAAGAAGATCGAAGAAGCAAAAAGCTTCATATTATTCCACTAGATCCACTTTCTTCTTTGAGAAAGGGGATTGGTCTGAATATGATGAAGACTTGGGGCATGAGACCCAAGTGAATATCTTTATGAATACAAGTCACAACCTAGAGTATTGAAGGAGAATCTCTCCACGCTCGCAACTCAAAGAAGAGAGGGAGATCTAGAAGAAGAAATAGAAGAAAGAGTGATAGATTCTTCTTGCCTACATTTGATGGATCTTCCAGCAGAAGATTAAGGGCTTGAAGGGAAGAATTTTTACATTTCCTTCTAAACATACTATATCGTAAAGAGAGGTTGTGGAGTTTGGTGTATTACCGCACTTTGAGCTTTTGGTGGAGCAAAGGTTTGGTGGTTCACCACTGGGCAATATGAAAGTGTTTGCTTGTTGCATTTTAGAAAATATTGAAGAAGAAATATGGTAGCAAGAACCGAGCACATCTCATAATGAAATCTCCCATCATCAAGGAGATAGTGCATGAAGATTCAAAAGAGGATGATCTCATTATCACTCAAAAGGAAGAGCTCTACCACCACCAGTTGTAGATGTGATTACATCAAGAGGAGGATCACTTGCATCTTTGCAAGATGGTCTTGAGTTCTGACATTTGAGCCCTATGCATGATTTATGAGATGCATGAGGAGGAGAGAATACACTGAAATGCTTTAAAGGACATTTTGTAGAAGAAACCACCTTCCACCAAAGAATGGGAGATTTTTTGCACCCATGGTAACTCCGTGTTCTTGCAAGATGTTTCCGAATATCAGCTGATCCAAGGTATACATACACTTTCATTCTACATTGTTTCAATAACTCTTATTGAAACGTATGGGGACATGCCATCGTGGCTATTGCATGACCAAGGGTTAGAAAATCATGCCGATATGGAGCAACATTATATCATCATGACAAAGGATCCTTGATCTAATCAAGGAAGAGATGAAGAACCATCCTAGTTTGTCATGATGGAACTAAATTCAACCTCTTGAGTTGAAATGTGGAGTTTCGTAAAATGGGATGAGTATGACCCTATGTACAATGATTGGTTATGAGTTACATCATGGCCTTGCTTTTGAGACAACACATGTACCACCTTGCAACATCTACAACGTCATAATGAGTAATAGTGAAAAGAAGAGGACCCATTCCTCATGGGATAAATCATATGGTAGATTCATTCAGTGAAGCAATGGAGGAAAAGATGATAGATGGTAGACATCTTGAGATGAGAAATATCTTTCTAGATGAAAATTCCTCAAATGAGCATCTCATTGTACCAAAGAGAAACTTTACTTGTAATGCATCCAAAACCTTATTGGTTTTGGAGGGCCATCGATGAGAAGAAGGTCTCATGGAGAGATCTCATCGAGGTGCACTTCAACATATCATGGAGTGCAAAGTTTTCATCGGGCTTAAGGAGGTTGGTGTCCTGCCAAATGGGAGGATACCAAGTTTTTGCACGAGATCCATCATCCACATTGGGATGAATGGTTGATGTGATGGAGCAAGGGGTTGCCAAACCACTTGCGTATCTATGATACAAAGCAAGAAGCATGGATGCTGGTTTCTATTGGGTGAGTATGGCTACCACCAATGAGTCATAATTTTCTGATTCATGCCTTACACATCACCGGAAGAATGCAGAAGAAAAGGCATGGCTACTTTGGTTGTTGATGAAAGAGTTTGGATATCACATGTTATATCTTTTGTCCTTGTATTTACTCTTGTTTGGGATATGTCTCATGTCTTTACATGTATTTTTGTTTGGGATGTATCTCATGTTCATGTATGTACTTGGTTTTGGGAGAAATCATAACTCTCACATGATGTGGCATAAGGGAGCTTGTTTGTATTATGTTGATGAGACAACCTCACATGTCCATTACTATATTGTTAATGCATGACTTGCATCATGATAATGCAAGGAGGCTGCAAGAATCCTTGTTGCTATGGTTACTATTGGGAGAATATGTAAATTTAATTATTCCCATACTCTGCATGACATTGTTGGAGGATGGCAACAAGAGGCCTTACAACGTTGGCATTAGGGGAATTTTTGAGGATTCAAAATGGGCTTCCTAAGGAAAATGCACAATCAAATTCAAATATAAGAACCAATAACATTTGAGGGGTGCCATCATCCCCAATGGTTGGGGCGGCATTGCTTGAGTTAAAGGTACTTCTTACATTCTCAATGGTGGATAAAAACTCATGGTTAACTATGGTAAGTTTTGAAGTACTTAAAGTCATAAAGTAAAGTACTACTAATAAATGTCATTTCACACTTTTTAAATAAAATATTATTATTGTCATTTTCATATTTTTGTAAAGAAACACCGCATATCCTTACATAATCTTCATGTCTTTACACATTTTTCAATAAATATTATATTTTTATATTTTCATATATTTATTTTTGAATTATATATTCATCTCATATAATTAAATATTATAATTTAAAATTAATTATAATTTATTTTAACATATTTATGTACAAAGGACAAATGCATTAGTTGTTCAATGATAATGACATTTTATTGAAAAATCTCTATTCTTATTTATAGTCACATCAATACAATTTTTTATTAATTTTTATTTTGGTACATCTTTTCAATTAAATTTAACCATGGTTACATGGATTGTGGTGAAAAAAGTAAAATGAAAATTCATAAATATTATTTTATTGGTTTAGCTATTATTTTATTATTTCCTTAGGAGGCCCATTTAGACCCAAAAAATTCCCTAATGCTTCTATTTGGGGATTATGGTCATTGTACCGGTATGATGATGATGTGATGGGGCAACAAGATGCCTTATCGAGGTGGCTTCGAGAGAATACGTACACGATTTGGTACAAGGATGTTGTGGTATGTTACAACAAGAGGCATTGTTGAGATGGCTTTTTTGAGAGAGTATGGCTCTGTTATTCTCATTGATGTTGATTTGCATGACAACAAGAAGCATTGTTGCTATGGCTTCTTTTGAGAGTGTATGGATCTCTTACTTGTTTTCATACGGACATCTAGCATGCATGTTGGTAATAGTTTTCATTGCTTGGTCATATCGGGAGAATATGGTTTAACATTGTTCATGTTCATCCATATGTCTATACTTCTTGTTTTTTCACTATGTTGACGTGATGCTTGATTCCCACATAATAATAGGGCTAATGATGTGAACATTGATAGATGCAATATACTCTATGTATCATGGGTTGGAGATATACTATGAGTCGGGACTTTCCACTTTGGGGAATGAACTACCACATCTTATGTATCTCACATAGAGGAGAACATTGGTCATCATATGGTTGCCACTTAGGAGATTCACGATGAGGAGGGTATCTAACTTTTCAATGGAAACCATTCTAGACATTCGAGAGGCGCTTTGGGAGTCGACATGAGGACACATCAGGACGTATGGAAGGCTTCCACATGAGGATGCCATTTGTAGGGAGGATTTTTAAGGTAGCATCCATGGATTTCTGCGCTTGCTTGAGTTCAAACAACATTTTTCTAGAGGATCGTAATATTCCCCCAAATTTTCACATGATATTTGAATATTAAAGTTCTTAATTTTCTTAATGAATTAAGTAACAAATGGTGGAGGGACCCATAATCCTCAAGATGAATAAATATCCAATTTTTATGTGTGAATGTGGATTAATTGCTTCAGATTCACATAATGGAGTAGTAGAGTAACTACTTAATGTGAAAGGAGTGGAGATCATTTCTCATTAATGAGATAGACTGGTGAGGTTGGATATTACCAACTAAGATCATTAAGCATTCATTATGAGATGATGTAGGAGTGGTACATTTAATGCACACATGATGGAGAGGGTGACTATTGCATTCATACATGATGGAGATCATGGAGAGACAACGCAAACCAACATGGAGACCTATGTCCACATACAAAGGTGCTTATGAGGGGAGGGCCAAGGCATGAGAAGGCTCATAATATATATAAAGAAGATGAAGGCACAATAGAATGCATATTGAATATTATTATTGATGTATGATCTCTTTAGATCTATAATTTTCATGTGAAATTTACACTTTCTTGGGTTTTTTAGCAAAGATTCCAAGTGTTGCTTAGAAATGGGTGTTCATGGCCTGAATCCCACCTCGAGCGACTGGGAGAGAATTGTATCATTCTACATCGCATTAGTGCCATATTATTCCTACTTCTATAAGATTCATATTCGCAAATTGCACATTTCTCAAGACTGTATTTTGAGAGGAGGAGTTGTCCTTCAATATTTCTGCCTTGGAGGAACCGTGGAGGATTCATCATATCACCTTAAGCTTCAAGATTAGCCTTCTAGCTTTAGATATATATCAGAATTAGGCCATCTACTATTCATCTCCTGCTGTTAGCAATCTCATCGTAAATCGGCAATGCAATCTTATAGATCCAAGGGAGAAGGAAGCTGGTTAGCATTTAAGCTAGTAATCTAGTGGAGGACATTTCCTTCACATTGCATACATTATTTCCATCAATTTCCGAGCTATATTTCACATCTTAGCAGCACGCTAGAGAGCTCTCCTTCTTTATAGCGCAATTTTTATGAGAAGTTGTGTGCTAGCAGTCGTAACCTTCTTTGGAGGATTGAGGAGCTAGATCTTGAGCTTATAGTTTTCAGGGGATCTAGAGAAGGGATCAACCCTTCAAGCTTAGGATCCGATCTTATGACATATTTAAGCCATATATTTGTCATATCTAGCTTCAGATCTACATAACCCGTGCCAGTAGTGCTGAGATCAAACTTGAAGGGTGATTTTCCAAAGTCAGAGATCTAGAAAACTTTTAGGTTATCTGTATCCATCAAGGAAGCCCGTATCTTGAATCTTGGCATCATCGCAGATTCCGAGCTCCCTAGACGGCATTTCTTTTTGCGCAATTCATGTATATCAAAGAACAAAAGGACAACGCAAACATTGCTTCCTATAAGCTCACCGCTTACGCAAAGGCTAGTTGTAGTGCATCATCAGAGGGTGATTCTGTGCCATATCTTGGGCCAGATATACTCATTTTCCGTCCATCAGGTAACCATCCACTCTCCATATAATAAAATGGCTCGGGCTATTATGTTCATGTCTATGTTGATCATAAACTTACATGTACATTTTTTGTTACAACTATTATAAGTAGTATCAAATGCATTATTCCATTTTGCATATTACACTTAAAGACAACTATCCTTCGCCTAAGATGGAATATGTTTTACGTAAAGTGAGAGAGCATTTAGAATATCTAATGGTTGATGGTTTCTCCAAGTACAATTTAGGTAGCCATTGAAAAATAAGATCGAATAAAACAACTTTAACCACACCTCGGGGAGTGTCCACGTATGCCATAATGCCATTTGGTCTTATGAACACAAAGCATTTTCGTAGGAAATGTACATAGCATTTGTGAGTGATGAGTTTGTAGTTATATATTTGGATGATGTGGACCATTTTTTTAAATTTAATATGATGAACACTTGGAGCATTTAAGGTGGGTTGCCTTCCTAAAATGCGTAAAATTTGGGTTGTTAGCTGAAACTCAAAAAAATCTTTATTTGTTTTGGAGGAAGGAAAATTGTTAGGACATATAGTTTCAGAAATTAGGGAGTAAAAATTGACTAGCAAGAGTAGAAGCTATTCGTATAATTCCCTTTCCTAGGAGTAAAAAGGATATTCCGTAGGTTTCTTAAAAACAAATTTCCGGGAGAAGATTTATCCCAAATTGGTGCTGAAATTTTAGAACATAACAGAGCATGTTGAAGAAGAACGTTGATGTAAAGTGGGACAAGGATGCTGCAGAACTTTGCTACATTAAAGAAGCCCTTCAAGAAGCTCTGTACTAATTAGTCCATACATCAAAAAAGGATTTTCAAATATTTTCATTTGCATCACTCAACAATTTTTTATCACATGTGTCATTATAAGAAATAAGAGGGAAAAGAACAACCCGGGTATTTTTCAGTGTTCTTAGAGATGCCGAGCTTAAATATAACATTTTGGAAAATCGTGTGTATGATTTAGTTAAAGCATTAAAAGCATTCCAGACTTATGTGTTGCGCTCAAAGATAGGTTGCCTATGTTCCAATCGTGAAATATGTGTTAGTCCAAAGTGATGTGGAAGGTAAAAGAGGAAAATGATAGCTAAATCCAATAGTATGACTTAAATATCAAGGTTACCAAATTGATAAAGATCGTGGTTTGGAAAAGATGTTGATAGAGTCAAATGTTCAAGCTTTGGGATTAATTTATCGGCACCTCAGGGGATGAAGCTATCAAGGAAAGGAGTCAAAGAAATACAAAGAAAATAATTAAATACAAATTCCTATGGTCTCGATTGGTATAAGGATACTTGCTCATTACTTATGTTTTTTCTTTCGACCCAGAACAAAACAAATTATTAGTAGGCTTCTTAAGCTCAACCCAACCATATGTCATAATTGATGCTATTATATCGAAGGATCCTGCTGGCATTTTGTTGTTGTGTTTGGACAGAAGGTGAATCAATGGAAGTTATAAAAGAATATCATGAGAATCTATGTGGAGGTCATTATAGTTGGTTATCAAGCCATAAAACTTCAACGTTTTCATCGCCCTCCTTGTTTTTTGATGTATATACAGACTGGTTAGAAGCCTGCCGCATATGACAAGCTATTTGCGTAAAAGAAAAAAACGTTAGCTCCTCTACCTATTCTCCCAATTTTTATTAAAGAACCCTTAGGCATTGGGGATTATATTTTATTGGGGAAATAACTACCCATCATGGATAGTTCAAATGGATTTTGACCCAATCGACTATTTTACAAAGTGGGTAGGAGGAAATACCTACAAGAAAATACACTGTGGTAATGAAGTCGTGAAGAAAGCATCTTCAAAGAAGTTTGGGTGTCCAATTAAGATTGTAACCGATAATTCCCAGGTATTCAATTCAATTCGGCGATTAATTTTTTTCAAACATATAATGTCATTCTATATCATTCTAAAACATATCATACTCAAGAGAATGGGTTAGCCGAATCTTCCAATAAGACATCGGGTCAAGATTTTGAAGAAGACAATTAATGAAAATTAAAAACTGGATTCAAAAATTGCATTTTCTTTGAAAGTACGAGTGACTACTAGAATATCTAAGGTAAGTCTCCTTATGAACTAGTTTATGGAACTAAAGCCTTATTTCCTACTCGCCTGTCTAGACCACTAATCTCTTTTCTTCAAGAAGCACAAGAAGAACCTAGTGTATTAGTGAGAAGGTTGAAGAATGAAAGTTAAGTAGAATCAAGTGAGAGCTGAACAAAGTCAAAGAAAATTTGATCACCTACCAAGAAAAGATGAAATAATTTTGGTAGAAAAGAAAAAGAGATTATTTTTCAAACTAGAGATTTGGTATTACTTTTAAAGGGATGGCATTGTAATATATGAGAAGGGAAAGCATCGTAAGTTTGACCCACTTAGCATGGCCCATATAAGATTTTTGAAGTTAAATCAAATAACATATTCATATGTTGAGATTCTTTATGGAGAAATAATAGCCGCCCGTGAATGGGAAGTATCTCAAACATTATTTCAAAGATTGATATTTTATGGTCCACCATCATATATATTCGCATTTCTCATTGTTCATATTTCATCAAACAACATTTGACTCCATGCCCGAAGTGAAGGCACTAATCGCATTTCTTAGTGGCAGAACACTATCCTGTGGAGCTAGATGTTGTGCTCATTTAAAATATCCCCTTATTTTAATTTTTCAAAAAATACAAAAAAATGGAAAATATAGTAAATATATGTTAAAGTGTCATTTTATTATACTTTAAACTAAAAGTCAGAATGTTTTGTATGTTTGAAGTTCAATATTTTAATAGATTCTGTGAAGGTGGGGTCCTAACACCTCATTAATGAACTAGAAAGTTTGCGAGCGAGATCCAAAGATTTTCATGTCCAAAGAGAAAGGCGACAACCCGAGTATTACGTTGACACATGTGTTAACGAGAAGGGTGCTCTGTCAGCGCTGGACCCTGACTTATGGGTTGATCAAGTCCTCCTATCAAGATTAAATGTGTGGGAAGGACCTCGGTGAGTGCTCCATACCTTTGAGGCCTCCTCGTTGATGTGTTGGGTTGCTTAAGCATAACTTTCAACCATGTCATGGTACCATTTAACGGTTTTTTTGCATCAACTCAACATTTAATTTCTAAACCCCGCGTCACCTATTGAAATCGGTTCTTCTTTTTTCACAAAGCCAATGTTATTTCTATTCTTTTCTCAACCCGATCGCACCCATGTCTTCCATTATCGTTCTCCACCTTGTCATTGTTCACCACCCCGAGTAATATCATGGCTAAACATTCATCCCTTTTTGGCTCATCCAACCATATTCCTCCTTGCTAATAATCGAGAGGATATCTATACGTTGTTGGCCTCAGAATACCTCCAAATTGTCAAATGTGCCTCAATGATAAGTATGCCCAATTTTCTCCGCCATGGCCAAATCGTAGCATCGTCCGTGATGTATCTTTAAAACGCATCTTTTCCCCGAGTTTGGTGTCAGTGTCCGTTATGTATCCCGTGCATGAGAATTAGAATTGTTCAGAGATAATGTTATGCAAGTCCAACCCGCTAATTCATCAATATTTATGTTATATATTTAAAATCTTACATTCAATTCACCGATGAGTCATTGGGTGTCAGATATGACAAGCCTTTCAATCAGATCCGTATCGACTCTACACTAAGAGCACCATGGTCTTCTAGGTAGCGGACATTCTCTTGCTACGTGTCCTTCTTGATCGCGCTTGTAAAGACGACCGGCCCTCCAGCTTTGCCTCCCCGTCATTCCTCCTCCTCGTCCCCTTGAGCCCTCTATCCACTCTATAAGATGGTTTGTCCAATCATTTCCGCTGCACTTCGAAGGGGCTCTACATTGATATGTATTATGCGTTGTGGAAGTGTAGAACTCACAATATGTATTGTTTGGAACGTTGAGTACTTCTGGAAAAATTGGGCATAGTCGTGGAGGATGACCAATGCTCACATATTTCACGTATTTAGTTGCGTCCGATTTTGCCGACCGAGGAACCCCGGAAAGTGGGGTTTCAACTGGTATAATCCTTGAGTTTTTATCTACACAAATCCCACAACCGGTGGAGTCTCTCGTGTCCCCCAGCGCCGAAGCTCCACATTCTACCCCTCGCAACCTCGACATTATGTGGCCACGTGTCCTCCATCGCAGAATGGGTGCACCACACATCGGGCTCGTGTGTCGACGGATGAATGTCCTTCAACTTCTCCTCAGTTGCGTAAACTAGCTATTTGATGTTGTAGCCCCAATATGGAGGGTCTTAAGATATTGCTCATCCGAATTTCCTTGTGGATATCCCATAGCCTCTTGTATCTTCATAGCTTTCTAGGGCATCTTGTAAGGTATCAATATTTTATCGTGTTAGTGGAGTTCTCGTCAACTAAGAAGTGCTTTAATAAACTAATCTCGCCGATGATTCGAATCAATCTGGGTAACCTGCTTCCCAATCGCATCCTTAAAACCTCCCTCATCAAGTCCCATGTCATTTCACCTTCGTCGTTTAATCTCCCACATCTCGTATAAACCTTGCCGATATGTCCTATAACTTAAATTCTTTTCGACAAATTATTTCTTTTTTACATCATCTTACCACCGGGTTTGGATGAGCTTCTGACTATTTAATGAAGTGCTGAGAGCTCGCTATCTTAGAGTAGTTTGAAACTCGATCAACTTTCTCTAACCGCCTCCGATGTCTCAGCGAGCCCTCCATATCGCTTCACAAAGATACCGTTGCTCCACATCATCGTTGCCCCTCCTGCAGAATTCTCGTGCTGGGTACATGATCCCACCATATTTATTCGCATGGGTGGTACTAAAATAAAACTTTCTTCCCCGATCGTGAAATTGTATTATTATCACTATAGCTAGTAGATATTTTTACAATAGATTTAACACTATTCAACTTGCTAAACTCCCGTAACTTAACAAAAATTTTACCTAGTGGTCGATAGAGTACCATGGAAGGTCAGACTCGTAGCTACTTGAACTTGGGGAATAGAGTTACCTTGAATTACAAAGGTCGACTCCTCTCTCGAAATAGTTGCTCCATCGCAACATGAAAACCCACATCCTGAGCATCTCCTCGGGTGCGCGCCCTCCACGCTGGGACTTTTCTCCCTTTTCTCTCCGGGTTGGGCTCCTATACACTTTCCTAACTTCTTTGATGGTCCCTCCTATTCCTTGGGATCTCGTTTGACCTTCTATTTCCTTTGTCATCATCTACAATGCCTTTCCTTGTCCCGTCGACTACTTTCTTTCTTATCAAACTCCCCATCACTCTTTTTCGCCACTTCTCAAAGAATTTGCGCCCTCGCATGTACTCGTCGTCTTCTCAATATAATCGGCGGTTTGGCATCCATATCCCTATTCCCCCTTGTAACTTACCAGAAAGCATATTCCCGCCCTCCTTCCCCGCATTTCAGAGGTTTAAGCTCCATCTCAAAATTTGAAATTCCCATCAAACCCTCGTCCACCATTGGGGCTTTGATCCAATGGAATTTTTCTTCAACATTTATCCCCACAATATGGATCTAAATACGTCTTCCGCTTTTGGAAAAGGATTAGTAATACTGATGCAAATTCCACAATGTATCTTTCCAAGGTATATTTACCCGTAAATTTATGATGGAGTCAAATCTGGTGCTCAACCGATGGAGTGCTACTAGGTTTGTGTGCGTCCACTGTACGCACCCTACATGACCCTCCTTGGAAGTGACTCCGACTTGTAGTTCCAAAACCAATTATAAAAGTTCTTTCTGAACTTTCCTTTCCAAAAATTTCATACAAGTCACTTGCAAACATTTAGAAAATAGGACCCGATCCTTAACAATTTTCTCCCCACTGCCGCAACTCCGCTTGCCGATATGAACCTGCCCATGTAGTTATCCCACCGCTTTCTTAGTTCTATCTCATGTATCCACGATGCTACCATGATATAGCTTCTAATGAATTTTTCGTCCCGACAACGAAACCATTTGTTGGCGAAAAAGGAGGTCTCTCTGAAAGATCGAGGTTCGTGATAGAGGGCAACAAGATTTCCCACAAACGCAGCTCAGCACAATGCCGACATTTTCACCCTACTCCAAGGAGGAGAGCATCTCACCGAGGCGTGTCGTGACCTTAAAGAAGGTTACGTACGTATCAAGTATCAACCAATTACAACCATGAAGAGTAACTAAAGGAACTTGAAACAAACAAATCTCACTACTTTGTGGAGCAAGAGATCACTCATCACATATGCGTGTGACGTCGAATTAAAAGTTAAAATAGGGCATACATTCACAATAAGCAAATCGATTAACACTTAACTCACAACATCAAACACAACAAGAACCATATTTCATTATCATTATCAAATGACTTATATCACTCGCAAAGTCTATTAAGGTGGTTTAGTACACCAGAGATTCAATGAGCTCTCCTATGGCTCTCTCCTTGGCCCCCCATCGCACTAGCTCTCTGCCTCCACGTTGGATGATCGACTATTTGTTCTTCCGACAATGTATTTGCTAGTCTTTCCTTTTCTCTCGCTCCGTTGTTTGCCGCTTCTTCTTGATTACCGGGAGTTCGCTAATTGTCTTCGCTTTTCCCCATACATGCCATCTGTGGTTCTCCCGCAAATCGCCGTGCCACATATCTTCTGCCTATCCGCAACCATGACAAATTGCCTACCGTGATTACACTCCTCGCCCACTTATTCGCAACTCAAAACCTGCTCATTTTCCTTAAACAAAGGCCCCAACAAGTTTGAGTAATTTTATTTAAGGCAACATCTTGGGATCCCCGATGTCATATCCACTCTAATGTGCTCAAGCCAGAACTCATCACACCCTACAATTTGGAATTTAGTGGCTTTAAACCATTCTTCCGCTATCCTTGGAATCTCTCGTAGCTTGGGAAATTTCTTCAAGAGACACCACGTAAAATCAGCACACCCACCTGATGCTAACAAAATTCATTACAAAGTCCTTAGAAACTTGGGCATGAAAACCTTGCAATTTCTCAGCAAAACCTTACGCAACCAAAGACTTCGTTAGAAGGTCGCAAAACTAGGATCTTCATTGACCAATTCTAAATCCACGTTCATACCTAAACACCGAGCCCCCTTTGTTATTCTTTTATGCATGTCCATCTCTCTTAACAGTGGTTGGCCTCCTCGATAGGATGGTACCCACAAAGAATAATTTCACATAGCAAGGAGTCAGAGAAAAAGGTGGACCTTTCTAAAGATGATAACAATAGCTATACTTCCGTAGGAAGAAGGGAAAGGTGACAAACAAGAGCTTCCAAGGATAAATTTAAAAGGTAATTTTCGAATGTGAGAGGGATGAAGAAAAATAAGGGAGGTTAAATGAAATGATGGGATGACAAATGATGACCGTGCATGTTGCATGACTCCAAATAACTAATCACATGACCTCAGACTGACTGTTGAGTCTCAAATTTGCATCTTTCCTATACACCTTTCTAGACCTTTTTCATTCACCTGAACCTTCCAAGTTGTCAATATCATTGTATATTAATTGTAAAAGAGCATCTAAAATGGTTTTTAACTATATTTTGTGTCTGCTGTTTGATTTAGATTTTTGCTCATTTAGCTGCGCAATCTTGCCACTTTCCGCAGCTACTGCAACTTTCCGCAGCCATTTTGTGAAAGTCTATGTTACAGGTGTCTTCAGGAAAAACGAGCCACATGGGCAAGTCAAAAATGATGTGGACATGGATCGTGTCCTATTGGCTCGAGCAAATTCACTTAGGGAGGTTGTGGTCAAAGGTGGCCAAGTGGAAGTCAACCGTAGAGTCCCACGGTGACAGGACTCTGTTTCTCATTACGTGAAGATTTGTATGACCGTTTCTAACTAACGGGAGACACATCAACACCTGTACACGGCTCCATAAGCCGAATCCAACATCCACTCTTCATAGATTTACTCTTCACTATGGCCATGATGCTGGATCTTTGGACGTGAAGGTTTACGTGTCTCTATCAGCACAAACTTTAGGGAATTAGTTATATTACCTTTGTTATAAATAACGTGTTTGCATACGCATATTAGATTAGCCTCCATATAGCTCTGTAATGTAATTACGTTGCCACTGTGCCGTAATATCAACTCTCTGTTATGACTGCATTTTAATATATAAGAAGACTCTGTTTCCAAGCGTAATTCGTATTTGAAGGCTGTTGCCCAAGGCTGGTGCAGAGGGCCCCTGCACACACTGAGGTTTTGTGCATTATTGTATAGTTTCTTGTTTTATTTCTTTAAGCTCATTGTGCCATAAGTCATTCACGTGTTTATACATTGCATCTTTCATAGTATTTATGCTTCATCTCTGTTTATAATCTTTCATGCTTTACATCTTACTTCTGTCCATAATCTTTCATGTTTTATGTTGTTGTTAACTGATCAATGTTCTTGTTTCAGATTACAAATAGGCAGCCCGGGCATTTGCATAATCTTTTGACTAATGACATGGAATCAATATTGTTCTGCTGCTAATTTATTTTTCTTAGTTTCTGTTTAATTTCAGTACTGCTTTGTTTATTTCAGTCTTGCACATTTGTTTCAGTAGTTAGATTTAGATATATCAAATTGTTCATGTCATTTTCAGTTACCTCCGAAAGCCACAGCTGGACTGATGGTGAGGGATTGAAGTATGATTGTGTAGTTTGATATTAGTTTACTTTCTGCAAGTTAAATATATTAAATTGCTCATGTCATTTTCAGTTACCTCCGAAAGCCACAGCTGGACTGATGGTGAGGGATTGAAGTATGAGTGTGTAGTTTTATATTAGTTTACTTTCTGCAAGTTAGATATATTAAATTGCTCATGTCATTTTCAGTTACCTCCGAAAGCTACAGCTGGACTGATGGTGAGGGATTGAAGTATGAGTGTGTAGTTTGATATTAGTTTCTTTTTCTGCAAATTAGATATCAGATTGCCCAAGTTGTTTATGGTTACCTCCGAAAGCCATAGCTGGACTAATGGCGAGGGATCAGAATATAAGTTGATGTAATTTGATTTATATTTACTTTGTTGCAATTCTTGGATTTCTTTAAGCATAGTTTCTTTTGTATTTGGACAGCAGCAAGGATAATGAGTTTCATGATCAGTAGTTCACTGTTGTTTGACTAGAATAGTGATGCAATTTCATTTTCTTTGAAGAATTAATTTTGTCATTATGTGTTTTAAAATTCTTTTGAAGTTTGGAAAATCATTAGAAGGACATCATTGTCTTGAAAATTTGTCTCCATACTTGTCTTTTAGAATTTCATAAAAATCCAAAAAACGACAAAAAGTAAGAGATAGGTTATCTTTCACATATAGTGCGCCACACTTCATCAGCTTACGAATCCCAGATTGATAAATTAATGTAGCAATTTAGGACACACTAAATTGACCAAACATTTTGGCGCCATTGCCGGGGAAGTGTAACTAGGTAGCCAATTTCTTAAAAAAAAAACAACAAAATAATAAAAGAAGGGAAAACTTGATAACTTCTTGAAGTATGCTCTCCTCTTGCACCTAGTGTGATCTGGAGGATCAGAAAAGAGAGTTATTGGTTCAGTAATTTCCTAAGTATGCTCTCTTCTTGCACCTAGTGTGACCTGGAAGATCAGAAAGAGAATTATTAGCCCAACTTTTAAAAATAAAAATAAAAAATGACATGCATAGAGCAAGAGATTCTAGGGGAAGGTTTATAGATAAAGCCAAGAGTTCGATTTTCACAACTCCATCTTCTTCAAGGCATAGACAAGATTCACCACCATCTACCCCTAGCCTTAAGATTTTTGGAATTCAAGGAGCAGCTGAATTAGAGGATTCTCCTATACCACCTACTAAATCCCATTTAGAAAACAAAGAGACTCTCTCTCATCCTCCCTTGATAGAAGAACCAGGGGAATTTAATGACTCTAAAGAAACTATCATGGCAGAGGAAATAATAGATGGATTTGGAGGTAGAGGTAGAGGTAGAGGAGGAGGAAACAATGGAGACAACAATGGTGAAGATAATAATGGAAGAAATAGGGAAGGAGATAACTTGTTTGGATTCCCTATAGTTGACGAGGAAACTCATACAAAAATGAAAAATATCTCACCATCTTTCCTCCCCAAATTTTATGGATTGCGAAGTGAGGATCCTGAAACATTTCTGTTTGAGTTTGAAGTCGTGTGCCGAACCTATGACTATATGGAAGACTCTAAAAAACTCAAACTATTTCTTTCAACATTGAAGGGAGCTGCTTTGAAATGGTTCATGGGATTAGCCACTCAATATATTAGGACTTGGAATGATATGAAACAAACATTTTTGGATAGATACTTGGACTATTTTATGCCCACCAATCACAATGATGAGGTATTCAAAATGATGCAAAAAGAAGATGAAAACTTGGAAGATTTACTTGAAAGATTTCAATACAACTTGAAAAGAGAAAAGATGAGCAACTTAGATGATGAAACCTTGAAAGCCCTCATATTAAAAGCCATTAGAGATGAATGGATAGATATTTTAAACATGATGGGGAAAGGAGACATTTATCAACTTCCACTTCGTGACATAACAGAACTATGTGTCCATCTCTCAAGAGGAAAATCTAAAACAGGAAAAGGGCCTAGGGATCCTTCTCTTACTAGGGCTAACAAATCTGCAACTGTATCAGTAAGTAGGGCAAAGATTGGTAACATGCTTGATGAGTTCAAAACTGATATCTTAGGGAGCCTTAGTGAACAACTAGACACCCTTAAAATCCAAAACAAGCAGAAAGCATAAACAGATGCTCTAGCCATCTTTTGTCCGAAATGTAGGAAGAAACATGCTTTAAGGGAATGTCCCTTGGATGCAAAAGTTGTAGAAACATGTATAATTTGCTCAGAGAATCATGAGATCAAGGATTGTCCTTCAATTCCTGGACTCAAAGTTGTTTTTCAAGAAGACCCAAATTTAGTAGAATCTCTCTGTTTTGTTGCAAGAAGACCTTGGCAGGGACAACAAACTCAAGGGTTTAACAACCCTATGAATCTTCAAACCCCACCAAATTGGAATCCTTGGCAACAACCTTGGCTCCAACATCAAAATCCATATCAGCCATGGGTACAAGGGATGCAAACTCCTTATGGGAGATTTGCTCAATTTTATCAATATCCTCCATCTTTTCAAAATCAACAAACTCCACAACTTCCAAACCCAAATCCACAAATTTCATTGCCATTTCCACAACAAAAACCTTCTCAACAAAATCCAAATCCTCAACTCATGCTCCCATACCAACAAAAGACAAATCAACTTAAACCAGATGGTGTATTAGAAGATATTTCAGTCTCAGATTCTTGGGAATATCCAGTAGATTTTATGATTTTGACTCCCAAGAGTAATCTAGGAGGGCACCCACTTATCTTAGGAAGACCTTGGCTAGCCACAACTGATGCTTTTATTAGTTGTAGATCTGGGGATATGTACATTTCTAATGGTAATTCGAAAAAGAAATTCAATTTGTATCCTCCAGCAAAAGCAATCACAGAAGTAGGAGACAATGAATGGGTTGATGATGAGGACACTATACAACCTATCTTTACCATTTCAGAAATCAGTGAGGATAGTCAAATTCTGAACACATTAGAAAATTTTGAGACATCTTCAGAATATGACCCCACACAATTTCAGTTGGAATCTGACATAGAATATTTATCATCAAGAAAAATGTCTCTTTACTCTATGGAAGAGTTTGGTAGTTCTACTATTGAGATTTTTCCAGGAAAAACATTGAATATCAACAAACATTTGGAAAAGTCACAACAAGAAGAACTAATCAAAATCTTGCAAAAACATTCTACTACATTTGCATGGGAGTATACTGACATGAAAGGTATTGATCCTAAGACTTGCATCCATCATATCTATATTGAGGAAAACAATAGACCAATCAGACAACCTCAAAGAAGGATGAATCCAAATCTTAGGGAGATAGTGAAAGAAGAGCTCCAAAACTACTCAATGTAAACTTCATTTATCCAATTTCAGATAGCCGATGGGTTTCTCCTTTGGTTATAGTACCTAAAAAGAATGGTAAATGGAGGGTATGCATTGATTACAGGGAATTGAACAAAGCAACTTTGAATGATCACTTTCCTTTGCCTTTTATCGATCAGGTATTAGATACATTAGCAGGTAAAAAGTAATTTTCATTTTTGGATGGTTTTAGTGGCTATAATCAAATTCAGGTAGCACCTGAAGATCAAGATAAGACCACATTTACTTGTCCATGGGGAACTTTTGCCTACCGAGTGCTTCCTTTTGGGTTATGTAATGCACCAGCAACATTCCAAAGAGCAATACTAGGAATTTTTTCTGATCTAATCCATGATTGTGTAGAGGTTTATATGGATGATTTTACAGTTTATGGTAATTCATTTGAAGAGGCATTAGAAAATTTGGAAAAAGTTATTATAAGATGTAAAGAAACAAACCTTTCATTAAGCCATGAAAAATTCTTTATGATGTTTACTGAAGGGATTGTTTTAGGACATCATATTTCAGGAGATGGAATTAAGGTTGATAGATCAAAAGTTGAAGTCATCTCCAAGTTGCCTATTCCAAATTGTCAAAGAGATGTTAGAAGTTTTCTAGGATTTACTGGTTAATATAGAAGATTTATAGAAAACTTCACTAAAATAGCATCTCCACTCTTCAAATTGCTTACAAAAGATTGTGAATTCAAATGGGATCCTGATTGTCAATCAGCCTTTGAAACTTTGAAAACAAGAATATCTGAAGCACCTATCTTGAGAGGACCAAATTGGAAACTCCCTTTCCATATTTCTACGGATGCTTCAGAAACAGCTCTAGGAGCCGTGTTGGGTCAAAAAGATTTAGTTCCTTATGCCATTTATTATACCAGTAAAAATTTGACTCCCACAGAGTTAAACTATACTGTGACTGAAAAAGAGTTTTTAGCCGTTGTTCATGCAATCAATAAGTTTAGACATTATATAACAGGCTATGAAACTTTTATTCATACTGACCATTCTGCAATTAGATATTTAAAGAACAAACTTGTTACTAATGGAAGAGTGACAAGATGGCTCTTACTTTTACAAGAATTCAATATTACCGTGTTGGATAGACCAGGGAAACAAAATACAGTAGCTGATTTCTTGTCTAGGATTCAGAATACTAAAGAAGATTCTCCTGTAGAGGATAAGTTTCCTGATGAATACTTGTTTGCAGTAACTATTAAGACTCCTTGGTATGCAGATATTGCTAACTATTTGGTTACAGGGAAACTGCCTTCACATTTATTTCTAAGTGAAAAACGAAAAATTATTCAGGAGAGTTCAAAATATTCATGGATTTCTAACGAATTGTTTAAAACAGGGCCAGATCTTGTGATCAGAAGATGTGTTAGGGAAGATGAAATGCCTGATATTCTTAAGGCATGTCATGATGAACCATGCGGCGGACACTTTGCAGACAAAAGGACGGCCTATAAAATCCTCTTTTTAGGATATTATTGGCCTTCCCTCTTCAAAGATGCAAAACAATATGTCAAAAGGTGTGACAGCTGCCAAAGAGTAGGGAAACCTACCCTTTCAAATGAAATGCCATTGCAAACAAAGGTACTCATTGAACCCTTTGAAAAATGGGCTTTAGATTTCATTGGACCTATCAATCCACCATCTAAGAAAAAGAAGTATATATTGGTTTGTACTGATTATGTTACTAAATGGGTAGAAGCCAAAGCATTAGTATCTGCTACTGAAAATTCAGTTGTTCATTTTCTTTATGAGGATATTTTTACTTGCTTTGGTGTTCCAAGAGAAATTGTGACAGATCAAGGAAGCCAATTCACATCCAACCTAGTGGAGAAGCCGATGGAAGAATACAAAATCAAGCATAGAAGATCTACTCCTTACCATCCGCAAGAAAATGGTCAAGTAGAGTCTACAAACAAATTTCTCGAAAGTATCATCACCAAAACTGTTCATCTACATAGAAGAGATTGGGCAGAAAGGCTTTCTGAAGCTTTGTGGGCCTACAGAACTACATGGAGAAATACAACAGGACATTCTCCCTATGAACTTGTTTATGGGAAAGAAGTCCTGCTCCCCATTGAGTTCCAAATCAAGACCTTCAAGATAGTAGTTCAGTTGGGGATGGACTTATCAGAAGCCCAAAAGCATAGAATGGAGCAATTAAATGAGCTAGATGAGATCAGACAAGAGGCAATTCTAAGAACTGATCTAGTTCAATATCAAAGAGATAAATGGCATGACAAGTACATCAAAGAGAAGAAGTTTCAAGAAGGATATTGGGCATTGTTATTTGATTCCAAGTTTAAAGATTTTCAAGGAAAATTTCAGACTCATTGGCTTGGGCCATATGAGATTGACAAGATCTTTAGCAATGGAGCGGTAAGAATCAAGACCATTGATGAGTTTCAAAATCCTCTTATTGTGAATGGCCACATATTGAAAGTTTATCATAAGCCACTCTCAAAAGAGGAATTTGTCAAAATGTTTCAAGAAAATTCTGCAATTAGGCTGGTACAGAAGAATTATTCTTCTCCACCAGCCTAGCTTTTGTTCTTTTCAGTTAAAAAAAAAAAAAAAAATTGTATAAGCCTGAAAACCAATCACTGATTGGCAGTCTTATACAGAAAATATTGGGTGAAAATCAGGAACACCTGACACCCTATATTTTCCAAAAAAAAAATCTCTCTTTCATTTCACAAGTTTTGTGACCACCCACTCCATTCCATTCCACTTCATATCACTTCATTTCACTCCATTCCACTTCATTTTATCTGTTTCATTCCATTTCACCAATAAAATTCTTTTTCATGACCATTTCCATCTAGTCATTTGTCATCCGTTCATTTCCATTCACCCAAATAATAGCTGTGTCAGTTTCCGTAGCTGACACCAGTTTCCGTAGCCAGAAGCAGATTCCGCAGCTACCACTCTGTTTTTCAAAAGAATGTACAGCCAGATGTTATTTCCATAATCATGAAATAAAATGCAGGTATGAGGACCAATTGTGAAGACATGGAGCATTCAAGATATCAATGAGGAGCAACTAATTGAAGACCAAGGAAAAATGGCAAGAATTCCAAGGTATGAGTAAAATTTATTTCAAATAGCATTTAAAACACATTTTTATATAGTTATAAACCATAAGCTCCATCCATTATGTGCAATGATTATATTGACAAACTTCGTAATCACTCCATGATCTCTGTACAATCCTCCCACAATCCTCGCATTCATTCTCAAACGGTCCCATAATTAAACCTCCGATCTTCACTCATACTCCGATATTCCACCTGTGACAATGAAACGTAGTTGATTTAACTACGGCTTCTTTCAGCCGCATAAAATCCGTAGCCGTTGGTTAAACGTGCTTACATTTATTTTACAGCCACCAAATTTTAAAAACACTGACAGATGTGTTATACTCCTCCTATTGTTCTATTAATCTCACAGCCGCATTTCCGCCATGCTCACGTAAACCTTCTCTGTTCCGCTTCTCTCCATTTCATTCTCTGTTACGCTACAGTCTGTATACCCACTCTCTGATATCTACCTACAGTCATCCTGCTCATTTCCGTTCATTCAACCGTCCTACTTCGATTGAACCCTCCTCATGCAGGCAAGTTTTTAAAGAGAAGAAAGAAGGATGGGTAAATTGTTGAGAGCAGAACCAGAGGGACCTAAATTCATGGAAGGATATCCGCAAGTTAGGGATATATTGAAGAAGGAAAAGTGGCTGCGGTTTATCCTAAATTTTAGAGGCTACCATAAAGAGGTGACAAAAGCGTTTGCAAGATCTTTTAATGGCCTGGAGGTAGAGATTGGAGACCTTAAGTTCACGGTGAATGAGGCATCTATAGCATCTGCCACAGAACTTCTTCAAGAGTGTGAACAATGGCTTAAGAACAAAAGCATTAGTGATGAAGCCTGGAGAGTAATTCTAGATAACCCAGGTATGGACATAACTATTTTTAAAAGAGGAATTCATGTTCATGCTTTGAAAGAGGAATGGGCTACTTTGCTGCTAGTTGTTCAAAAATTTATCACCTGTGAAGGCCGTTTTGGGTCAATGTATATGTACCATACCTGGTTGCTGATGAATTTTATAGATAACCATACCCTCAATCTGCCATATTTTCTATTAAATAGTTTGAAGAAGATGTCTGTGACTGTTCAGAAGCATTTAGGGGATGTAGAACCACATCTATATCACCATGATCTTGTAAAAAATTTTGATTGAAAAACAGTTAAAGGAGAAGAAGGACACATGGGAACAATTTTTTATTAGAAATTTATTTCAGCAACCTCAAGAAATTCTTGAAGGTAGCACATCAAGAAGGAGTAGGAGAAAAAGAACAAATGATGAAACTCAAAGTACTCCTACTACTACAATTGAAAGAACTAGTAGGAAGAGAGACTGTCAAAAAGGAAGAAGAAAGAAACCAAGGGTAAAAAGCCAATAACATCAAAAGAGAGAAAAAGTATTGAGGCTATGCATCAAACCCCTTCTTACGAAGAAGATCATCAAGTGTTATCTGAGAGATTGGTTCATCTTCAAGAACAATTATTTATGGCCAAGAATAAAGAGAAAGGAAAACAAAAGCAAAAAGACAGTGGTCCACAGCGTGTGAGAAGAAGTTCCAGGCTTAAGGGGAAGTTGAGGAAAACGCAAACGAAAGGACCCCATTTTATTGACTTGGGAGAAGAAACATCTGAACAATCCCCAGCTGACCACAGTCCATATCACTCTCAGACAGTCAGTGAACCTGGTTCATTTCATTCTCAGTCAGACATTGAACATAGTCCATCTCATTCTCAGCCAGATTTTGAATACAACTCTCCTCCACGGCATTTTGGGGACAGCCTAATAAAAATGACACCTGAGATAGACCCAAAGCAACAAGAAGTATATGATTATATAGAATCTTTAGAAAAAGCAACTACAGGTCCCAGTACTTCGTCCATTCAGCCTCACATATCAAAAGATGATCTAGTCCAATCACTAAAACAAGAAGTCTTTGAGCTAGAGCTTTTAAATAAACACATTAAAAATGAAAATGAGGCATTGAAGTAACAAAGCAAATTGGACAAAATCATTCATGATAATACCATGCTACATCTGGGAATATGGTAGAAGAAGAACAGGAAGTTGAAAAAGAAATGCCAGAAGTTAAGCAGAGCACTGGTTAATATCAAATTCAGATGCTTAATGAAGAAGCCCAGGATGTTAGCAGCACCAAGGAAGAGGAGGAGAGGATTGGATGTACTGGCTGAAGTGTCAAGGCATATGAACTGAAAAAGGATTATCAAAATTTTGGTTGCACGAGGACATGCAACACCTTCACAGTGGGGGTATGTTGAGTCTCAAATCTGCATCTTTCCTATACACCTTTCTAGACCTTTTTCATTGACCTGAACCTTCCAAGTTTTCAATATCATTGTATATTAATTGTAAAAGAGCATCTAAAATGGTTTTTAACAATATTTTGTGTCTGCTGTTTGATTTAGATTTTTGCTCATTTAGCTGCGGAATCTTGCCACTTTCCGCAGCTGCTGCAACTTTCCGCAACCATTTTGTGAAAGTCTATGTTACAGGTGTCTTCAGGAAAAACGAGCCACATGGGCAAGTCAGAAATGATGTGGACATGGATCGTGTCCTATTGGCTCGAGAAAATTCACTTAGGGAGGCTGTGGTCAAAGGTGGCCAAGTGGAAGTCAACCGTAGAGTCCCACGGTGACAGGACTCTGTTTCTCATCACGTGAGGATTTGCATGACCGTTTCTAACTTACGGGAGACACATCAACACCTGTACACGGCTCCATAAGCCGAATCCAACATCCACTTTTCATAGATTTACTCCTCAACGCGGCCATGATCCTAGATCTCTGGACGTAATGGTTTACGTGTTTTCTATCAGCATAAACTTTAGGGAATTAGTTATATTTCCTTTGTTATAATAATGCGTTTGCATACGCATATTAGATTAGTCTCCATTAGCCTCCAGATAGCTCTGTAATGTAATTACGTTGCCACTGTGTTGTAATATCACCTCTCTGTTATGACTGCATTTTAATATATAATAAGACTCTGTTTCCAAGCGTAATTCGTATTTGAAGGCTGTTGCCAAGGCTGGTGTAGAGGGCCCCTGCACACGCTGAGGTTTTGTGCATTATTGTATAGTTCTTGTTTTATTTCTTTAAGCTCATTGTGCCATAAGTCATTCATGTGTTTATACATTACATCTTTCATAGTATTTATGCTTCATCTCTGTTTATAATCTTTCATGCTTTACATCTTACTTTTGTCCATAATCTTTCATGTTTTATGTTGTTGTTAACTGATCAGTGTTCCTGTTTCAGATTACAAATAGGCAGCCTGAGCATTTCCATAACCTTTTGACTAATGACATGGAATCAATATTGTTCTGCTGCTAATTTACTTTTTATTTAATTCCAGCAGTGCTTTGTTTATTTCAGTCTTACACATTTGTTTCAGTAGTTAGATTTAGATATATTAAATTGCTCATGTCATTTTTAGTTACCTCTGAAAGCCACAGCTGGACTGATGGTGAGGGATTGAAGTATGAATGTGTAGTTTGATATTAGTTTACTTTTTGCAAGTTAGATATATTAAATTGCTCATGTCATTTTCAATTACCTCCGAAAGCCACAGCTGGACTGATGGTGAGGGATTGAAGTATGAGTGTGTAGTTTGATATTAGTTTACTTTCTGCAAGTTAGATATATTAAATTTCTCATGTCATTTTCAATTACCTCTGAAAGCCACAGTTGGACTGATGGTAAGGGATTGAAGTATGAGTGTGTAGTTTGATATTAGTTTACTTTCTGCAAGTTAGATATATTAAATTGCTCATGTCATTTTCAGTTACCTCTGAAAGCCACAGCTGGACTGATGGTGAGGGATTGAAGTATGAGTGTGTAGTTTGATATTAGTTTCTTTTTCTACAAATTAGATATCAGATTGCTCAAGTTTTTTATGGTTACCTCCGAAAGCCATAGCTGGACTAATGGCGAGGGATCATAATATAAGTTGATGTAATTTGATTTAGATTTACTTTGTTGCAATTCTTGGATTTCTTTAAGCATAGTTTCTTTTGTGTTTAGACAGCAGCAAGGATAGTTTGGTTTTCATGCTCAATAGTTCATTGTTTGATTTATTAGGCTAGCAGCACATTTTCATTTCCTTTCAAGTCTTGTCATTGTATGTTTCAAATTCCTTTTTAAGTTTGAAGTTGGTAAATCATTATAAAGGATATCATTGCCTTGAAAAATCATAACCATACTTGTTTTTATTTTAGAATTTCCATCTCACATTAGAAAACCAAAAACGACAAAAAAGTAAGAGATAGGTTATCTTGCACATATAGTGTGCCACACTTCATCAGCTTACGAATCTCGGATTGATAAATTAATGTAGCAATTTAGGACACACTAAATTGATCAAACACTGACCTCTAATCACTTAAAACTTGACACCTCACCCTTTTCTTTACCAAGGCAAGAAAGACAAGGTTCTAGGTGATTTCGTCATAAGTTTGGAGGATTCACTACGAACTTGTCGTGTGAGTCTCGTAGAAAACAAACTCGTTTTCCATCATTTTGCCGCAAACTCGAAAAAGTAGATAGATGGCTAAAACTAAATTTTGAACCAATTCATGGAGTTTGTTTTATGGATTTTTATGGATTCGACCATGATGACAGCTAGCCGTTGGGACTTAAAAACTTAGGATTATGACCAATTCAATAATTTTATCAATTTCATGAATTAATTTACCAAGACAATAAAAACCTATGCCAATGACCTTTCCTAATCAAAAAATTAAATTTTATCAGATGATAGTGGCCCACCGGGGATGGTGTGCCCTCGTGGTACAACAAAGAACCTATAGTTCCAGCTTCCTTTCTTGAAAAATCAACGATGAAATTGATGAAGACTTCGCTCAAGCTTGATGATGAACCCATTTTTATTTGAAAACATCATAACAAAAAATGAAATATGTACAATGGAATGTAATTTAACAAAAGAAACCAAGGAGTAGTGTTTAGAAACCTTCCATTGACAAGTTCTCCCATTAGGGGGAATTTTGAGGTAAAAAATGGGTCTCCTAAGGAAAATGTACAATCAAAATTCACTTATAAGAACCCAATCACATTTTAGGATGACATCATCCCCCATGGTTGAGGTGGCATTGCTTGAGTTAAATGTACTTACTTGTCACATTCTCAATGGTGGATAAAAACTCATGGTTAACCATGGTAGTATTCTAAGTAATTAAAAGTCACATAGTAAAGTACTCATAATAATGTCATTTCACACTTTTTGAATAAAATATTATTATTGTCATCACATTTTTAAAGAAACAATGCATATCCCTATACAATCTTTCAGTCTTACACACTTTTCATATATCATATTAATTTTTATATTATATATTATTTTTTCTTATGTTATAAATCAAATCATAATTCAATACAATATAAAATTAATACATAAAATAATATATTACATTTATTTTATTATATTATTTGATTTTTATATAATATATTAATTACATGTTATTATTATATAATTAATTTTATAATTCAAATAATATAAATTAATTAATGGTATGTACAACTAAGAATTTATGAATTTATATTTATAATTATTTTAATTTATTTAAGTACAAAGTACAAATGTATTGTTGTTCAATGATAATGAATTTTTCTTTGAAAAGCTCATTTTTATTTATATTTTGATCAATACAATTTTTTTTATATTAATTTTATTTTATGCTAAAAATGAATTGTAAATTCATAAATATTATTTTATTGGTTTAGTTATTATTTTATTATTTCCTTTAGGAGACCCATTATGCACCTCAAAAATTCCCCTCTAATGCCTACATAGTTTTCCATCCATCTCATGAAGAAGAAATTTGTTGTTGCCATGGTATGCAATTATCACAAATGCCCTTCGAGATGTTCTCAAAATTTCCATGCTTCCCCTTTTCTTTAATTCCTCGCTTCCTCATTTCGTAACTACATCTTGAAGCTTGAAGTTTGATTCCTTAGTTTTTCTATCAAAAGCATTCTTTACCTGGCTTTTTTTTGACATCGTTGATTATCATATACTTCTCTTTTCTCTGCATGACTATGAGCTTATTTAGCCTTTCAGGACAGCATTAGGTTCTTCAACTTTTGGTAGTAATTGGTTTATCTAACCCCCAAAGAAGTTTGGAAAATCGTCTCAACTCCATATACTAGTTCAGCATGAGATGTACCTATGGATCTCTGGTACAAACTCTATCGTGACCACAAAGAGAAACTTCTTAATTTCAAATTCCATGATCTTTTATTTTCTAACTTTTCATGATCTTTACTATGCTTTTATTGGATGATTTGGTCAAGCCATTACCTTGAGGGTAATAGGTTGTGGACTACCAAGAGTGATATGATATTGATGACAAAAACTAATAAAACTTTTCGATTTAAAAGCTTTTCATTATCATGATAATATTCAGATGATCCAAACCCTAGAAAAAATGGTGTTTCAGAAATTGAATGATGATTGAGTGAGTAGCCTCGCCTTGTAGGGACCGCTTCAATCCACTTGGTGAAATAACTGGGCACATCAAAATCCAAGATGTTGTCCGGATGCGTGATGTATTTAGCCAATGAAATCCAATCCCTATCATTGAAAGGAGTTTCAACATATATTGGTTTCAAGGGTGTAAAGGGGTCAATGTCTTTTTTCCATCAAAAATTTGGTATTCATGGGCATGTAACACCTTTCAGATATCTCTAAATGATGGAATGCCAATAATATCTTGCTCGATTATATTATTTGTTGTACTCCTCTCCAATAATAAAATCTCCTTAAAATGTCCCTTATGAAATTCTTCAATGACCTTTTCAAATTCTTCTTCCAACAAGCAATTCAAAAGAATGACCACCGATGTCCCTCCAATACAAGTTTTTGTTCAAAATGGAGTATCTCAAATATTTCAGCTTCACAAACCTTGACTTGGATTTATTAAATTGAGGAGGGGATTTATGATGATGTAGAATAAAAATCACATTCTGCACTACTTGTATTAAAAGTGAATTTCTCTTCAATATGAACCCAATTATTCTTCTTCTAATGCTTCGAAATTTCTTTACAATGAAATTCTTGTCTAAACACTCAAAAATTTTATCATGGCTACCGCCTTTTCTAGCCCCTATCCCTTCACCAACTCGGGTAGGCTTAATTTATATATCATATTCCGCAAGGTGGCATCCATCACTTTTTTCACTTCGCATTAGCTTCTGGGTCATAATGTCTTTCACCACGTATTAGGCACAAATTCTTATTATATGAGAACGCAATGTAAATTCTAAAATATTTAAGAGCATTTAATAAAGAATATTCATGTTTATCCATGGTATTATACTTCAATTCATAGTTGCAAGAGTCCAAATGAAAATAAATAGGATGTCACCACATCGCTTCCCTTTTCAATAACACTCCAACAATTGTGTGTTCAGGTGTGTGTAAGAAACCTGAAAAAATCACTTTAAAAACAGAATTACAGAGCATCACTATGAGGGAATTATTTATGCATTCAAATGACGTTTTGCCTCTATTGTCCATTTAACATCAGACTCTTCCCTTAACATCTTAATAATGTATTTGATGTACCCGGAAAAATTAGGAATAAACCGTCTAACAAAATTTTATTCTTTCCAAGAAAGGATTGAATCTCTTCCTATTCCTCGGGTAGTTCTATTTTCTGAATGGCATTGACTCTATTTGGATCAATTCTTATTCCTCTTGATGATATAATGTGTGTCCTAACCATTTCCCAGTAGTTAAAGTTTTCAAAGAGCACTTTTAGTAGGATTGAGAGATATACCAAATTTTCTCGCATTTTCACAGCACTTTTCTAAGTGTTTGAGGTGTTCTTCCTCTTTGAAAATACAAAGATGTCATCTAAATAGAACAATTGCTCTGATTTATCTTTCTCCTCAACAAATGAAATA
The DNA here is from genome assembly GCA_034641835.2 of Pinus albicaulis. Classification (NCBI taxonomy): domain Eukaryota; kingdom Viridiplantae; phylum Streptophyta; class Pinopsida; order Pinales; family Pinaceae; genus Pinus; species Pinus albicaulis. The sequence continues at coordinate 198,245,636 of CM076570.1, read as the reverse complement.
CTTCATCTCCCCTTTGGAAATTTTCCTTAATTCATATGATAACAAAGGCATTTTCACATACATAAATGTTCCTCATGACGTAGTAAAAGAAATTTTCTCTTGATCCTCCTAATGTACTAATAGCCTGTTGTAACTGAGAAACCATCATGATGTATATTCTTTAAGAGCCAAAAATATTTTTTAGAATTTGATCCATCTTGGGAAAAGGGTAATTGTTCCTAAGAGATGCTTTATTTAAATTTCTGAATCAAATTACAAATTCTAATCTCTTACCATTCTTCTTCCTTACAGTACCAAATTAGCAAGCCATCTTGAAAAAATCAAAGGAACAATGATTTTTGCATACAAAATAATTTTTTAATCTCTTTCTTAATCAATGGCATGAGCAAAGGATTAATTATTCTCAACTCTTCGCTAGAAAGACTTTTTCATTCTCTTCGATGGGTGATACATTAGACAATACTAGGATCAGGACATTTTTTAAGTCAACATATCTCCATGAAAAGACATCAATATAATGACCATCATATCCACATACCTCTACCTCATTTCGAGGAAATAAATCTAAACAACTTAACCATTTTAGGAATTTTTACATCAAGATCGTTAAGTTTCCACCTCTTCATCATCACTTTCATTTCTGGGAGACATGAAACATCATTCGATCAAATAATCTCTCAAGGGGAAGAAGGGCTTTGGGAATTCAATTATTTTTCAACTGTAGGACTTCCGCATTGACTTTAGTTTCAACAAACATATTCGTTAATCTACTAATATTCTCAAACTTTCTTCAACTCATGGAAATTCGTACTTGTCGATCACTATAAAACACTTTCCACTGAATGATGTTATCAAGGTTAGTTGTTCTATATCTCGACCAACTTACATTCTCTACCAGAATGAGCAGGAATGACAAAACTAGTAGAGGATACCAAAGACCTACCACCGAATTATGGTCTCTAGTTTTGACAAGAAACCATATTCGTTAAAAATTCTCAAGCATTTCACATTGAATTTCTATAAGCCCTCATCCTCATCTTTTGCTCTAATAATTATCATTCGCCCTCGCTTTATTACTAATTCATAATCACCACAAATTTATATATTCTTGGCACCTATACTCTTCAAATTTTCTAGACCCAAAACAATGACTCATATTCTACCATGTTGTTTGTACAATCAAAGTTTAATTTGTAAGAGAAAAAACTTACTTTCATCATTAGGAGTGGTAATCTTACATCCCCTCGCTCTAGCTCCCTCTCTTCCACCAACACCATCAAAATTTAAATGCCACCAACCTTCTTCATTTTCCTCCATGCTCTTCCCCCGATTTTCTGCTGTTCTTGTCTTTTTCTCATTTTATGCCTCATCGTTGAGTTCATTAAACAAAATTCGATCCCATCCCCCGCCCCTAGTGCATAAATAGGAAAATTTTGTGGTCTCGTCTTTGCTACTTACCATGTAAGCCATCCTAATTTATCTATACAAACTCATTTTCTCACCAAAGACTAGAATGGTGCAATAAGTCATATCCATTTGCATAGTTCCTTTAATTTTGGTTCCCCAATATCTAGCTAAAATAATACCAAACTTTAGAGGAATGCAATAACACTATGTATATCACCACCGTCTTAGTAGGCACTTGAGTTGGTAGGGGCCAAACCACACATTTAATGAGACCAGCACATTGAACTCTCTTGGAGTCAAAAAGAAAACAAATCTTTATAAGGTCCAAGAATGTTCAAAGTCATTCTTTCCATTATCACCTAGGCATTAAATTGTGAGAAGCTCTCGAGTCTAACATGACATTATTCAAATTAATTTATGAATATTCGACTTTCATAAGAAAAGGTGGAACTTCTTCATTATGTTCATATTCTACCCTTGGTCCCGTGAAAATGGTAGCATGATCTTCTTTGTAGATTTAGGATGTCCCAGAGGTCTCTCGGCTAAGTGTTTGAAAATTTGGCTTCTATACTCACCGACCTTAATGATTTCACAAAAGGGAACCGTAATTTTGATTTTTGAAATTCATTCTATAAATCAAAGGATGAAGTTTTTTCAATTTATTTTCCATGAGGTAGTGGTGTGTACATTTCTTTAGTTCAAATTGGAGTAGATCATCTTTCTTTGGCCGAGATTTTTTGGTTGTAATGGGAACATTTCTATTCCTCAATTATATTGTTTCGCATTTCAAAGATATCATGTCTAGAACACTTTAAGTAATCATATTTTCCCTCATTCTCCCCCCATATCATGACTAGACTCATCATCTCCCTCTTTAGTTAGAAAATATCTCTACACATCTTCATCTATACAATAATAATATATTCTAATTATGATGTGTTTCCTCTTCATCTAATAATTTTTTCTAAAAAGGAGGTCTTACTTTTGGATTAGGTTGGTTTCTATTATCTCTGGGCTTTCCTATGATTTAGCCTCTTAAATTAAGGATTTCTTACATGTGTGTCTCTTTTTTTGTAGAGGCAAAGGAGTGGCACCAAGAGCAAGCCTATCCATAAGCTCTTCCATGGTTCTACCCAGGTGTTAAAATTCACGTCTAAAGATGAATAATCTCAAGAGACGCACTAAAATGTTATCACCAAATTGAATATTGTAATACTTCAACAATCAACCTAGAGTAACTATTTCAAACCTACTTTATTTAAAATTAGTCTTTACAAATTTTTGAAAGAGAGCTTCTCTCAAGGATATAGAATTATATTATATAAATGAACAACATATGTCTAACTCCGAAATTGGGTTTTAAGTGTTTCTATGTGTTGTTATCACTCTCCCCAACTTCTTAGGTCAAATGAGAGTGAAGAAAGGTAAAACTACGTGCACCAATCCTTTCAGGAAGATAGTCTACCTAACCACAGGGCTTTCTCTCGTATCATTTTTTGAAGATCTAATTTTGGGATATAAATTACATTTCAGTTATATTTGAATTAATTTGTTTTAGAATTTGTTTAATGATTTGTTTTCCGGATAAAAATTATAATCAAGGAATCTAAAACTAATTTCAAAGACCGAATTGTAGAAAGTCGAGCAAGGCAAGACAGAAAAACTATTCGAGCACATTTAATTTTTCTATTGGTGTGGCAGAAAAGAGAGGGGTCTCGAGTGAGAATTTTAATCGAATTCATTCATCGAAGAAAAACACATTGTAAAAATCTTAAGAAATATAACATATGATTTATATCTTCTTATAAACTCATGATATTTTACTCATAAATGGAATGTAAATGAAATAATAGAGAAAGCATAGTGCTCGAAAAAAAAGAAATACCACATGAATCTCACAAAATTGTTGCAACTCATTTGATTTCCATTAATAGCAGTGTCCACAATAATACACTTAGTCTAAAACTCGATTATCCAATGTAAAGAATACTTCGCAAAACCGAAGTCCTTATAGGAAAATAAAATTACAACGGTTACATTTAAGGCTATCATAATGATAGAGCTTTATTTTCTAACTAAATTCTAACTCACATCATGGAACCAAATTTAACTACAGTTGGCGCTACCTCGAACCGAAAACTATTGTCAAGAGATGTTTGCGACCGCATCGGGGTTACTGCATTGACTCCGTCGGCTCCAACAAAATTTGACTTTTCTACTTTTACTAATTACTCCCGAAACTCAAATGATCTTTTCCCGTTGCTCTTCATCATGGATAACTAATTTTTATTACCCTTACGTGAAATTTCATCTCATTTCCCGTTGTATTTACCAAAAGTGAGCTTCACCACAAAGACATGTTTGATCTCATATTGAATGTTAATGTCATTTCTTAATGCTCCCAAAAGTGCTCTTCTTGTTAATGTGCTCTTAATATTTGAAAATTTGCAAGATCTCAAATTTCCCTTAAGTATTCTTCCATAGTATTGTCTTTTTCCAGTCATAAATTTAACAATAATTACAAAAAGAGAAGGCAATCCTTTTTATGTCGTAGAATCTATTCTACTAAAATCTTTGAACCTTTTTTTTTTTTTAACTCAGATCGTGACATTTTTCTTCAAGTTGAAGAATAAAATTCTTCTTTGTTAGCACTTTCTGACTTCCGTGATTATTTATATTCTTTCATCAATTCCCAATTCATCCATTTTATACATGTTCTTGAATTCAGAACATAATAATATGGTTTGTTGTGGTAGGCTTCTCACCCAATTGTGCTTTGATTTCGTCGTAATGGCTTCATTTGCCTTCAGACGCACTTTTTTCTCAAATATGATCTTTATACTTGCACAACTTCACTGACAGGCTCGTGATTTCTCCTCCACATTATTTCCTTTACCCGGCCCAAAGTATTTCCAATTGCCGACTCCTTCTTCTCCTTTTGTAACCTCTATTCAACATTTGGCCCCCGTGTGTTTTAAATTTCATGTGAACTATCATCTTTAGATTCCGTAATTGCAATAATTTTACCCGATCCCGTAATTTTTTTATCTCCTCTTCTTGAATGGACATGTTCGAACTACTTTGAAAGTTTAGCTCCATCCATTACTTGCAAGAAATCTCCTTGAGCTATAGGAATGGCTAATAGAGGGGTAATCGCTTCCTTCCAAAGGAACCTTTGATATTTTACTGCCGTTTCCTTTTCCTTTATCATATTTTCTAAATTTGATTCCATCTACTTTAATTGAGCATTCTTCTCCATTATCAATTTGTAATTTCGTCTTCCGTAGTTTCGTCTTCCAATATCCTTTCATGTGATGCCATTCTCATGAGTCGAATCTTTAGTTGTTTCCTCAATGCTTCTATATCGACATTTTCTTCGATGATTTCTTCAATGGAATTGACATGGTGTGCTGTCGTGTCTCCTATGAGCCGGCGAATATGGTCCATTTTTGTATATTTTTTATTATATTTAGTCTGTGGGCTCCAGGGGTTTTGGGGTGGGTCAAAGCCCTCATGAATTGTAAGTGGATCATGTAGAATAGGTACTCGCAAACCATGGTTTATGCACTATCAGATGCGTAGGCTAAAATAGTATAAGTAGTTGAACCTTTTGAGTTGTGGTGAGCCGTACTTGGATTAAGATTGATGTGAATTGCGACTTGCAGTAGATCCTTATTTGGGTTTTCAGAAAGGAATCCTTCGCTTAGCGCGTAAAGATCCTCACCCCGTCGTGTGCGGACCCCGTCGTCGTGTGCACAAAGGTTTTTGGGTAATGTAAAAGGAACCTAAGGATTAATGAATGTGAAAGGTTGTTGAAATCTCTCAATCTATTGACCGTGAAATATGTTTACATGCTCATTGATTTAAGTCAGCAAAAATACTAGTGTTATGTGTTTATACTACTTATCCGGGTCTATTATGGTATCCATAATTCTATATTGAGCTCCGCAAGTAATCAAAAGTGTTGTTTTTATGTTGTATCAATTACTGATCCGAATTTATTTATTAGACTTGATGCAAGAATAGTCGTGATAGTTTCCTTATTTTCCTATATTTGACGGTCGCAATTACAAGCGCTCTCTGATATTGCAATGGGATGCGGAGTGAGCCGATAGATATGGGCTCTATAATATGTGATATGATAATTTCAAGTCAAACACATCTATGCCTTCAACTTACTTGACCTCTCCTAGGTGCAAGAAACCTAGGCCTAGCACCCTCCCATACCAATTCGCACTTTGGCTCACGCAAGGTGCCACCGCTGAAAGTGCCGTAGTATAGGGGTTTGTTGGCAACCTTAACCTTCCGACCGGGTCGTGACCCTCGAGCGCAAATGCTTCCGTTGTTTCGACCGTGAGCATTTTGAGAGAGGGATCGACTAATGCCAAGGCCATACTAGAAACCCGAAACAAAAGAAATCGATGGAATGGTTCGAATGGAAAGTTCAATAATTTGCAAAGAAAGTTAGAAAACCACAAGAAGAGGTTGACCACCGTATGGGTGCAGTATGTATTTTCGCTGCAGACTACGAGATCTTCTTCGGAATTATTGTGATCGAGCTCCAGGAGTGGCTCGCAAGGTTGGTCGAATTTCGAAGTGTTGAAGGACGAGCGGGTCATTGGACCCTGCACTGATCTACTGCCATGGCTGATAACACCATCACTCTCACCGTAGATCACCGGGTGGACAATATTGCCAGAGGATTCTGGACAAAATTTGCCATCGTATCAATTCATCTCTACTCCGTTTCGCAGTGGAGATTCTTCAAATGATTTAAGTGATAAGTTTGCTAAACACTTTACCATTGCTTCATTAAGATATTACCGTGCGAAAAGTATTATAAGTCAGCCACAATGAGTGAATGACCGTTGATCTCCGGATGGAAGCAAGGACGCTATTTAAAAATACTACTTCCGACCAACCTGAAGGAGGTAGATCTTTTTCACAAATGCAAGAAGAGAAGAAACCCACGCAGGTTCTCCACCCACACCACTTTTAAACCAACAGAGGGGTAAGAATTCACCCACACCCCTCCACCACCGTAAGATGACATGGTCAGCAGGCACATGAAATTTCCTACCTTTAAGGGTGGGATATGGGGACATGGAGTAGTTCTAGTTTATACGTGTAATCAAGGACTTACGAATGTAGCTAGTGACGCATCAAGAGGGCATAGCTATCTCTTGCCTTCAAGGAAGAGCTTTGGATGGGTACATGGGATACATTAGATAGCAAGCAAACTCAACCACTGGGAAGAGGTCAAGAACACCTTAAAACGAAAGTTCAAGAAGCCTAAGTCCTATTCTCAAATAGTGGTCGATCTAAAGGATTTTAAGCAAGGGCCTTTGAATCGTATGGGAGGCCGATCAACTAAAGAAGGTGATCGTGGAATCTCTGACGTAAGGACAGAGCATAGTACATGGAGGGGAAAACACAGCCATGTCGCCGCTCACTCCCTATGTGAACAGAGCAGAGCCCCACCGGCACCAATCACCAGAAAGCCCTGGAGGTCACTATAGTTAGAATTGTGTCAGAGGACGATGCCCGCCAGGCGTACATCGTATTCAAGGACAACCGGAGGTGATGCACATGGAGCATCCGTAACCTCGCGGGCGAGCGAGGCGTATATGCCAGCCCTCGGGAAAGATGCAGCGGGCGTTTGGCAGTGACGCTTTCTAATGGTCACACCATGACAGACCCGCCGCTCGTTAACAAACTTCATGTAAGCTGGGGACCTAGTCCGCCGTGCCTCCTAGGGAAGTGGGTGTACTAAGTGAGCCAAGACTATGGTGCGACATTTACCGTGTTGGCGTGTTGCACGACACAACCAAAGGTCTTGCCTTGCTGCGTATGTCCTGCATAAACAAGAATGGCATAGGTTCTCCGAGGTCGGTAGGACATGATGGAGCGCGTAACTCGTCGAACGCATGGATTTTTATGATCGATCTTGCGGGAATTCGTATAGGGTGAAGTCGTACCCGTCCTCACCCAAATCACTCTCGAGCAATGTGGGCTCCGCAAAGGGGAAGGGGAGGGAAGAGGTGGAAGCGTAGGTCGGGGACGCCCCAGGGAAACTCATCCGTTATAACCGTGGAGAGGCAGGAACTTAAGCTGTGTGACTGCCCGAACCCACAAAGAGCCGTACTTAACCCGTATCACAGTGCAATCGATCTTACGTGATTGAAGATTTTCCGCCTTGATAGTGAAGATGCGTAGTGCGTACCGACACCTACGCTTAGCGTGCAAGGGTTAAGGCCGGACCACGGGACAAAGATCCAAGGATAAATGTTGTAACACGCAAAGGGGATGGCACGGGGCCTCGGGAAGAAAACTACAAAAGAGCCTCTCGATCCAACCAACAGTTAGCAAATGTGGAAGTGCTGATCTAAAAGGAAAGGAACCATTACCCAGAATCCTCGCAAGGACTTCGCTAAGGCAGAATTACCTTACAGCCGCCTCGAGGACCCCAAGCGATGAGGAGGAGGCTTCCAACCCTTTACAAGCATGTTTAGCCGCCGCACAACCTATGGCCATGGAAAATATTCAGACATTTATAGATAGTTGTGCAACACGACCTATCCTCCCTCCGTAAATCCATATGTACACAAACTCAAGGGTGATAATAAACACACCTAAGAAAGAGATGTTTGACCGCGCATCGCTGATTACAAGATGGATTATGTTATTTTGGACCTAGGGTTGGTGCCAATGGTCATCTAAACAAACTTGCTAAACACATGTGGAACCCAAGTTGGAATGGTCCACTATCCACCGTGTATGGCCAATCACCTAAGATCATCTTCAGCTAGAAGCACGTGCATCGTCGGTGGTGATATCACAGGCGAAGGTCTCAGGCTCATTTCATAACTCGTATTGTCAAAGATGCGACCCCTACCCCCGTGCCCCTAGCTGGATTGGGCCACTTACGTGGTAATCATTAACTTCCTAAAGAAGAGAAGCATGGTATTCAAGAATAATGGTACAAGGGTAATAGTACCATTAGATCCAACGTAGCGTGAACGATACGTAACTAGTGTATGGGACAAAGAGGATGTAGATCACATCTATAAGTTGACCGCGCAAGATGAAGACCTGATCAACCTCGTTGAGGTACTTTGCCGGGAGATAGAATGCTTCTTTGAGTCCGATGGGAGATGACAATAGGCAAAAACCAGTTACATGGGATAACTTCCATGTCAGATGTCTTCGGATCACGACATCTCTACATCTCCTCCAAGATAAGAGATCTACCTTATTTCGATGGTTGGTAATGTTAGGGACTTCTGCAGGCAGTCAGAAGTCAAGGGTTCCAGAGAATGAAGGTTATGCCTTTAACGCAATGCATGCAAACCCCTACAATATGTGGAGACGTATAAGGAAGCGTCTCCGGTAATGGAGATTGGCCTGTGGTAGGATGTCGTTACGACAGAGACCCCGCCGGAGGTACGGTCAAGCTACTTCCAGCTCAAGGGATTCATGTCAACACGTGGTCGGCCACTTTATGCTGGGATGAACCACCAGGGGGATTTGGGTTCACTTATTCATTCACGACGGTCCAATCCCCACCTGGGTTTGCACTGATGCGAAGCTACATCAACGCACCCGCCACTATAAAACTTTTTTCAGAAGAATGACGAGGCAGGAACACGACCATAGGGCTTGAAAGCCATGAAGCTCACAGACATAGATATGTTCCGTTTGGCAATACCGCCTTTCCGTAGGGTCTGGAATGGACATGGGAATGCAGATGTAGGATATTGTCAATTGCCGCGCCTGCAAGTGAGGAAGGTGAAGATGATCCGTGTTCAAGCCTCATCCCGGAGTCGAAAGGGGAGAGTCGTCATCGGGTTGGACCCCCACCGGCGGGAAGTGGATGCTGTCGGCCTCTCAAACTACGCTAAGTAAACATTAATGAAAGAGCACCCTAAATGGCTAAGAGATCAGACTACCGGACAGAGAACGCGTAGGTGAAGTGGATGAATTACTTGCTGCATGACTGTTCCCGACAAATTTTTCCGAGCTAAATGGGATCACGACTTAGGGTCATGTGATATCACTCAAACCATGCGCGTCCATAAAGAGTGACCTTATTGTGCTGAACCCAAAATATGGCATGAGAAGGTCAATATATTCATAAAATTCTGTCGCAGTGGATCATCAAACTCGTTGAACAATCGCACCGGGTCACTAGTTGTGGTTTAGGAGAAAAAATATGTGGGAGAGATTCAGATCTATGTGGACCTACGCAAGTTAAACGATGGCTCCGCATTCAAGGATCCACCCCCGACGCCATCTCAAGACGAAATATTAGACAAAGGTGGGATAATGCAGAAGGACACATTTGACAGTCTCGTTGATACCATTATAAGAAACTGTACCCATAACGAAAAACTATGTTCGCCACCGAGTGGGGACATTTAGTATACCGTCATGTCGTTGCACTGCAATGCCCAGGCGCACTTTCCGGTCGTTGTCGTAGTTGTTTTAAAATAAATTCATTCACAAGTTCCTCAAGGTGTATTTTAATGATTGACTATCTTTAGTCTTCGTCAAGGTATGCGTGTTCAAACCCGTGCAGCGGACAGTCGGATGCCTACCTAAAACACCATGTATTTCCCAATATCAAGAAGTGTATCTTCTGTGATACCCTTCCAAATCTTTCGACCACAGTAGCTCAATGGGCAAGGACTCAATGTAGATCCTGTACAAAATCAGCCATCATAAATACAAGATTTAAATCATGGAGAAACAGCGGTGCTCGATCCTCGATTGTTAAAGCTACTACAAGAAATTCATCTGGCGCTATGCATCGACACGCCTCATGTGGAAAATTGATTTCACAAAGGATGTTTCCTCGCTATTCTTTTGAAACGATTACTGCCAAAAGAGATCTAAGCTACTAAAGGAAAAGATGTAGGTCTCGCACCTATTCTCATCTTTCCGGATTGGGATAAGGTATTTCATGTTCACAAGCGATGCGTCGTGAATTGCTCTCGAGGCTGTCCCAAGGTCAAATGCTGTGGGAAGTGACAGAGATATTTGATCATCCGGCTGTCTTTTGCAAGTAGGAAGCTCTCTAGAGTGGAACGTAACTACTCCACCGACCGAGCAAAGAGGGATTTCGTCATATTACTTTTAGTTATGTAGAATATCACATTACTTCTATAGGGAGGTCACTAAAATGTTCACATACTCATTCATCTTTAAAAATACCTAGCTTTACAGTCATTGGGGGAAATATGTCAGGATTACCTGCTATTTCCAAGAGTATGACTTTAAAATCATAGTCAAGTCAAAAGCTGAATTTTGGGCTGGACCACTTGTCCCGAAAAGAGAGGAAGATATTTAACCAACTGAAGCCGATTTCCTAATGCAACAGGTATTTTCATCGTGGTATTCGATGCACACTACCTGACACTATCCAATTTTCACCACCGGGAGCATCACCTTGAGATAACTGTACGCAAAAAAAGAGTTACTGCCGAGCAGCAGAATTTACCATCATCACAGACACTTTTATAATACTGGGCATAGCATTTTGCTGGTATTTTTTGACAGCAGAAAGGCATGTTGTCTCTCACCGACACTCATGACAAGAGTAGTAGTAGGCTGTACCACAGAAAGAAACGGCGCAAAAGACTCCGAGGGTCGGGTTATGATGGCCAACCCCCGCATACTCGACACCTTCCACGCACTACTGTAGCCGGATATGTGCCAACGAATGGAGGCCACCCTTATAGGATGAAATGCCCTTCAACCACAAATGGCTCCACAAGAATTTGATAAGTGGGCTATCGACTTCATCGGCCTATCAAACTTCTAAAAGATATGGCAAGTATAAGTATTATTATGGCCACCAACGGTGTAACTAGGTGGGTGGAAGCACAAGCAAGAAAGGATTGTACTGATAAATACTCACGCATTTCATCTTTGAACAACTCTTGGCCAAGCTTGATGTATGTATCTCAGGAGGATGGGGAGGGGCAATGTAATTTTTTAATGAAACAACGAGTTTTCACCAGGAATTCTGAATCACCATGAAAGAGCACGCCATATCACCCTCAAAGCAACACACGGTTGAAGCCTTTAAGAAATTCTTTGGGAGCACACGCTCGACCAAGGCATGGGACACAGGCTCATACCATTGGGATGAAATCATCGGTCCCTTCCAGCCTACCAACAACTCCGCAAGAAGTTGGACAGAAAGACCCCATTATTGACGGGCTATGGCAAAGAAGTTGTTATTCCATGGAGCATTGGGTCTCAGTCTACATATCGCAAAGATTTACAAACATGGCAGCTTCGCATGTCATGAAGAGAGATTAGAACAACTTATGGCTTTGGAGGAAGATCGCTTATTGCAAATTTCCATCATAAAAGTCTTTGGAAGGGCCACGACAAATCCCGCATGACCGATGCATTTGCTAAAGACTTTCGGCGAAGGCCAATTGGTCTCTTATATGACATAGCGCGAAAAAGCATCCCTGGAAGTTCCAAATGAAAGACTGCATGTCCTACATGTTAAGGAGATCATGACAAGGGAGCGATTAGGATTACACCCACATAGAGGATGTCGACTACATCAATGGTAGCCGGATCAAAATCAGATTGATCAAATGACTATATGGCTGCAGCCATACAAAGCGTTATGTAGACCCCACTCACACATGAATGCATCAACAAGAACATTGTGTGTTGGGGACCGTTAGAACAAGGTCTCCTACAAGAGCCGCGAATATGGTCCATTTTTTGTATATTTTTTATTATATTTAGTCTGGTAATATAAGTATGTGTGTGGGCTTCAAGCTCCCCCATGCACTGCGGGTCAAGGGTGTACTCAAGAGTCCACAAACCACATGGTTTGCTAACCAATGACCAGAAAGCAAACAGTACAAGTAGTTGAACCTTTTGAGTGGGAGAGAGATCAATTAAGATTGATCCGAATTGCGAGTTAGTAGATATGTTTGGGTTTGGGAAACAATTTCGCCGGGCGACAAGCGAGATCCTCACTCCCACAGTGGAATTCCGCCGTGGGTGTGCGGTGTTGGGTTTTTGGTATTAGAAAAGGAACTCAAGGATTAAATGAATGTGAAAGGCCGATGGAAATCTATGAATCATTAGACTGGTGGATAGCGTTTGGCAGAAGGCTATATGTCATAATTTGTCGCGCAAATATTGGTGTTACATGTTTATACTATATCTGGGTCTATTATGGTATACAATTTATATTGAGCTCCACAAGCAATCGTGTCGTGTGTTTATGCCGCATTGACCACGACCTCAATCTATTTATTAGAACTCTATGCAAGTAACAATGCACATTGCCTTATTTTCCTATATTCAGACTATACGGCAATCAGGAAGCATACGTGCATGTGGATTTGAGGATTGAAGATCCGGGTTCCGTAATATGTGATCCGATATTTTTCAAGTCAAACAAAGCTCGTCAACGGTCTGATCCCTCCTGTAAGGGAAAGACAGAGCCTAGCACCCTCCATACTAGCTGTGAGACTTTAGCCCGTGGTAAGCAGCCACCGCCGAAAGGGCCAAGAGGTATAGGGGTTTGTCGTGGGCAAACCCAACCTCCAAACCCGGGTCAAGACTCCTTGAGGCAACACATGGGATGTATCAGCTCCAATTTTAACCACTAAATATTCTGCTGTTTTTATTTCAGGTCTTTTGCAAATGAAGCCACCTTCTCCATTTTCTTTAATTGTGATTGCAATTTTTCCATGAAACCATAGTTTTGATAGACTGCAAATAGTGTTAGTGATAGTTGATAAATCATCCACCTCGCCTTGCTCCTCGTGTAGCTCCATTTGGTCTATTGATGGATCTCTTTTGTGTCAAACTCAAATGTAGCCCTTTTATAATGTGCTTCTCACTTTGGCTATGGGATTTGTGGTTGAATAAATTCAAAATGAATTTTTCTCGAACCAAAGGCCGAAAGAAACCTACTTTTGAGTCAGATTTTGTTTACAAAATTGGTTGTATGTTCTTGTCTTCAACATTTAGTTCTTCTGCTTTATCTCTTTGAAAGTGTCAAAGATACTTTCTTTCTCATGTTAATTGTGCTAGTATGAATGGATTTTTTCTAATATTTAGGAGTCATGGTTTGTTGACATTTAGAAACTGTAGAAGAAGTAGGAGTAGTAGAAGTGTTTTTCTCACATACCCGTGTGGAAGTAGGTGTCTCTTCAATTACGATGATTACTTTTCTACTTTCTCGACTCCTTGCTAGGATTGGACTCAGATTTAGCTTTGTTTTTCTTCATGTAGTGAATTTTGAACTCTTTGATAGATGAATCTCGTCATTGGAGATGATTGATCTTCTCTAACTTCTTTTCTCGTGACTTTCTTGGGCAATAGGAGTCTCGTAATGCTTATGTGACAGTTGTCACTTTAGCCTCCTGAGGTACCTTCCGTCCGGGCTCAAGTTGGATTCATGTACGTTTCAATATCCGGTCTAGGTATGAAAATATGGTGTAGATTTATTCTCTACCCTCGCTTTTTAAATGACACCAACTAGATCATAAGACCATGTAAAACTTGAAGCAAAATCCACATTTCTTTCAACAACTATCTACTTCCTCCCCGTTGTTCTACTATTACAAAAAAGGACCTATCTTTATTTATTTTAAATTGTGATTTATTTTAGTAGAGATAAATGTACTCTAAATTTCGCATTAATCTATTTGTATAATATACTCCAATGAAAAATGCTCATGGGGAGGAATTTGGGCAACTTATAAGGGAAGCTCATGGCCATAAAATCTGAGTTCGTATAATTTTGGTAAAGATACCAATCCCCTATTCTAGTTTGATCTAACAAATGCAATACTTTTTGATCTTTTCACTAATCTTGGGCTCTGGAGTGCTATTGAGTAAACCGAGTGTTGGCCGATGAAACAATTCCAAAACTATTTATATGAATATTCTTCTATTCCTTCATGACTAGTGAAGTCCAAAAAAATGATCGACTATTGATTGGGTTTTCTTCATCCAATTTATGTAAGAAACCCAAATTTGTCTCCTCGGAGAACACAAGAACAAGTAAACTAACATAGAGGCGTAACCGAAAAACCTCTTCAAATGTGAATTTGACAAACTCACTGTGAAATGAATCTGCAATAAACTAACCGAAATTGAAAATTATGGAGGGTTTTGAATATGTGGAGTATATAATAAGAATCCATGATGTATTCATCTACCCATTAGTCTAATAATGTCCAATAAGGTAGAAATGACTGTGATGATTTGTTTGGACCTTCTAGGAAAAATGGATGATGAAATGGAGGGTTTTTCTAGGTAATGGATACTGATCATTAATAGCTCAAGAGTTTGAGCTCTCTTTCAAAAAAAATTAACTTCTCAGTATATTTAAATCAAGGCTTCTTGGGAAAATGGTGTGGCATTCTCTCGTGGTTGGCCGTATCATTTGTTAAATAGTTTGGGTATCGTATACTACTAGAATCTCTCCCGTAGGAGCAATAATAGCTCTCTAGTTTGGCAGAAGTATACCAATCTTGTCCTCTTCTAACAAAATCAAAACGCAGAAAGTATGGGGAAAGATGAAATGTGAAATTAGAATCCCATAGTCCTATGCCATCCATTTTATCCAGGAATTTTCTTTAATCAGCAATATAACTCAAAAAGCTCAATGTCGATGAAAGCTCATGGATTTTGTAATCTTTGTCCTGCTAGCAAAGGTGAAAAATCAACTGAGGGTGTAACAACAAACTCATCGAAATTTTGTCCTTCATTTTTTGGAGGCATGGTTGGATCTATCAAAATGAAGGAAACATGAATTTCTAATGGAAAACACCGTCGAGACTCGAGGAAAAGCTATGCTAGAATAAAACAAATGGTTGTAACAGAAGCATCAAACACCGATGAAGTCAATCTGAGTTTTTTAATGGCTATAAATTGTTAATCATGTGCAAGAGAAGCTTACAAAGCAAAGTAAAAGTTCAAAACAGTGTTCAATGGTGAATTTATGGGAAAATTTAGTTTGATTTACCAAAAGGGCGCGGGTACAATTTATAATGGTTAGCCATTAAATTAATTAGATAACGGTTAGGAAACAATAGGAATTGTTGATTGAAAACTTGTACCACATAGGCATGACAAGATTAATGGAGGAGTGGTGGTTTATTTAGCGGTAAACGAGATTTCGCAGGGGTAGCAAGGTGGTAATGGTTTTCTTTGGGGAGGGTGCAAATCACCTACTCATGACACAGTAGTGGGAGCCGCACTTCACTCTTGATCCCCCCCGATGGCGCGTCTTCCGTATGATGAGGGGGGGTGGTGAAATTTTGTATCGCCCATCGCATGTGAGGTTGATGCATGATGTATTTGAAGAGGTGGAGGGGATTTAATGTAACCTGAGTTTAGATACATGGTGGGGTAGGGTATGACAAAATTTATTTGACATGAATGACCATGAATATGGTAATCCAACATGTTGCATGGTGTAGTGGAGAAACACGCATACAAGTACAACACATAGGATTAAACCCATGGTTTTGAAGATTTATTTTTGAAATATTAAAGATAAATCTTTAATAAAAATGTGTGATTTCAAAATATTTTTTAGCAAATTTTTTCATTTCTCTTTGAAATATAGCAACAAGAGTATGGAAATTTTATGACATAGAGTTTATTTAGGACTATAAAATAGGCTTTCTCCTCTCAACTAGACCTTGTGGATGAAATGGAGTTTAAACTGCTCCTTTAATAATAAAAAGCTGAATATTTTCATGGCATTTAGACCCTAGACTTGACCTATATGTGATGGAATGACATGAATTTTGACCTTTCAATGGAGATGAAATAGTGTGAAGGAGCAACATATCATGATAGACTCATTCAAAGGACTAAAATCATTTCCCCGAAGGTTAACTGAAAAAGAAAAAAAAATTGACTAAATAATTAATGGAAAATTTTAAAAGAGCTATCTTTGATCACTAAAAAAAACTACTCACATTAAAAAAAAAAAGATGTGGAAAAATTACCACCATTGGGCATATGGCTTCAGATAAAAACTCGTTGAAATGTGAAACTCCTCTCATGGAAGCTCGTGCATATATATTTCAATGAAAAGATAACCTTCACAACAAACTAAGTAAGCTCAAGGAAGTTAGAGCATGTACACAGAATTTATAAGTAATCAAACACTATAGATACCGAAGATAAAATTGTGAATATAAAATACAAATACTCATGAGAATATAAATAGACCCCAGGTAAATGTATGGCTCACTATATATTACCGATGAAAATTTTTACAATAGTAGTTTGTAGTAAACATTAATCAACCCTCTCCTTTAATAATCTACCTATTTATAACCTTATTGTTACACCAATTTTTGGTCACTAACCTCGTTACTATTAAATGGAGCAAAGTACACCATGTACTCACCTCACTCCTAAGTAAAATTGCTTCCTCACTATGAAAAATAACTTAGTAATCCATAATTTATTAAGTTGTTTATGGTCTAAACAAGAGCCACCATATAGAAATATTGAATAAAATCTCATTTGTTTGATTTTCCTCAAGGGATACTTAATTAAACAATAATTTAATTAATATTCCCTGTCATATTTAATCAAAACAAGGAAATTAATTAGATAAATCACTATTTATCTTATTATTTTCTAGGAATAATTATGTAAACATTATTTAAATAATATTCTTTGTTAAATTTTAGATTTAATCATTTATAAATAATTGAATAAATCACTATTTATTTAATTATTACTCAACCATTTTAAAATAATAATAAATAAATCATTTATTTATTTATTATTTACAAATAAAAGGATTTGACCAAATTCAAATTTTTTCCTCCAACAAAAATAATAAAATATTCATAAAGTTGGATCTAGACTTATTAATAATATTTTAATTATGCACCAATATCTAGACTAACTCAATATTTGTTATAAATAGAAGGGTTTTTCCATTCATTCCCTACCTTTTGTTGCCTAAAGATCACTCTCGATCTATACTTTTGGTCCAACTTTTAGTCCTCAATCATTGCCATATTTTTTCTATCTTTTGCTTGTGAACTCCCGTGAGTTCCATTTTTGTCCGGGGTTTTATACACCATCGTGAAAGAGAGATCTTAGATCCGTTACTGGTGACATACAAGAACCCATCCCATTGGAGGGGGACTCTGCAATATCTTTCTATGTTCCCTTCCCAAAATAAATACAAAATTCTTTATAAAAAAAATTGTCTTGTCTATTGGATGCATGAATCAAATCTTGTTTTTATTTGATGTTTAATGTCTTTAATCGCATAGATCTAGATTTTGTAGCATTTATCTGTCAACTTAACCGCATCTAAGGAAATTAAGCAAATGACCTTTAATGTTAGATCGTTTGTTGGTGCACAAATGAAGAAGAGCTTTTTTGTACGCTCGCGATTAGAATTCACACTAACACTAGGTATATTTATATTGATTCTTCCTAAAGAAGCTAGAACTTCGAATACTTTTTTTGACACCCAATCTAATGAAAAGCATATTACAAGGAGATAAAATAGATAACTACTATTTTTAGGACTTATAAGCCTAATAGACTCTCAAAAATATTTATTACATTAACAAACTTTTAAAGCTACATATTTACATCGAAAAGTTCATGTGCCTAAGATGGAAGTGACCATGACTAAACCATAAATACTCCCACTAAGTCGAGACTCGTCTTCCGAAATTTATAGGGAGGTGGTTTCACAATTGTTGATGTAGTCACATGATGAGCCGGTACTTGAGTAAGCCATTAAAGAGTGTGTCTTCATCAAAACATTCAGCTTATGACCTTTGACCTTTCCATGTGGCCGATTTGTCTCAAGAAGACAATCAAAACTTGAAAAATCTTTAAAACTTTGATTTAGAAACATGGGACTTTTAGGCAAGTCCATAGTGAGTCGAGCACCTTTAACTTCTAACTATCCCTAAAAAAATCTCTCGCTTCCATTTCTAATTTGAGGTTTTCTAATGACTAAAATAAAAATACATGCCTTTACCGTATCCTTCATGAAAACCTATGATATATAACCAAAATAATTCAGAGTGAGTTTGTAGTGTTTTCGGGCTCTAAGCCCGAGACACACTATGAACTTGTCACACTGATGTTGTACTTGAAAATTCTATTTCTTCTTCAAAATTTTCCCATACTTCGACGTTGATGAACTAAAATGATATAAAAATATTTAAAAGTGTATTTTACCCCTTTTGAGCAAGAAAATCACCTCCGCACAGAGGTGATCCCTCTCACCCATATGGGTCTAGCAACAAGGGGACATGTTGGACTTAATTTTACTTATAAATGAAACAAAACCGTAACATATATCCTACCTCAGCTCAATGCTTTTGTTGTGGCACGTGGCCGCCGCGCATTTCAAAATCCGATTTGATTGGATGCTAACCGACAACTTCATGTAACCTAAACCAACTTGTATTTGCTTAGCCTCTTCAATTCTGAGGTTTCAAAAAAAGGTTAATGATATTGATTATAATGAAACTAGATGGCTAACTCTACTTGGAAAATAACTTGCTTATGATGTGTGTCGATGGAAAAGAGTATAAGTCCAGAATCATCGGGCTTATGGAGTCAACAAGTTCGCATTCAGGTTCACTTGACATGGAAGCTAAGGTAGGTAAGAGTTTTAGCAGAGGCATCCATACACTCTAAACATGAAATAACAGCAATTAATTAATCAAAGAAATAAGCTTCTATATACACCTATTAATTCTGTATTAAAATGAAAACCATCGCAAATGGTACACATAGAAAGCATAGATCAAGTAAACACTAAAACCAAGGAGAATATCGTGTTGGTCAAGTAAAAGTCCTTGTACATCGAAACAACAAGTGCCATATAAAGTCGTTAAGATGCCAAAAAATCTCCAACCATTTACAACAAACATATTCTCCTTTAACAGAATTGTTACATGAGAGATGATTCGCCTAGACTAGATTCATCATTTTTTCCTAATGACACCTTGCATAACAAGAAAATATATGCTTTAACGATAAAATGATTACTTACACTACAACAAATATCATTTTCCTAATAGACTCAAACCGTTCATTATTACATCAAATACCTTATCTCCTAAAACAATTACATATTTGAAAACTATTGATTCAGCATACCAATAGGTTGTGATGGAACTCATCACTACAATAGACATCTTAATTAGTCTCCTCCAAATCCGGAAACAAACCCCATTTTTAAGGAAACTGGTCCTTATCTTCGAATTTTAATGGTTCAAATAGCGAGTTGTCTTCATACTATAGTCTTCAAGTCTTGATGACCTGTGACATAGTCTCGTGACCCTTTGAAAGTATCCAATTGCCTAAAACCGCCCAAAACTCTCATTAATCTTCAAAATAGCACGCTATGAAAGTATGATAGTTTTGTAAGCGTAGTTTCGTAGCATACAAAATGACCTCTACCATTAGCATTTTTTATTCTTTCCTTTTGCATTGTCTTCATCATGCCTTGACACAACTTCCATATCATTTTCACCTCTTGAAGCTTCCAAAATGGTTTTAAATACAAAAATAAATCTACAAGTGGTTTCAGAAATAAGCCTGCCTTTCAAGCCTAGGAAACACGCGAAATTGTTGAAAAATAGTGAAGTACCCCATTTTTCCTAATCTCAAAATAGCTCTTCCACTCAGAAAAGCCTTGCTTTCCAAATATGCTATTGATCTTTCAAACATAAACCAGCTCAAACTATGAGTCTTGAGGTGTTTCTTCCTCATTGATGATGAGCAGAGCTATTGCCCTAACTATCACATTTTCTTGGGAAACTCCTTCTTTCTCCAACTCCTCATGGATTAGTTCTATTTGTTCTCGGAGATATTTAACTCCATCCTTCATCTTTTGTTGGTAGATTTCAAATGCGATTTTAATCTTTGACATGTTTGAACTCTTTCCTTAATGGCATAGTCCATTTGATTAACTCAGTGTTGTTTAGGGTCTTTGATAATAAAGTGTCAACCTTCTTCTCTTCCCAAACCTCTTTTCATCTTTTCAAATCGAATCTTTCCTGGATGTTATGTTTCTCGTTTCCTTCTTCATGACATATTTTGTATGATTATCCAACTTCAACTGTCAAGAGTTCTAAACTTCTTTTTTTTCCATTACTTTCTCCTTCCCTTTTCTTTGCCGTTAACTGATCTTTTCTCACGGCAAGTGATAAAAAGATAAATAATATATCTCAGGGGTAGTTGGATTGTGCCGTAGTACTAACTCTCTTTACCGCTCTCCAACAAATTTTCTTCTAGCATGCCTTGTCATGAGTTTCCTTAGCTCGAAGTATAAAACCTACATCTTCACTCAAACTCTAGCTTCTTTGCGTATTTAGCCTTCTTGAGTTGTTGTTCACCTTCATCTAGAATCCTCAACCTCAATCTAGGAGTCTCTTCAATATCAATGGCAGCATGTAGTATGTCTTCTAAATTCCTTTGGCCACTATTTTATTTTCTAAAGCCACTGCTTTGTCTCTTAAAGACACTATTTGACTCTTTTTAATCCTTTTTCTTCCTTGTTTACTCACAACCGGTTATTTTTTTGTAGGTTTGATCACCATTGAATTTTCGTTTTGCAAACATTTTGCCATGTATCAAAACTCTACAATTGCTCTATTTCCATCATGATCGATTCACTTCGTCTACTCTTGCTCGTTCACTTTGTCTTTCCACTAAAGGTGATGGATACCCCTAGGTTTAGGAGTTCTCGTAGGGGTAAGGGTATCCATTTTTGAAACTACTAACAACAGAAAGAAGACCAAATTTCTACCTAGTCTTTGGAGCTCATCAAAACCAAAATTTTATTAAACCATGATGAAACAATGAGGTTTCACTTCCTTCGCATTTTTCTTTGATTTTGTCCGCTATTTTTGCTAAAATTCTATGTAAATAGAAGGAAGATCAAGAGATATCTACCGTAAAAGTGTAGGAGAAGCTTGAAATGGTAAGAATAAACTTTATGGTATCTCCTCACAAGTGAAATATTTTCAGATGATAAGCAAGAACTTTGAGAAATATCCTTCATGTAGCTCCTTGGAATGACATTTGAAAGGTCCATTTCACTCTGTTTATGGCTTGATAAACTCCTTACATTCATCCATGTTGAATTTTAACCTTTGAACCATTTCTCTGTCCCCTCGAATCCTCGTTTTTGCCGCAATGACCTTCGTAATGTGGTGAGATTCAACATCCCCACTTTAGTAGTCAGTCGACCGAAATTTAGGGAAAAATTATTTCGAAATATGTACATGGAAGCCTTGTAGTCTTTCACAAAACTCAGAACATCCTAGTCTCTTCTAAATACTTCTTACGCTGTTGGGTCTTCATTTATCAAAGTTCATATCTCGAGACATCGTCACCCTTATTTGTCTTTCTTTTTACAACCATAGTTTCTTTAGTATCTTCTACCTCACTGATAGTTCTCTCGCCTCACTTGATCACCGATATCCGCGTACCTTTGGAATGCCAAATTGCCAACTTGGCCTTAGAAATAGCTCTTCAGAGTCAATATCATGCAAATAAGGAATGAAGAATGAGAAATGTATCAATTTGGAAAGATTTTTAAGTTTGGATGCCCACCATAACAAGGATGACTCATACATGCTTAAAATAGTGATGATGACTTTAGCCCCGACCATGTACCTTGATATTTACCCTAAATGACTCGAATGGCCTTCTAATCTATCCTTTTCAAATGATTTTCCGACACCTATCAGCCTAATTTGACATGACAAGACAGAAAACCTCACTTTCGTAGGCATTTTCGCTACGAAAGTATCGTAGTTTCGTAGCGAAAAGTGAAATTTCTCAATGTATTTCGCTACAAAACTCGTGGTTTTTGGCTAAAGCAACCATTTCGGGGGAGTGAACACCTGGTGAAAAGAAAACTTATAAAATTATGAGTATGTGACATGAGCAAGATTTGAAAGAGGGTGGGTTTAGACCCTAGTGTAAAGTTTAATAAGAATATTTAAAAATTTCCTTGTCCAAGTAACAAAAAATGAATCCTATAACCCTACCTTTGACACATGAACCTATATAATTTTGTCAAACATGCTTCATTTTTTCTCGAGTGATAAGAGTAGTGATCCTTCAAACTTGTTCCCTCACGCCTCAGGCTCAGGTTGCAGTGGCGATGTTCACCCGTCCGCACAAAGATCAAACAAACGATGAGTAGCACACAAGCATATACATCATCTACACCTATTCCACGTAGTCAAGAATAGCTAAACACTTCGTATATAAATTAAACAAAGGAACCGTAAACTAGTCATGTATTAATGATAGAGAAAAATAGTTCTGTAACCTATGCATTGGCGTTGTAGATTTGCTTCGATGGTTTTATCTGAAAGTACCTCAATCATTCATTCGAGATTGGACTCAAAGACGCAATGCCTAAACTCTCTCTCAACAATGGATTCTTCTCACTTTCTTCTACACACCAATTATAGTAACGACTATTCAAATAGCGAAATCATCAGAGAGACAATTTATAGGAGAGGAGGAGGTGGTTTGGGATCCCCAAGGTGGAGGAGGCTTCATTCCCTTTGGGGAGTTGCACAATTGTAGGAATAAACAATAAAAGGGAGGAACTCGGCATTATTTAGTTGAACAAACCATGATGACTTTGCTCACAAAGTGGTTAAGCATGGAAACTTCGTTTCTATTTTTAAAAAAAAATCAAAAAATAGTTTGGTACGTGCCCTTCTAAGACAAAGCACCGATGTATGGGGCCTGTGTTAATTGTCCATGGGCGTGAGGCCATAATCAAGCTACCATGACGACCAAAATAACATGTTTTTGGCGTCCCATTGAGGAATGATCAAAAGATAATATGTTCTTTATATGCCAAGGGATGCAATGACACTTATACAAGGTAATGACAAGACACAAAAAGTCACTTGAGAATGGTCCTCCAATTTTCGGATGGGATTTTAGGATGGCGAGAAAATACTATGTACGATGCTCCCTAAAGCATGAAGTTCGAGAGAGAGGAGGGGTGAAATGCTTTTATGAGAACATGCCAAAACCAAAATTTCGTCATTTTAAGACCTATAAGAACAAGTACAATCGATATTCGATACATGAACATGTGGTATGGGCACATCCATCCATAGCAGAGTGATGATAGTATAAAAATAAGATCCGAGATATGGACACAACAATTCAAGAAGAAGATCAATGTAACAGACTCTGCATGGTCGCATCCATCCAATCAAGAGTCATGCATATAGTCACGATAAACCAAATCGTCTCGCAACCCGGATTTCATCAAAAAAACTTAGGTTATTGCGCTCCACCTCGACCCGAACAAGTACAAATTCAATCATGCGAATAAATGAATAGAATTCGAACATGCGAGAAATCACTCCGATTACTAGCCAATGATAAGAGCTATTAACATGTGCGAGAGAAATACCAATAATGAAAATGGTTCTCAAGCTACCACTAGCACCATGCGATGTGAATAGTGATATGAAGTCGAACACCTATGAAATCACTTGATCGAAGGCCAATGATGAGGACCTATCGTCAAATGCGAATATCTTGACATCGAGGCATGTAAGCTCCAAGGTAGCAGAGCAGGCCTCTCGGATCACTCTTCCCCGGATAATGAGATGAAGTCACAAGAAGTTAGCTGGTCGAAGGAGGGCCATAATGTTTCCCACATCGACGACACTAGACAGAGGAATAAGATGATAGTGAATCGGGGACCAAAACAGATCATGGGCTTCGAAAAACAGTGTATGAAACTTCTCTCGAACATATTGGCGACGAACTCCAGAATTTGGAAGTATTTGACATCAAAGGATATGAATTCATGATGACATGGCAAAGAGCGTATGAGAGGTCGAACAAGATAACCCAAACCTATGGAGGTAAAATGATGAATATGGGATGTCCCCAACCTAACATGACCACATGGGTACAAGGTTCAAGAGTGACATATCGCCGACAACACCGAGAATCCGGGCTTCTATTTTCCCCCACCATTTTTGGCAAGTACCCCAATTATTTTGGAACAAGCTTGAAGGGTATAGCATATGCTTGTCATATAAGTTTTTCCTTCTGGACAAATTCATCTTAGTACATTTTTACGACCTTGTGGAAGGAGAACCTGCAGCGTCATGATAACGGTTTCTCGATGTCATTTAGGTTTAACGAGTCCGAAAAAGGAAGAAGAACTCGACATATTTTCATGTTTAGAGAGTTTGAAAATAAGCGAAAAGAAAACTCGCGTAGGTCCCTTTTCGTCGCAGTCTCACAAAGCTAAAAATGTAGAAAAAATATCCGGGAGAACCTCTTATTCGTGATTGGCTAAGGTATTCCTTTCTCGTAAATAATTTGTCCCAACCCTCGAAAAAGGGGTAAATGCATACTCAACAGACAGCATTTGCAGCTTTTAAGGAGCTCAACAAGACAAGAATCTCTGCAATATTTACCCTGTGAGAGTCGGTGCTGTTTCAAAGATGACTCCATGGGTGATCATCAGGTTTTTACCGAGTCCGAAAATTAATAAATACAACTCGTCACTTTATCATCATTCTTAGGACTCGTTGTTGCACAAGAAATGCAGCGTAAAACCCATTTTTTGAGATAAAACATTAAAATAATCGAAAAATAAGCTTAAAAACCTTATTAGGGTTTCGAAAGGTTATAAAATGCATTTAAATAGTAAAAACAAATTAATTTTCACTCACCTCTTATGAGCATTTACCATTTTTAACCATATTGTGGAGTCGATAGCGTGCAATCCAAGGAAAATACTCCGCAAATCTGTTTTTTTCCGTAAAATCTCTCAACTTTCCTTCATTTTAAACTATGTTTCTTATGTCCCCGGATTCTTAATTTTTTATGCATTTAGGGGGATTTTTTTTTAAATATTGGGCACAGTGGCTCGTGCGGGTTCCATGGCCGTAGTCGCGCCAACTCGCCTAAAATTCTAAAGTGGAGGTGCCAATAGGCGTCGTTGTTTTGTAAAAAGCAGCATCTAATCACCGCGGCCACAATTGCAAGAAAATTCTCTTCAACAAATTTATTTGAATGGTTCAAAACGTAATTATTCGACTAATGGAAGCCCCATTGATAAGTTTTGTAGGTAATCAAAGAAAATTGTTATCGAGTGGAAAGAATGAGAACACGGTAAGAAGGACAGCAAGCAATGGGAAATTCAGGTACATGCCCCGAGAGACTTTTGGCTCTTGAAATTATTCCTAGCATCGTGTCTAATGGAAATTA
Organism: Pinus albicaulis; assembly: GCA_034641835.2. Classification (NCBI taxonomy): domain Eukaryota; kingdom Viridiplantae; phylum Streptophyta; class Pinopsida; order Pinales; family Pinaceae; genus Pinus; species Pinus albicaulis. The sequence goes on along the minus strand of CM076570.1, from coordinate 198,219,941 downwards.
AAAGCTAGAATTACTTCATGATCTCAATTTGTCGTGTGGGACACCGATAGAGAAATATTGATGATTCACAATCAAGAGATGGAGATAGAAGTCTCTCGACATATATTTCATCACCGGATTGGTTATGGAGGGAAAACCAACCATGACAAGTTCTCAAGCCATGGGTGAGAGTATGGGCATGCGAATAGATAGAGTTTTAGAGAAAAATAAAGGATCTAAGAGAGTGTGGAATATAGATATTCAAACAATACCTAATTTGGCATTAAAGGTAGTGGCTTTCGTACACTGCAATGACGAGCCGCTAGATCTTAGATTCCTCATGAAGCTACAAAGAAACAACTTCTCCAACTTTTAGATCGTATGACTCCAACCATTTTCAACTGGTGGAAGCCGTAACAATCAACTTGAAGCGCTCGCTAACAAAGTGCGAAAGACAAGCGAAAACAATTTGGATAGGGGTCCATCTCTTTGATACTATTCATCTCAGAATGCTTGCCAATATTTTAACACCGAAGGTGGTAGTACCTACACTACCAAGATGAGAGCCATAGATGGTCTATCGCGACGATGCCTCGATCGGGAGGTGTCAACATATGTCATGGAACCTATAATTCTTCAAATCGGAACTCGCCAACAACTCATATTCATAGAGGAATGGCCACATATCGGCTCCGCTTCATGGGTGATCCAGTACCTTCGAATTTTAAGGAGAGTGATTGGGATGAATCAATAAAGTAAAAACTAATTTTTTGATTTTGATATATTATGATATATATATATATATATATATATATATATATATATATATATATATATATATATATATATATATATATATATATATATGTTCCTTTGGGTATTTATCCATGCATTGTGTGCTAGTCCTTTTAGAGACCTCATAGTATGTCCCCCATAGCACGAAAGGTCCTACGCGATTTGAGGCAACCCCTCAAGGTGAAGGGAGTGAGGAAGAGGAGATCGCAACTCGAGGACTCACAAGCCGGACTGCAGATTACAAGGAGTTCGAGGATGTTCAACATTTGCATCGGGGGGAGGCACACTATAGGGGTGTTCTGAATCGCATTCACTATTTAATGATGCGGTTTGCATGCAAAGTGATGTTAATATGAGCATCATGTTGATTAGATGCCTAGGATTTATTTCGCATATTTTTAGAGACATGATGTCTCAGGATGTAACCCAAACACACATATTTTTTGAACTTATGATGCGAGTGGATGCAAAAATCGATGTATATATATATATATATATTGTTGGCAATATGTTGTCCTCGATGGCAACTCTCCGATAAAATATGAAGTATATGTATTCAAGAGAAGCTAGGATTCCATCAAAAGAATTGTAATATCCAAAGAAGATTTGCAATATTCATATTGAACATTCTATACGCGAGTTTGCGTTAGGCGAAGTTGTGTATACACATAGATAAGAACGATCCAAGTCGTGTATGCCTCGTACTCCAAAAAAGATAATACTAGGGGCATTACCATTTTTATTAGCCCAACAAGATCGAGCACCATGTTACCATTTGATTTAGTCCAAGAATACCATCGTAGGGCAGTTGTGTGGTTTTGACTCATGGTATCGATAAAGGCTAAATCTATATAAGGAGAAGAATATTATAGTGCAAGGTGTATGTAAGGGCTATCACTAAATACTGAACAGTATCTACATAGGATGAACTTTGGTTTTATCGATAACCACCTGCGATGCACCCTTGGATAGATTGATGGATCAAGATCTCTAGACCCGAAACATCATGTTCTTGTATGATCCATCAGTAGATTATTAGATCCCCGAGACTCCGCATGTTTGTTGAAGTGGATAAGAACAGTGGTAAGTTCTATAGATTTGAAGCATTCTCGATGAATTAATATTTAAGGTATCTATACGTTATTTAGCATCTCAAGAAAACTGCACAGCACAGTTTTCTTCAAAAAAGGTGTGTATGGAAGTTAGGGTTTTCTAAGCTTATTGCGCAGGTTTTTCTCTCGTTATTGCTACTATTTTTTGTTGCCTTGTCAATGAAATCTTCATGAAGATCCGGGTTGCTTGATTTCTCGTATATACCGTTGCTGATTATGTACAACCGATCAATGAATGAGGAAAATATGTGTTATGTTGACCGGTCGATCAAGGGTTCGCAATTCTCGAAATATATCCGACCGAATGACTTAGATCTAGATCTCGAGATGACTATTCAAAACAATATTCATAGATCTATATGTTGGTTGGGGTTACGAAAAGCGCGTATACACGTGTGTTTAGTGAAGCAAAGTAGCGTATGCTTTTTGAGATAATGAATGTTCGGTGGCTGAATTTGATTTTTCATACCGATTCTGAATCCTGTTGTTACAAAGAGTTCGATTACAAGATAAATACTATTGGGTTTTATGAATTGGGTGAAGTTTATTATTGCTGATATTTATGAAGGATTGTGTTGTGCTTCCGTGATCCAAGATGAAAATTGATGCAACGAAGTCCGTAGTGATTCCGAGGGAAGTAGAAGCCTCGCCGCAGAATCGGTGTTCTCGATCGTGGGATTGAATCTCCTTTCCAATAGTGGCCGGTAAATGAGATCGGGGTTGTAGCTCCCTTCCGCCTAAACTTAGAAAATGAGAGAAGGTTGCAGCCTTCTATGTAGATGTTTGCATACTATAGCTCACATCAAGATAATATTGTGAGCAGCTTTCCATATAATAAATATCGAAGACATAGATGACAAATGTTAGCAGTGGTTTTCCTCGAATTTGGTTTCCACCTTAAATCTTGGTGTTCACAAAGGTTTTATGTGATGATTTATTCTCATTGCTATCGCAAATATTTATTGATTAATTCTACCAGATGCATGATTGATAAATTGGCTGAAATTGCTTCAAATGTTTTTCTAACAATAAAGTTATATCAGCTTACGCTAGTTTCTTTTGGTATATGCACAAGTATATGCGGGTTGGGTTCATCTAAGACGCGTATGGAATTCATCGTTGTTTTAAAAAAAAATTAAAATTATCATAGTTCAACACTGATCACTCCTTATATTTTTTTCCACCACATATATATATATATATATATATGTGTGTGTGTGTGTGTGTGTGTGTGTGTGTGTGTGTGCTTATTTTCCCGTCTAAATATTATTATGTGATGATGATGCTTTTAAAAATTACGCAAATGTCTATCTACATGCCATCATTGGCTACCGTGACTGGCGTAACGCATTCATTCTTCTAGGAATATGTTGGAGCATATGTGATATAATAAAAATTCCTTTCTAATAAATGAACATGCAAATACAACCTTAAAGCCTAAGGATTTTAACAAGAGTAATTCCCATTAAGCCGGAGAACGACAAGATGAGAGTCTAGGTTCACAATTAATGCATGAATGTTGAGAGCAATGGCCTCGGTTAAGAGTTCAATTATGACACTATATTCAACAACATTGTTGGTTGTTCGTCCTAGACAAATAACTTGAAGGTCTATCAACTCAATTATTAGGATCATAAATCACCCAGTTGACGAAGACGTATTCCGGTGTCTCGTGAGGTACCATCCGCGAAACCAACATAAGGAGTGATAGAGATTCCGCATAGTAAGTACCTAAATAATAAGTAGGAAAAACTGCCGCAAAGCACACCAGCCAAAAAATGTACAAAAATGAAAACACACTTATGTACAAGGACATGCATGAGAAACTCATGGGCAGGAGACAGGAGGTACAACCCATTTTCTAGGTCGATTCAAAGATAGCCTTCATAGTCAATTAGCCCATAAGCCATGTTCGCAAAACACACTTAACAATATAGGGCCCATGCCACATGGGTTCAAATTTTCTTGCCCCAGCCTTATCATGAGCTTGGTCATACAAGAGGACTAGTGTCCTCTTCTTACAAAGGTACTAGGAAATCAGATGATCAAAATGAGCTGACCCGCTTTTTCCGTGCTTCTATGACTAGAGCAAAGAAAAGCGTTGAAGTTTCATCTAACCTCTCCAAATATAGGAGACGCTCTTCCTCCGAGTTATTAGGTAGTAATTCAACAACTTTCTTGAGAGAAGGGATTTCACATTCAATCAAAAGGGTAGCTTCCGTACTAGGGAAATTTTAGGGGCTAATATTCGCAAGTGGATAATTTTTAATGCTTTTTCAAAAAAATATTCATTAATTTCTATTTTTTCTAAAATTATTCGCCCAAATTTTATAGTATTTTATTGTTTTACCTTTAAAAAATCGCTAAAATTGTATATAGACTATATAAAATTACAGTAAATTTAAATTCCTTTACAAAAAAATGCCCCAAACATTATAAAATTGTATATTAGGTCTCAAACTTAATGTTGGAGGACAAAGGCCATGATCGCAGCTAGTGATGGAAAATCCTTCCTACAATATAAAACAATGGGTCAAGCCAAGAGGATAGGGATTCAGTTAATAATCTCTAAAATTTGGAGGTTTATGCTCGCGCTACCATGGTGGGCAAGACGGAGAAAGTGTGAGTCGAAATGAGGGCGAATTATGGCAATGCAATTGGGCCATCGTCATCATGGAGCCTTGAAAATTCATGTGCAAAGAAATATCTACTAGACTTCCAATGTGAATACTGCTCAATTAGAATGTTGCAAGGGTTTCACCATAGGAGGTATGTAAATTCTAATCTTTTCATGAGAAGGAGAACTCGCTTCGAGGATCCTTGAGAGAGTTCAATGCATACGTGTGGACCATTCCTCGCCTGCTTCAACAAAACATAAGTACTATGTAATATTTATTGATGACTTTTCTCATAAATGCTAGATCTTCATGGAGAAGAAATATCAAACATTCTCTAAGTTCCGTGGAGTTTGCCGTACCGGTGGAGAAAGAGCTCTGGGATAGAAAGTGAAGGCCCTTAGGAGCGATAATGGTGGATAATACATCTCAACGAATTCAAGAAATTTTACAAAGAAAGAAGGAATTCGAAGAGAAATCTATGGCCTCATAACCCATTTAATGGGGTCGCAAACAGGAAGAACGTAACGATCATGGGTGCAACATGAGCAATATTGCATGATCAGGGCCTACCAATGAATTTGGTGGGTGCAGCTTACGCAACACTGTTTCGCTTATGTGCAAAATTTTGTCCCCATAGAGTACTGCATCGTGAAATTTTCAAGAAGGAAAATATTTCTATGCAATACTTGGTTTATTTCTCCTACTTATGAGATAAGTTATTTACGTATGCTTCAATAAATTCTTAAATAGCCACATTTGCATTTCTTTGATATCACCAAGAGCATAAGAACATAAAGATAAATTACATAAGCAAAGGAAGCTAACAGAAAAACCATACGAACACACGCTTATTTTTGGACAATTGTCCCTTAAAAACCCAATGTGGGAAATCCTAAAAGCAGATGAGGTTTTTGTATTTATTTCAAAAATAGAAAGTAGATTTACAAGAGTCTATTGAGCATATAAAATTATCAAACACCTAGCTGAATTTTCTTCGAACCTCGAGACAAATTTTCAAATTTCTAGGTGACCTCCTTCACCCCATGTCACTCATACGGATATTTTTGCGCAGCTTCCTTATCCCTGGACGTGATTTTGTGTGGAGGGGCCTTTTCTCGCTAATTGGCTCACCCTTTCCCTTCATCCTCCTGACTTCAGCCTTCCCCCATAAATTACTCCTACATCCTCCCTGCTTTTGTAACCCTTCCTCTACACCTCACCCATCAAGCCGACCTCTCGTCGTAATCGATTTCCTTCGACCGAGAGTGTGCCCACCGACTTCAAAATGGCCCTCAAGTCTCTTCTTATATTCTTTTCTCAATGATGAATTAACGACCAAGATTAGTATCGTTAATCAAAGGCTCATATTAAAAGATGACTGATCTTTGTTTTCTGGGAAGCATCTCACACTCGTCTTTAATACCCCTACCATTTAATTTCCTAAGTTTAAACTTAGGTCCAATTAAAATAATTAATTATTTTAATAAAGTCATATTCATGGGAATTTCCACAAACGATTTCTAGGTTCTTCCGGATAAATCGATTCCCCCAAGCCTCTCAACCAAAAATGAGACTTAGAACACTTCCCAATGCTATAGAAATCAAACACTCCCCTTAGCGAGGAAAGTGTTTAAGCAAGATACCAATGTACGATCACCTATAATATCTATCACATGTTGTCTCCGGGCCGCGTTACCCCTCATCTATGCGTTGTTGCTTCCTTTATCGTTGCCTTGTGACATTGCTTCCTTTTCCACCGCAAACATCTATACCTACCCTCTCTTCCTCCGATACTAATTCTTCTCCTCTAATGGAAAGGGTTCTCAACCATCCCCATCTTCTCCTCGATGTAAGGGCATTTCCGATCTACTATGCTTCCAACCCAATATGCATCCAGAATCCATTCAACTAGACCTCGTTACCCTTGGTGTACTTCAACCCGTACTTGACTTCCCTCTCGTGTATTTGAGAACATGTTTGGTCAGCCGCCTAGTGAGCCCTCCTTAGTTCCACCATGAATCGACCGAGGGTATTCAATCGCATAGCAGATGGTCTAGTATTGACCGACACATCAATGATCTTATGAGCTATCTCAGACAAGGTGCCATCAGAACCCATCATCCTCTGATGTGTCTATCTTCTTCCAATTGGTAACACTGGCCCGGCCATGGGTCGATAGTTTCCATCTTAAATCTTTCAAGATTTCGATCATGTATCTTCCTTATCCTAGGAACGTATTTCCTTCGCCCATGCTCTGCATCCAGTTGCAATATAAGACCGCTTCCGGGTCCTTCAGCTTCTTAATTTTTTTTGTTGCATTCTCCTCAGGGTCTTTAATGAGGTTGGATGATCCGGTCAAAATAGGTCATCCACATAAAGTACAAGAATAAGTGGCTCATCCCCTACCTCGCTAGTAGAGGCTGGGGTCCGCATCACTCTTGACGAACCCCATCTTCACAAGTAGCTATCAATCCGTCCATACCATACCCCCGGGGACTTGTTTAAACCATCGAATGATTTCTTAGGCCTACAAACATGAGTATTCTTCTCATGTGTATCGAAGCCATCCTAGGTTGTTCTATGTACACTTCTTCCTCTATCACCCCATTCAATAATGTTGTCTAGACATCCATTTGATGAATCTCCCATCCCATCTCAGAAAGCCAAAGAGATGACAAGACCCAGAAGGCAAGACCAGCCAGTTGGGGTGAAGGTTTCTTGATAATAAATGCCTTCCTTCTATGCATACCCCTTACTACAAATCTGTTTGAAATTTTCTATGCTACCATATGTATAATATTTTATTCCAGAGATCCATCCTGATCCTACAAATGACTTGGCCCAAGGTCTAGGAACTACTTTCCACATCATTCGTCATGATGGGAGCTATACTCCTCCACCATGGCATCCACTGGCATTTATTGGAGCTGTCAGAAAGGCATGGCTCCACCAACCCTGAGCACAGTGCTCTAGTGATCTGTCTGCTTTCTTTCCTACGTCCTCTTTCCTTCTGAAAATTCTGCAAATTTTTTGCACTTTGCATACCTTGAAGTTCTCTCGCCTGGGCCTCACTGTATGGTGTACTTTACCTTCTCTCCTTCAGTGCAACATATTCTTCATAAGGAGTTATCCTCTTCAGAATTCATTATGGCCTTGGAGGAGGCAATGGACTCATCCTTTGTAGGCTTTTGATAGATGTGGCCAGTGGATCCTCCTCATGCGTATTTATATTGTATTTCGTATTTCCTCAAGGCTCTCTCCTTCCAAGAATTTCTACATCCATTTACCATGATTTTCCCCGCTCTTAATATAGATGTGTGTGTCTTCACATTCTCACCATAGCACATCAAGAAACCCTTTTCGTAGTTTTCTGATCCAACTTATTTCTTTTTCATCCGGAATGTGGCAAAGACAACTACGTCGCCAAATATCCTCGATGTGGCTCACTTCTGCCTGCCATTCGTGAACACAATCTCGGAGTTACCTTCCAAAGCTCTATGAGGAACTATGTTTTGAATATATATTATACTGTGCTCACCGATAGAATTTAGGTAATATCTTAGTCATATGAAATATTTCCTCGTATCTTCATTATGGTTCCACTTCTTCGCTATGCAACTCCATTTTGTTATGGATTGTATGGAGTTGTCCATTCTCTCTTGATGGCTTCCTTTGCATAGAAATTTGTATACTATCGATATATTCTCCACCGTTATCTCATCAGCTAACCTCTATATATTTTTTCCAAAGAGAGTCTCCACCAATTCTTTGAAATCTTTGAACTAATTTAAAGACTTCTACTTTGGTTTTCAAAAGAGATCCAAGTTTTTCTGGGAATGATCATCAATGAAGGTGGAAATATTTTAAACCACCAGAGCAACAGATATTGATACAATTTCAGTGTATTAACTCTAATACACCTATATCACTGCCGTTTTTGAAATTTTGCCTTAGAGTACTTCCTTAACATTTTATCCCTCAGGCTAAACCTTCATCTTTCAGGATTTAGTTCAGTATTCTGATGACAAGAGTTTTGAGAACTTTGCTCCATGATGATGGCCCATCCTTTGTGCCACAGTCTATTCATATTCTTCACATCTATACTTTAATCAATACCACTTGAGATTCACGTAGCTTATATAACTTGTGACTCTCATTCACTCTGTGCCTTTTGCTCCAACTAGGTGTTTGACATAAATTCTTTCTCTAATAAAGGAAAGACTAGTTCTTGACATAACTCTGATATTTATTCTGGTATAAATTCATCCCCAACCCTGTACATGCATAATAATTTGTATTCTATCTTTGTTTTATATCTTTCTTTTCAATGTTATGCAGCCTTCTCCACCACAGTACATTTTTTCTGTTTCCCATAAATATCCTGGAAATTCACATACTTTTTCCTTTGCAGCTCTAAAACATTCTCTGAACCTCATTTAAGTGGACAGCCAGCATGTTTACAGAAATCATCAACTTAACGGGTGGTTCCACCCAGCTTGCTATTGACAACAGTAGAAAAATGCTAGAGCGCCCAAGCAAGTTAGTGGAACAACTAGAACTGAATAAGCATACCAGATAGACAGAAACAGAAAAATATATAAACTAAAAATAAAACAAATAAACACCAGTTCTAAAAGAGTCAACCATATCACACACGAATAAGGCTCAGTTCCCTCTTATTGGAGCGCCCAGAATAAGAGTGAAACTTACCTCTGTTGCAGGCCCCCAGAAAATGTAGGTTTGTGGTCCCCAGCAAGAATGTTTTTATCCCAAGCTTGTTTCAGACTTTTGCTCTCCCTCTCTCTATTAAATAACCAACTTCTTGGGTGGACAACACCGAGTCCCTCTATCTTCACCAGCCACACACGTTATATTTTGGTGGTACTCCTTGTACACTGAATACTGGAATGTACCAATCTCTTCATCTTCGTGTACTTATAGGATATTTCAAATTCTTCCTTCCTCCTCATAAAGGGAGGATACTTACCACATTTATAACTTTGACACTTTAATGGACACTATTGTAAGAACGTCAAATTTCCTCAATTACGACGACCTCTGCCAACCCCACCACAAACCGTCACTATACCGATGTTGTGGGATATCGCCGCTTGTGACGTTTATTTTTGTCAATGTAATTATTATTGCGTAAAACATTTGTTGGTCTATTATTGATTGCGGGACGAAATGAATTGCGCACTGCCATTATGATTTTGCCGCATTCGTTAACGTAGCTACGTTTTCAGAGACGCCCATCTTTTTACAGTCGCTAGAAGCCAAACTGTAAACCCGTCGATATGAGAATGCTTCGTTTTTCCATTTAAGCTACCAAGCGTTGTAATAACACCAATGGGTGTAATGAAATATAGCAGCATTTTAATATAGTAATGTATTATTTACATTTTATTAATATAAATATGATTTATTTATTATAATAAATATTGTAATTATTAGATAAAGATTGTTTATTAATAACAACTTGGATATAGTAAACAATTACATGGGGGACATGTAAAGACATTTATTAAATTAATTAAATATCAGAATATAAAAATATTATAATATTTAATATTTGTTTATATAAATACGATTTATTTATTATAAATATATTAGATATTGGATAATGTTTTTTTGTTAAAATAGTTATACATCAAAATAATATAGATTACACAAGTATACATGAAACTTGTACATTTATATATATTATTCCAAAGGTTATATACGCTAGATTCTTTTAATCCCTTGATTACAACTTACGGAGATGAAACTCTATTATTCTACTCTACTTGAATGAGGATTATATTAATTGTATGTTGCAACAAAGATTCTAACACATAATATATTATTAAAATGTTATATTCTAGTTGTTATAATTCTACACCTGTAATTAAATAAAAAATAAAAATAAAAATAAAAAAATTTGTGTTACAATCATTACATAATAAAATTACTTATGCTTAACTATAATAAATTTCCATTTGTTCTATGTATCGCTCATTGGGAAGTAATGTAGCTTTTCCTAACGCGCGTTTAGGTATTCACCATTTCGCTTCAGGTTTCAGACGTGTTTTTTAAGTTGTAACGTTCTAAAATGGTGTAATATCTTTAGCTTAATTCGCTTTTCCAAGCTTATTCGTAGTATGTATATCACGTCAAAAGGGTTAGGGTTTTAGATGTAGTGTGATGTCGCCTAACTGGTGTATCATCGCCCATTTTGTCTTAGAGGGAAGCCTATTAGTTTTTTTCAAGTCGTAATCAATTTAGCAATGTGTGCCTATACCATTTTCCGCTTGTTCATTGTGGCATTGTCTGTCAAAGTACCATGGAACCGCCTTAGGATCGTGCGCCTAACCGCACGCTCGGGTTTGGGCTTGTTCAGGTGTCATATCAATTTCACTTGTTGTGACTCACGAGTGCTTGTATGTTTGGGCGGCTGATTTGTCGTTGCTCCACGCAGAACAGCCCGTTGGCGCTGTCATGGGTCGACGAAGGGGAGTCACCACTCAGCGCAATGAGTCACCATTTCTGCTCAGGAAGCCTGCGATTGGCTTTTGCTAACTGGCACTGCACCGTGGTGCCTATGATGTTCTGGGCAGCCTGTTTGCCATTTTCCCGTGTATCGTTCAGAATGTTGCCAGGTCATTTGACAGAGGCTGCCCCAATTTGCATGTCTCTGGCCTGCCTGTCACCCCCAGAGCACCAAAAACCAATAGCTGCTTGTTGGGATCGCCTGTGTGCTCAGGCACGCCGTAGTGGCCCATTTTCCATTTGCTCCTTATAGTATCGTTTGGGGCGCCGCCGTGTTCACACACAGACAGGCCCATCCATGGTGGTGGCCCGGGTCAGGCTGTTGTTTGAGGGCGCCCATACTCATTTTTGTTAAGTCAGGGACCCGTCGAGTTCAGGCACATTGAGCCGGCCCGTTTGTCGCCGTGGCTCCCCGTGGCATCATTCTGCCCCGCGCGCCGTGTCGTGGTTTGGTGAGGCACCGACCCGTGCGTGCTATTAGTTCACCGCCCGGCCCGAGGGTGCTTCGGACGGCCCGCCCGCCGGGGACCGCGTGCGCCCCGCGCGCGCGGGCGGCCCGTTTACTTGCTCCCCGTGTATCATTCGGGCTTGGTGATCCATGCTCACACCCGTACCTGTGTCAACTAGGGCGATCCGTTCGAACCGTTTTGTTCCGAGGGTGCTCACATCGCTTAAGGAGTTAGGACCCGCCTGTGCCCAGGCACTGAAAATTATCATTTTGCTCTCTGGGGACTATCTCTGGACGTGGTGTGCTGTGTATCATGAGGCCCGCCCTTGCACCCAGGCGGTGCTGCACTGTGTCTGGCCTTTTTTCTGCCTGATACGCTCGCATCACTTTTTCTTTTGTTGTATCCACCCAGCTCCCAGATGTTTGGTGGGAATGGCTCTTCCATTTTTCTCCCTGCACGCCTGGGTTAGCAGGCTCTGTCGCGCGCCCAGGTCACCCCACCCGGCACGTCGGGGCCGAGCCGCCGTACCTTCGAGGGCGCCCTTATCGGGCTGCTGCTGTCATTGCTCGTTCGGTGCAGCCCCAGCGTCCCATTTTCTCATTTTCTCCCTCTGGCATCGTTCGGTCGAGCATGTCGGTCGCCGTGCGAGGTCACCCAACCGGCACATTCGGTTCGGGGCCGCCTGTCCAGGTGCCCAAGACGGGCGTGCTGCTGTGACCGCCCCAGTGCTCAGGCTGCTCAGTGGCCCATTTGTCATTTTCTCCCGGCGTAAGACTGCCTAACTGGGAGCCCATGTCAGCGCTGCAGGAGGCTGCCCAACGTTGCTCAAATCCTGGATCGTTTTGCCTCAGGACTTTGCACTGCCTTTGTTGCTGACCACCTGGGTGCCTGCGTGGCCCTGAGGGTTCGTGTCATTTTTCTCCCATGTGGCATCATTTCGTCTGAGCGGCCGCACAGCGCCGTGTGAGGGCCTCTAACCGGCTAAGCCGGCCGCAAATTCTGCTTCATTCGAGGGCACCTCGTATCGCTTAGTTGTTGTGACCACCCGGTGCATCGTGCACGTTCGGGTACCCCGTTTTCCATTTGCTCCCCATGTGCACGTCTGGCCGCGCATCAGAGAGAATCTAAATTCATATATTACTAGATGACCACAGCTGTAAAAAAAAAGAAATTATTTTTTCTTTTTTTACAACATAGCGGATAGAAATTTAAATCATTAACTGTTAAGGTTTTTGAAAACTGTAAATTTAAACTATTTATAATACAAGCATAATCCAATGATAAGAATTTGTAATTACTTATACCCAAGTCCATAAAATTAATTTGTACACATACATCCATTTAACTTGTGAATTTAGCACAATGAAATCATCATAAATAAAAGCAATATAAATAAACGTGTACCTGAATTGGACAGAGCTAAACTGATCATTGCAACTTTGCCGTTTACTTAAGCCCTTTTCGTTGTCATCTACCTCCACGCCAATTTTTCGTGTCGGTTGGGGCTGTAGTGACTCACCGTTAACCTCCCAAATTTACTCCTTGGGTACTCTCCTTCCCCATGGACCGAGCCGCAATGGGGCCTACAATAAAGGGAATGCTACTGATAGAGGTGAGCCTCTCTGTCACATCTCTCTCTATAACACTCTATCTGCCTCAAACTCAACTATAGCTCATAACCACTCAAATTCGATAATTATCTCCTCCATCCAACAATAGGGTAAAAGTCCTTTCCTCTCTTCCCTTTTACAGAATGTTTCATAGTGAGACTTGAACTTCATACAATAATTATTTTTTATTAACCCAAATTGATTATTCACCCACCCATGTGGCCATCCTCTCATCAAGATCACACCTATTTTAATTATCACTTAAATAGTACTTTCTCAACCCACAAGACTTCTATTTTCTCCTAGTTGTCTCTTGATTAGTCTTTTTCTTACTCCTTAATTGAAGCTATTACTCACAGCTTAATTGATGTTCATGATTATCCCTTAAACTACCTCAATTTGCATTTATATTGAATATTCTTATGTTGGCTCTTGCCATATGGAAGTTCTCAATTTTCAAATTTTAATTTATTAATCTTATTATAATTCACCACCCTCTTCTAATGAAGTTTTTAATAATCTTATACTTAACTCAAAATCCATATTTTCCTTTTTTCCTGAATAAGTTACTTATATATTATCCACATATTTTGTTTTAACATGGTATGGAGTTATCATGGTAATTGTTCTGATTCTTTCCTATCTCTTCCCTTACCTCAGTTTTATTCTTGATTTAATTCCTTTGGTTCTAACCTCATATCACTTGATATGAATTGTTGGATTTACATATTGATTATATTTATAGTTTCTTTAATGATGTCTATAAGGCTTAGTTGGTCATACCCTTCAAGAAACTTCCACGAAGTTCCAAGGGTGCCATGCCTACGAATTTATTTTCTCGATACCAAGGGTGTCAAGCCTGCCGTGCCCTTCAAGAATTTCTCTTGAAATTCCAAGGGTGCTATCTACTCTTCCTCTCCAAGTATCCATGGTTACGAGGGAAATTATATGTACAACGATGAGAACCCATCATCTCATATGCTGTCACTATAGTGAGACTAATGGTGCTGGGGATCAAGGACCCACCTTGATGCGCGCTCTGTAAATCCTCGTGTTTAACCAAACTTGGGACCTCGCCCTCACGACATTGTGATCTTCGCCATGGTACCGACCTTCCACCTAAGTCACGTGAGGCTAGCTAGTGAGATTTAGGAACACCTGCTCCACCCCTTCCATGTTGTTCTATCTAATCATAATAACCCCATCACCCATATGTGAGTCATTCGGCCAAGAAACTAACATGTTCCCGCAACCAATGAAGACATGGATTACCCAGTATACAAATATATAACAAGTTTCACACCGAACTAGAAGTTCAAATTTTTATTGAAATATTTTGACCAAATGTCCGTATGTTTGCTTAAATTTCATCATATATGCGAGTATCATAGTTTCATCAACAATAATCAAGAAATAAAGTTTCTACCGTTAATCATTATCACAATAGAAACATCAACATGACTCATTCACATCATTGTTTATTTGAATCGAACTAATGTAAATAGCTAACCTATGGTACATCTGTCATGTTTATCATATTCATAAGATTTAATAATTTAGCACATTCATCAAAATACTACCAAGAACATCAATAGAACCATATCTATCCATAAAAATATATCATCATCATGATATCAATCGAGATCATGCGTATCCATCACGATGTCATCATCACAATATCATCGTAATGCATATACCACCAAATCCACTAATATTAGAATCATGGCCAATTCAACCGAGGTCCTCAAAGAATAAACTATGAAGGATCAAAGGTCCATCAACCAAAGGGCACTACACGCACCGTGTCGCGCCTTGTGATCAAGTTGCCCGACCGGGTCGAGCCGGCTGACCCAGGCACGGGGCTAGGGTTTTGTTGGACACCCGCCCGAGTGTCTTGCAGAATGCCTGTGAGGCTCCGGCTCAGCCTTTCCGGTGTGGCATCGTTGCCCGGCCAAAGGCCATGCGCCGGCACGTTCATTGGTGTGGTCGGGCCGGCCATTTCATTCCAGGGGCTCAGACTATTTTTCTTAACTTGTGACCACCGGGTGCCTTGTGCACGTTCGGGGCGGTACCGTTTCGAATTTTCTCCTCGTGGCATCGTTCCTTCAGTCGGTGTGCGTGTCGTGGTCATGAGGGCCGCCCACTGTGCACGTCGGTGTTGGGTCATTTTGTTCGAGGGCACCCATATCAATTTTGCTAAGTTGTGACCGCCCCAGTGCCTTGCACGCTGTGGCCCATTTTCTATTTTAGTCCTTGGGGCATTGTTCCTATCGGCACCTGCAGGCCGCGCGTGTCGGTGTCGTCCGACCGAGCGTGTTCGGGTTCGGTAGTTTCATTCGAGGGTGCTCCGTATCAGCTTTGGAGCAGCAGGATCATTCTGGTGCCTGGGGGCACTCGGCGGCTCGTTTTCCATTTTCTCCCTTGTGGCATCATTCCCATTTGGGTATGTGCCATGTCGTGTCGTGGAGAGGGTGCCCCAATGCCTACTTCAGGCCCGCCGCTGCTCAGAGAAAACAGATTTGGCTTACTATGCCAGACCACCTGTGTGCCTTGCAGTTCAGGGTTCATTCTTCTACTATTCCTTTGTGGCACTGGTCAAGCCGTTGTAGTCGCGCCTCAGGGACTGCAAGCCACCTGGACCAGCGTGCTCAGTCGATCCATTCTCACTCAGGTGCCCGCACGCTGCTGTTGTGACTACCTGCGCTGGCACATTCAGAGGCCCGTTTTCCATTTGCTCCCATGTGGCATCATTTGGCCTGCCATCAAGGCCTGCCACGGTGAGGGCCGCCCGACCAAGCACGTTCGTTGGGTCATTATTTAGGGTGCCCAGACGGGCTTCGGCGCAAGTTGCACCAACGCCACAAGCCTTAGCGTGTGTTGCCTGGAGCACTCATTTTCTCCATTTTCTCCCTACATCATTCCGCTCTGCGCGCTCAGAACAAGGGCCAGGTCATGAGGTCGTCGCCGACCAGGCGCGTTCGGTTGCGCCGCGTTTTATTATGCTACTGGATTTTCTTTGTTGTTAGACCGCCTCAGCATCAAATGCCTGTGTGACCCATTTTCCATTTGCTCCCCAAATGCCTGCCGCGCGTCGTGTCGCCGATGTGAGGTCGTCCGACCAGCACGTTGGCCGGCCATTCTGACCATGGGTGTCAGACGCATTTTGTTGTTGTGACCATCCATTGGCCTTGTGGATGTTCGGGTGGCCCATTTTTCCATTTTCTCCCTTGTGGTATCGTTATTCAGCGCGCCGTGGTCGTGGCCGGTGAGGGTGCCCGACCGGCGCATTCCGGTCATCGGCTTCTCATTCGAGGGCGCTCGGGGACGCTTTTTACTAAGTTTCGACCACCTGTGCCTTGCGGTGGCACACGGGCGGTTCTATTTACTTCTTCCTCAGGCACTGTTTTCGTCGGCAAGCTGTCGCGCCTTGTGATCGTGTCGCCCAACCGGTGTGCATTCGGGTCGTGCTCGTTTCATTCGAGGTAGCCCGTATCAACTTGCTGGGTTGTGATCGTCCTCGGTGTCTTTGTTCACGTCTTTTGTGGTCTGTTTGGCGACTCTTTGCAACAATGGCCGCGCGCCGTATCGTGATTATGTCATGAGTCGCTCACTGTGCGCATTCGCCTACTGCCTCATCTGAGGGCGCCTGACGGCGCGTAGCACAGACCACCCGAGTGCCTTGCGCACATTCAGTGGGCTCATTTTATATTTTCTCCCTAGACCGTCTGTCAAAGCACCGTGTCGACCAAGGTGGAGGTCGCCCACCCATGGCCTGGCTGCTTGTACGAGGGCTCGCATCAAGCCTTGCTGTTGCATCTGCCGTGGGCACTCGGCACGCCAGGTGGCCTGCTAGCCTTTCTCCCCACATCGCTGAGCCCAGGCGCCATGTCGCATCATAGAGTGTTGCCCGACCGGTGCTGGTCCGGTCGGGGCTTACCGGCGGCCCGCACGCCGTGCTGGTGCCAGGGGACGCACCTGGTGCCTTGTGCACGTCATGCCCCATTTTTTCAGCTCAGGTTCTCAGGTATATTTGTTCCTCGAGCCCAGAGCGGCCAGCGGCCGAGTCGTGCGAGGGCGCCCCACCTGCACACCAGTCAGAGCCCAAGCTTCTGCCCCGAGGGGCGTCTCGTACCGCCTTTTTCTAAGTTGCGGACCCGCTTGGGCCTGTGGGCAATGACCCAGTGCTCATTTGTCATTTTCTCCATCGGGAACTGCCGGCCGGGGCGCGCCATGTCGCACTGCAGGTGCCCTGACCCGGCGGAGCCCGGTCGCATTTGCTGCCTGAGGGCGCCCACACGCTTTTTCTATGCCAGGACTCCGCCTGTGTGCTCGTGCACAGCCGGCGTGCCTATTTTTTGTTTGATCCTTGGGGAATCGTTCAATGTTTGAATTATCCCTTTCTGTTGTAGTTGTCTGGCCGTTTCATTCGAATGCATTTCCCAGTGCCACCATGGTGGCATGGTTTTCTGATTATCATGGAGTTGCACCGTTATTAAGACTTGAATGAAGGGTTGGCTCAAACTTAAATTGGGGGGACAACACCACGAGGCTTGAAATCGGAGATTGAACATACTATCATACATGTCATTTTGGATTGTAATAGACATTTTCTCGCATCAATAAATGTAAAGAAATGACAAACAAATACTATAAATTAATAAATAAAGAAGACATGGCAACAAGCAACAATACTTACAAAATTTTTACATTGAGACAAAGTTAATAAGCAATCACTAACCCTTAACTCATTTAACCTCAAACCATAAACCTCTAAACCTCAACTTCAGCTTCAGTCAAACTCTTTAACCCTCAACTCCATTTAACCCCCTTAATCTCTAGTATACCCCTAACCTATTTAACCCCTAAACCCTAACCTATAAAACCCTTAAACTCTTCATGTCTCCTTAAACCCCAACCATTAAACTCTTAACTTAACCCTAACCCTAATTCCTAATTCCAACCTGTATTAATAACTCTAAAATCCTAACTCATTAGTCTCCTATAACCTATAACCTCAAATCCTTAACTGCTAAATCCCCCAACTTTTAAACCTCTAACCCATTTAACTCTTTAAACCATAAACTCAAACTTACAACCCCAACTCCCTAACCCTTAACCCCTAACCCATTCAACCCTTAAACCCTAAACCTATAACCTCAACTCCATTTAACCCCCAACCATAAAAACTTCTAACCCCCAATCCCATGCCTGCCACTGCTGCGCCAAGAGGGCACCCAGATTGCCTTTTTCAGTTGTGAATGACTAAAAGCCTTGTATTCTTAAGCAAATTTGTCATTTTCTCCTTTGTACATCATTTTGTCAAGCAAGCATGAGGAACAAGGCTGCAGAGGTCGCCCACCCACAGTTGTCAGAGCTCAAATGTCAGCTCAGCACCCAGATTGCTTTATTAACTTTGAGGACCGCCGGTGGGGCCTTTGCACGTTCGGGCAGCCCATTTGTCATTTTCTCCCCAGGAGCATCCTTCATTTCCAAGCACCGTGTCGGGTAGGCAGGCCGCCCAACCAAGCGTTGCTCGGTGCCTGGTCATTTCTTTCAAGGGCGCCTGGACTGGCCATAAGTCATGGACCGCCCAGTTCCTCAGGTACATTCAAGTGGCCTATTTTTTGTTTTCTCCCTTGTAGCATCACCAATAAAAGGTCAGACAAGGCCAGAGAAGTCAGCTTCTGGGACTATGCGCTGGTTTCCGGCTCAGCTTCATTTCAACAGGCACCCATCAGCTTTGCTAAGTTGTGATCACGGTGTGCCTGTGGTAGAAATGTCATATGTGGCCCTGTTTTCTTCATTTTTCTCCATTGTGGCATCATTCTTCGTGCTCATTGCAGAGGCTTCTGACCGGCATGTTCCTGGCCGGGGCCGTTTGTTCGAGGGCGCCCGCGCACGGCGGAGCAGGCTGGGACCGCCCGGAGGTCACAGGACGTTCCTCGGCCGCCTCTCGTTTTCCGTTTTCTCCTTGTAGCATCGTCCGACAAGCGCCGAGGGCGTCGAACCGAGCGTGTTCTAAGGCCTGGGCCTATTTCTTCGAGGGCGCCCATACTCGCCTTTACAGGCCAGGGATCGGCCGGTGCTCTCAGGCACATCTCGGGCGGCCCGTTTGTCGTTTCTCCTCAGGCACTGTCCGCCCAGCATGGCCGTATCGTGCCACAGTCGGAGGTCACTCCGGGATTCGGCATGTTCAACCGCTGTTTTGCTCGAGGGCGCCCGTATCATTTTTTTTTCTGTTAAAATCGCCCTGGTGCCTCGTGCGTTATCTCGTGGCCTATTTGCCATTTTTCTCCCCTGCATCGTTCTCCCGATTATCCTTACTAAAACGAAAATTTCATTGAAAATAATCATTCATACCATAATATTTATTACTTCCTTTTAACTACATAAAAATTATTTTAAGTTACCATAATCGATTCTTTAATATCATATAATTAGATTAAAAAATTAACCTAAAATCCCCAGCTTATAAAATAAAATTCAACACCTACATAATTAATAATTAAATAAATGGTCTTAGATATAACTTATTAATAATTATTTAATCAACAAGATTAAATTATTTATATAATAAACCACTTATTAAAACCCCAAGAAAAGTCGCAAGATATTATTTTATTTAATGGAACTGAGTGGCCTTAAAAACACACGCATTTCATTTGAAATGTCATCGAAGAATTTTCAAATATCAAAAGTTTTACTTCGTTCATTTCTCCGGTTGCATGGTTTGTCCAAGGAAGGAGGGAGGATGTGGAAAATCCCATTTGGAGGGGTACCAGGTTAAAACAAAGTCGCTCTTATTTGTTAGTCGCGACCAAAGGTTTTCAAAGGTTGTGGTTGCAAAAGGGTTTCTGGAGTCATCTTTGATATTGGGGTTTTGTTCTTTTGGTTTGTTTATGTGGATTTTGCTGAGTTTTCTGTAGAGCTCAAGACCTAGGCATAATGTCGATCTTTTGCAACAATTCTTGATGTATTGATGGTATTTGTGAGGGGCATTTTAGATCTAACCCAACCTAGTTGGTCAGATATAGTAAAATGCGAGAGATCCTTCACATTTAGGGGGCCAATGTGGAAACCAGACTGCCCAAGTCTCCGTGGGAAGTGGGTTTGTGTAGAAAATGGATCTGATTCCATCAAGATATTCAGGCAGCCTGCAGATTCACAATGGTGGTTAACTGCTGGCCACCATATGTTTTGGTGATGGCTCGTTGTGTTTTCACAAACATTATATGCATCAGCTCTCCTGAGAAGTAAGTGGTTTGGAAGGAGACATTCTGGCTGCTAGTTGTGATTCATTGAATAAAATCCGCATGATGCCACCGGGTACTTCAGGTTGACTCATATGCATGAGCTGGAAAGAGAAAGTTTTCCACTTGGTTCACCCTTGGGTCATGCCGATTATCCGTATTTGCGTGGCTAATTATGGTGAGGTATGCTTATCACTATGCTTTGTTCTTTCTAGAACTGGCCTCACAACTTTGTTATGGTCACCCAGATTTTAATTTTTAAAGTTTAGCAACTCAAGTTTCAAAAAATTATAGATACAATTATTTTTATTTTTAAGTTGAACCTGCCCGCGATAACCGCTGGAAGTAAACTCACCTGTGACACAATCATGGCCTTTGATCTAGAAACAATCATCTCCTCTCGATCAAGAACACCAATCCTGAACATCAATCCCCTTAAATGCCAATAGTGCCACAAGCCAAATACCCACCGAGGAACATCAAACTTATTGGCTAAGTGAGGTATCTACCGTACATTGAAACCCACAGTAAGCCGATGCCGGTATAGGCCTGGATTTGCGATTAATTTACTCACGTATTGATCGTCGGGCATATGCCTATAATTCTTATCATATATGTATGAACTTCTTTAGAGATACCGGAACTGAATTTTGTTTATCATCAATGTCAGTTTTTAATGATTTCATTCTCAACTCAAAAGCCTCTTTATAAAGGTGGTTTTTTATCAAATCAAGACATCATTTCCCCATTATCGTTTTATATTAACTTCTTTTGTGCTTTGAGAAAATTTGCAAGGTTGAATGTTATAATTTATTATTCAGCAAGTGTCAAAAAGTTGTTATTTTATGTGGAGACAAGATAAAAGTTTCTGGATAGGATACACAAACACTCACAACAACAGATGAATATAGAAATTTTGACAAAAAATATTTCCGCAAATAGTGTTCGTACATATTTGCATTCCAAAGATGGAATCCTTTTGGAAATGTTTTCTATGCAACAAAATTGGCCACATATTAATTGATTTGATTTGTGTGCATGATTTTTCATTTTTTCTTTTTCACATTGACTTCGTGACTTTGTTATTTATGCTTTGTCTACAACCATGATGAATTTTTCTAATGTGGTTTGAGCTTAGGTATAGAGAGTCATGTCCCACTGCAAAAAAGTTTAATTGTTTAATATGTTACAATAATCTGATCAAATATTAGCCCATCAGACTAATTTTCTAGTGTAGTCTGGGTATATGTAGAAACACTTGTGTTTAGTTGCTTGGCTTCGTGGTAATTTTTGACTCCTTTTCAAATTTAGGACAATAAAATGTGTCAAATTTTGTTATTGAAGCATACCGAGGAAAACACTAATACAATAATACCTCCTCTACAAATGAAAAGTGGTTCTTCAACAAATTAGTGTCTACACTAAACTCTTGTAATAATAAGATTTTCCAAGTGCCTACTTGCACTGTCATCATTCTAACACCTCGCTCAAAATAATTTCAATTTATTATATGACATCTAATCACCACCTTTCATCAACTTACTACATGGTTGTTGTTACATTGATTTCATGATCAAGAGAGAAATTTTCAAATTCCATTCCTGTCAATGCTTTTAGGTTGTAGAAAACTCTCTGAAAGACAAATTCCTTAAAAATACTCTAACCATATTACCTATTCATATCATGGACCTTGTTTATATAGCTCATTCTAGCCTTAACCCCTGCTAATTTCTTAAATCAATCATCTTTATAAATATGATGATCAAAATGAATCACTAATTATGACTATCTGCCGGGATACACCATGTCCAAACTCTTTGCCAAAAAGAACGTATAAATTCATCTCCATATGGGCAGAGAGAGGAAGAAACGCAAGAAAGGGCTTAAGGTTTAGCCTACTGCAAATGGAATCACCGCACTTTGACTATTTTTCAATCCTCCCAAAATGCTATCGAGGAAGAAAAAGTAAGTATATTATTGATCCATGGACACCTCGTTAAGCCTTTCATATAGTTGAAGAAACTACTATTTGAGAGGGCCCAAGGTATACTTCTCCTATGCTTGGTGATCTCTACAATTATGATCCCATAAGGAGATTCAAATGGATCATCGTTGGGGTCTATTATATACATTAACATAGTAGTCAAGCAAGGGTGTCGTACTCACCTCAGCATTCTTTTTGACTTCATATTTATGGATGAGAGTTTCTACTAAAATCCATGGAAAAAGGTGGAGGCCCTGGATCTCCATTTCACTATTTTTTGACAACATTTTCCTTCTATTTCACGAATCTAAAAAAAAAAAAGTACATTTTGAGCTCATTCGGGGATGAACATGGTCTTCAAGTCCACCTTGAAAACACAAAAGCAGCAAGTAATCTCACCTTATTTTCAAGGATAGCAGTAGAAATGGTGACATCCTCTAAGATTTCTTTGAATGTTATTATTTGGTTCATCTTTTAACCTTGCTTAGACATTCTTTATCATCGTTGAACAGATAGATTTCAGTAACATTAACAACCTTGAGAGACGATGTTTCCAACTTCATTTTTAGGATATTCAAAGCTAAGTTCGTTTCTTGACACCATGGTGATTCATTCTCTCCTTGTTTGCAAGGTTTGGAGTTTGGAGCCCATACTCTGAAAGTCACGACCACCCAGAGGTTATCAGCCTATTCTCTCATTTATGGGAAACATTGTTGTAATATGTCCATCAAATTGTGTTACTGCCTTTTCCTGAAATCATCCTCCATATCCCGAAGGTTGAAATAGAATATTTGCAACATACACCGCTTCATTTTTCTTTTACATTTTTAGAGAAAATCATAAAAATAAAAATGGCCGTGCTAATCTCATACTCCATACCTAAAGGTTGAAATAGAATGTTGTATACACTTACTTACATTCCGTAAGTTGCTTTTATTTTTTCTATTAGTGTCGAGGAAAGTTAAATTGTGTACTTCCGTAGTTGTTTATGTTAATGTATAAACGACAGTAAATAGTTTTCAGACATTACTATGAGCACATCAATTTCAATAAATGTTGAAATACTATATATTTGGGAAACTTGAAAGTTTCCGTTTACGATTTTAGTGGGCTCACTACGTAGCGATTGATGGAGGTGCCCTCAAAGTGTCGCAAGCTTCGCCTAAGAATGTCCTCCAAAATTATAGGTGATTCAAAATTCACCTGTTTTTCTTTCCTATTTATCTTATGTTGCTTCTTGTAAGAAGGAAAGTATCCGGATAGTTTTAGAAAAATGTTTCGCTAATATATCAATAGATTTCTTTCAAGTGTTAATTAAAACTTTCGTACCCTTCATATCAACAGTATCTGAATTCAGATCCACAAAACATTCCTATATAGAGGAGACTCTATTTTTCCAGTAAATTGATCCAAAGAGGCTGATGTGCTCACTTCGACATTTTAGAAGCTTATTCCGCCTGAATACCAATAATTATATTTTTATTCTCGACTCCCCGTGGATAAAGAGTAGTAGGACTCAGGATTTTCAAGCACATGCATTTTTACCATCTAGTAACGAGTTACTCGTGCATAAAATACCTACTATTCGTTTACATGATATTCTTCAAATTTCGTATAGAGCCTACAAAACATACTAGTAGTGTTCGTTGTAACATTTTTGCAATACACATTGAAGTGGTCATTGAATATTTAAGACTTTGGAGCTACTGTTAACTTGGTGGTTCAAAAAACTACGTAGATATTTAGAGGTCTCCCAATCTAAATTATATGAGGGAAACTAATCTTCTATTTAGTACTCACGATCTCATGATTGGTGCTTTATCAGTCATGTCTACACATAATTCGATCGTCCGTGTAATTTCTCCCTCTGGTTCCCAAATTGCAATGAAAGAAATTTGCACGAGAGGGAAAAGAAAACAAGAGGATAGATACGCATACAATGACACAATGATTTACATGGAGAAAAGTAGTCAACCCCTTGATCTCAAAAAATTTGGTATCAATACGTGTAGATGTTGTTTGGTTTAAAACACCTCGTTAGGCCGGGATGCCACCGTGGCCTAGCTCTGATTGTGGCCCAAGTCACTTAGACGTCACTCTAGGGAATAAATCTATTTGGGAAACAGGGGTTTATCATTTAAGTTATAAAATCAGTGGTCTTCTCATGATTAGAAAACCATTTAAGTTATCTAAGTTTTACCATCAAATAGAAATACACTGGTCCAATTTTAAATGTTTGGCATTGCAAGTAAAACGTGAGAGTTTTTTGTACCCAAAAAATCTTTTGTCAATCTCAATATCATTTGTTACATATTTCTTTGTGATAGTGTTTGATTTCGGAAGAGCTACTATCTAAGTTTTACCATCAAATAGCAACATTTAATTTTTTAAAAATATTTTTTCCATTTCGTCAAAATAGCGGATATGATTTCAAAGCGTCGAAGAGCGACGTCGCCAAATCATCAAGAGTGATGCTCCACGCATCGAAGAGTGATGATTGATTTTTAAATATTTTCAATCGTCATTTTAGTAGCGTAATGCTTTAAAGTTCGTAATTAAACGTTGGAAGTAATAACGTTTTAAGAGCGACACCTAAAGCGTCGAAAGAGCAACGATTACGTTTTTAAATATTTTCAATTGTTTGTCTTAATAGCAACGTTTTAAATGATGGAATTAAATGTTGGAAGCAATAATGTCGAATTCGTACATTTTTTTTGGAAAACTAAAAGCTATGAAAGACCGATGGTTTGTGATCGTCGAAGACGAACAGCTATGGTTCGTTGAAAGATCGTATTATAAGACATCGAAATAGTGATCGCTTTGCAAAACGTCGAAAAAGTGTCGCATTGCAACACTCTAAGCAGCTAACGTAACTGGTACCCAGCTACAACCAAATTTTTTCCGGCTTTAACCATCACTCTTGCGAGACCATGTTGAACAGCGACTGGCGGCTGCCGGAAATAGGGTTATGATTCCTATTTGTGCTCCAAATATTCCATCGTGTGCTTTTCCGCTGGGGTTGTCTAAGGAGGCACTAGTGGCTATCCTTAGGCGGTTCAAGTAAGGGTCACTTGTCCTTGTTTTTATGTGGTTCCTGATAGTACATTTCGCCACCCTGTGGATTTTGGGACATATCGGGAAAAAAGGCACGGGAATGCGCTCTTCACGAAGGATTATGCGTGCAAAGAGCATTTAGGACTTGTTAAAATTTGATTTTCCCCTCGCACCTTAAAAATTTTAAATACTGAGCCTCCGTAATGTCTTCTAGCCCCGTAAATCCTTTTGGCTCGACATTAATTATTGTCATCTTTTTGCTACATTTATCGCTTTAACAGCTTTCCCTAATGTGAGGTATAGAAGCATATCAGATAGCCGAAACACATTATATTTTCTTTTCTCGTATTTATGCACAGAGAGAGAGAGAGACCTCGCGTGAAGCTTGAATTGAAAACACCTCGCACCGGCTCCAAGAATGACCATGTCTTATGGATCCTTTAAGCAAAGAAAATTTAAAATACATGTAAATTTTCTATGAGGCTAGCATGTCCCTATGCTCATAATGTTGCATAGTTAAACAAATTCAGATGAGAGATATACAGGCATTTTACATTGGCGGTAGTGATGTTGAAGGTTGTCGACGACTTTAACTAAACACACTCGGGGGAATTTTTCTTCGAAAATAGGTGTGAATATAAATTACATGCGCAATCGCTTGTATACATATATATGCGTGTATTGTACGGATAGGGTGCTGCTGGGACCTTCCTTGTAGCATTTTGAAAGAGGTGCTTGGTGAGGCACGTCTGGCGAATTTGATCAAAGTGCAATGGTCAGAAGATACAATACCATCTTCGACATGAAAGCTTTACAGTATTCTGGATGTCAAGAGGATCGATACCATCGGCGGGCACGCATGTCTCCCATAGTGCCACCCAAGGATGCCCCTTGTATGGAGAGGGTGATCCATGGTAATCGCTTCCTTTCTAGTGGTCAGTGTCTAAATCACAAAGGGAAGCCCCAACCGAATGAGGGTCATCGATATGAGGGATCATGGACCGTATTTTGTGATGGGTTTAACATAGGAATGTTGGTGATGGGTGACCTGCAACCGAGATGATGGGAATTAAATGGCCCAAGGTCGTAGCATACTAAGCATCTTTGGTGGAAGTCATCGTTATTGGTGATGTAGAAATCTCTAGAGTCGCAGACTTCTAGGTGGGTATAAATCGCGTGAATTTCAAGGTGGCTTCGTGCATGGGGGTATAATATTCCGACCAAGGGTGTTCGAGATCGTTATTGGGAGAAAAGATGAATGAGAGGGTGAAGGATGTAGTGCACCGGTTTCAGTCCTTGTACACTTACCAAAAAGAAATAAAATAATGGGGTTTGGTTTAAAAAAAAATGGGTACCCCAAAACATGAAAGTGTTCACTCACTGGTGTTGTGAGGAAGGTGTTTGCTGAGGCTTGGGGTCCCGCTGGTTGGTCTCATGTGCGGGGTTGATGAAGCTGGCAGGAGAAAGTATTTTAAAATGGTATTGCGTCGGGTGGAGGCATGATGGGCCAAATACAGAGACGCTAAGCGGTGCTTTTGATCTTCAGACAACCCGGTAGAACCGGGGAAGGGGGGTTTTTAGATTGCAGTAAACTTGACCTTATGCATGGTGAATGGATGGGGTGTCAGAGGTGCTTCCTGGGGACGAAGTGGTATGGCCATGGTGTCACTTTTGTTGTGATGTATGGTTCATCGTGGGTGACGAGCGCCATGGAGGGAGGCTCCCCATCGACTCAACGCAGGATACTTATCATGTGTGTGGTGAGGTGATGATAAACACTAACAATGTGAGGACCCTATGGTTTATTTTTGATGGAGAAATAATGGCCGCATAGTGGAAGAGTTTTGGGACTCTATCAGCGTCAGTAGAACATTTTCCGGAACTTTAGTAGATGGCATTGTGTATGGTTTGTGAGATTTTCTTGCAAAGGCAACTACCCTCAGAAATCACATTCTTAATCAAAATTTCTATCAAAAATCATGAGCTTTAAAAAAGAAGATGAGAGAGGCATACCTGGCTGCATTGAAATTTATATTTTCGAGATGCTAATGTGTATACCTTCATTCATCATGCAAAGGTTGATTGTGGTGCAACTTATGGTTCGAGAATGGACCTCTCGATCTCTCCTATGGTCCTCTAAAGCTTTGAAAAGGGAGACATATAGGTGGATATGGTTCTAATTCAATTCATTTGTACTTGTTGAGTTTTTTTGAGAGGTCGGCTGACTTCGCGGGGCGATTTCTCGCCGCTGCGCCGCCCGAGCACTGTGACCAGCGATATCATGCCCGGCTAACTTCCATGATGTCTTGTACTTAATTTTTTTAGTTTTGATGGCACCGTGTTCCGTACAAACTTGGTTTAGGTGGATTTTAGATGTTTTTATTCCTAGACTAGGTGGGCCATCGGGGACAAAGGCGCACCCCCGTGCACTTTTTCGGGGTCGGGCATGCTAATGAGCTCGCCCCTTTCTAAGCACGCCTTAAGTGTGCCTATGAAAAATATAGCCATGTTTTTGGGCCACTTGTCTCGAGCATGTGCACGTGAAGCTTTCTAAGGCAAAATAGTTTGGATTTTTCACCTGGTTTTTCGTGTTTTTTTTCCGTACGGGCGGGGTACCGTTTTGATGACAGTTACTGTGGTGTGGCGGGATTGGCCCAGCCTCGGGACTTATTTGGATGCCGATGGTGGGGCGCACCGGCCAGCCTAGCACTATGGGGGCTCCCCGGGTTCGACAGAATGAGCTTTTTCACTATGACCGATCGCTACGCTACTGATCCGACATTGGCGCAGAGGCGCAACATGGCCCGCCGGCAAGCACGCGTATGCACCTGGTCATCCGTCCTAGTAGATGGATGTGTACTTGCGGACCGGGTCACTTCCTAGTGAGAAGGATATCCACTCCAAGGCCGGGAGAGGACTTGAAGGGATTTCTTTGGAGACGCCCACCGTGTGAGGGATTGGCCCGAGCTCTCAGACTTATTTGGATGCCGATGGTGCAGGCGCGCACTGCCACCAGCACCTGGGGGCTCCCCGAAGTTCACAAGAGAACACCTTCTTCAAATACAAGACCGATCGCTACGCTACTTGATCCGACATTAAGGCAGAGGCGTGAACATGCATCATGCACATTGGGGATGCACCCGGTCATCCGTCCCAGGATGATGTACCAGACCGGGTCACTTCCTTAGGTGAGGTTGTAGATATCCACCCATGGCCGGGAGAGGGATCGAAGGATTTCGGAGACGCCACCGTGGTGGGGTGCCTCTTACCGAGGGGGCGCACCGCCACGTCACTGCATCAATGAAAATCGCGCAGCAATGTTGCTCAACAAGGTCCATCTGATCTCACTGCCAGTATGCCAAAGATTCGTGCAACACGTGACTAGGAGGGTGAGGTTGCTGAGGCCAAGAGGGCGCAGCCTCCGGGCCACGGGAGCCCCAGAGGGAGATGGGCTCCCGTGATGCCGCTAGGAAGTGGTGGCATGGTGGAGCGCATCGGGAATGCCACCGCAGGCCCTCGGTTCGAGGCCAACCATAGATATTTCTACCATACCCATATGTGGGGATGAATGGTGGGGATCCAGACATGGGTCTCCCTTTTACAGTGCTTAGGGGCCTGTATATTGTGTATGTTTCTTCGAATTTATTTGAGTATACATGTGTTTCTCTATTCATTTTTATGTCGCGCACACCTTTATTGCATCTATTTTGTTGCATTTTTGTGTGGATGTTGGTGAGGCAGGTCACTCCGTGGTCTGTTTTGGTTGGCCTGTCACCATCCCCTTCCACCCCCAGGCATCGTGAGAAAGTAATGCTATTTTTGTCCTCAGAGGAGGGTGCGGCCTCGGCCACCTGAGAGGGCCGTGGCCGAGCGGGAAGCCAGTTGATAGCACGTGGGACACGTGGAGCCCTCCTTCCAGACGAGATGCTGGCGATTGCTCGGTGTCAACTCTTTTAGGATGCCCCCGGGGTCGCAGGACCACTCTGACCCGGGTGCTCGGCCGAGGATTTATGGATGACTTGGGGAGGCTTTGTTAGAGGTAGATCGACACCGGCGAGAGGGAGACGGCTCGTTCTACATCGGGTGGCGAGCTCAATTGCGACATTAGCTTCTGGTGGTGGCACCAGGAGCTGCCAGGGTCCGTGGTGTGCCCCCTCCCCCCGAGGGGGCACCACCCTGTGAGTATACTTGTACGCAGCGCAATCTAGCTAGTGAGGATGTTTCCCTTATTTTTGATGACTTTTGTATCTTTGGGTCAAGGGTCATTGGGCTATCGACACTATTTTTTATACATAGACATATATTATCAGATATATATATATATATATATGTGTGTGTGAGAGATATTTTTTGTGGCTCTACATGATGTTTCACCTATTTCGCTTATGTATGATGTTATGCTTCTACAGATATCTATATTTTTGGTTTTTTATGGCGTATTGTTTATTCAAGATGCATTGCGCTTTATAGGGATATTGTTAGTTATGTGATCAACGTTTGGTTTTGACTTTTGGTACATGTGCAATTGTGATATAGTCAATCGTTCGTTGTCTTTTGGCATGAAAATATTTTCAAAAACAAATGTGTATCTCTCCGGTCTCAAATGTTTGGTTTAACTGCGACACTACTAACTAGGAATCGAGGTGGAAGTTGTGTATATATAATTTTAATGGAGGGCATCACACATAATTCTAATGACGACTTGTTATTCTTCTTGGATTGAGTCATATAACCGATGCACACGCCATTTGAGCAAAGTACTGATCGGCTGTGGTGGTAGATGACCTGGGCCATAAGCAACTTTATACCATCTCCTGATGCTCCACAAACAAACTGAAATAGGCGTCCACAGTTATGTGATCCATGGTGATACTTTGAGCGCTTCTAAATAAGTCTTTTGGTCAAAAATTTTGAGTGGTTGGGGTTGTACTGCTCACTCTAGGAAGGGCCGCTTGGCCTCATGGGTAGAACTTCTGGTGGTAAAGGTCGTTACTCGGTTGTTGAGGAGCATCTGGTTTGGTTTCGGTCAAGATGTATGCCCCCTATCGAGGCAATGTTTAATGATGTAGGGTCCTTTCCACACACCTCAAAATTTCCTAGCCATAGGACTTCTTTGCAACATCATAGTAGAGGACTAGTCTTCCCCGGAATGAGCGAGGGATGATGTGGCAATCGAATGATGCTTTTATCCTCTTCTTCATGGGCCTCGTCAGGAATGGCAGTTGGATCGTTGTCGATTTTTTTCGACAAGCTCTAGTTGTACTAGGTGTTGTTCTAGAGGCCGGGTATTATCAAGGAGTTCGATGGCGGCATGTAAATTTGGGATCTTTGTGGGAAATCAACAAGATTTCATGGGGTACCTTACCTTTTCATGACAGTAGAATAGGGTGGAGACCTGGGACGTGGGGGTGGTCGTAACTTACTGATATGTGATGATACAAATCGTATGTGGTGGATCGTGGCGACCACGTTCGTGGGGGAAGACCAGAAGGATGAGTGTGAGCGTAAGGGTTAGTCTCCTCGCTAGGATGGTCAATTTCCCCGTAGGTGGGCCTTTGGCTCACCGCGAGAGGGTGCCTAATTGTTTCCATTGTGGGCACACTTCGGTGCGTGATTTTGCCGTTGCGTATAGTGCATGGTATCACCGTGCCAATAGAGTAGATTATGTGAGACTCTTATACTACTCGTTGTCCCCTGAGGTGGACACTGAAAGGGTCTCATTACAGAAGAGGTTGTCTTTTTGTTTCATTTCCGTATTGTTATTTGGGTGTGTCAACCCTTTGGGGGAGGTAAACTCACCCTCGCTTCGTCGCTCTTAAAATTGGGAGGTGTACACATTTAATCATATGGTGAAAGTGTGAACAAATCGACAATAGGTACACATGATATTCTCTTGGTTAAGAGGTGTTTTCCAGGGAGAGAAAAGACTATATGAAAATTTTTCGTAAGGTGCTTCAATTCTTACACCGGTTGACCCGATGGTCGTTCGTGCCCATACTGCGTATGTTATCCTTGCGTAGGGCTAGTCGGGGTCATGCTTGGTTGTGTGTTAACTTAGCTTTCCCGCTACGCCACCGTGGGGTGGGGATGTTGGATCCGAGGATGTAATTGTTATTCCATTCTATTCCATTCTTGGAGGTCGTACTATCTCTTCTCTATGGTATAATCCATGTCGATGGTGAGAAAAAGTTGCAAGGCAGGCATGTTAGACGTCATAATGATTGCCTTGACATATCGGGGGCAAAATATCCTTGATATGAGGGTTCCGTCATGCTCGGCTTGGAGGTCCTGGCAGGGAACTAGTGTCGTAATGCTACTAAATGACGACAATGGATGACCTGATGGTTAGCATTACAGCAACATGCAAGTTGTTCTTTTTCTCTATAGAGAGTAGTGTAACTGTGGGTTCCCCGATCGGGTCACGCTGAATTCAGACAAGAACATTATGGATCTTCTTTTCTTTCACATCTTCTTGGGTTGTGGAGCTATCCATGGACTCCACATCCATGTCATCTTCGAGGAGTGGATTATGGGTGGAGTGTAGGCTAGCGAGGGCTAGTCGAGTCAGGGATATATACAGACTCTTCCAAAAGGTGATTTTCGACCCATACTGCATATGTGAATTGTGCTACCTGCAATCCAACGTAGTAAACCTCTTCTATATGATATTATTTGTGGATGAGTTCTAGGGATGCGCACTCTTCAAGGAAGTGACCACGTTCATCACATAGCATGCAATGTATAACGAGCATGACTGGGGTCTTTCTTATGCCCTTCAAGTGTCTTCCCGTAGGTACATGATATGAGATTCATTTTCTAGATGCCCGGTGGAGGGATCTCTTCGTAGGGACTGCCGATGATACATGTAAGGGGTTTCGATATCATGATATCTCCGGAAATGATGGGTACAATGCTCGTAGTTTCTACAGAGAGTGCATGCGTTATTGGCAATACGTTGCTTGCCTTTACCTTTGGTGGTAGGTCTCTTTGTTGGTGAACGCGCGTCGTGATGTCTGCTTTATCCCAAGAGTGGTTTTAATTAACCGCCTTTGACATAGTGTAGGTGACCTATTACGTCACATATGGCACAGATTTTGTGTTTCCCATTTGAAGGCAGTGGGCTTCATCTTCTTCCTCTTCGGTTTTCTAGTCGTGATCGTCTGAATTTACTGGCAGGGGTGGTTTCGACTCCGTTTCTTGGATGCGGGTCCTCCTCAGCCGAGGGGTTTCAACTCGTGGTAGTAACATGGGGTGGCTCCTATTCCACAGGGGGGACGAGATACCAAACTAGATTGCCAATGATATGTTGGGTAACAACAATGTTTCCAAACCCTTCGGGAGATTTAAACGTACAGGGACAGAGGAAAGCGTTTGGGAGGCGAAGTAGGCTAGAAAGGCTATCGTCCAACGCACGATGCCATTACCGTTGTTGTCCATGTCTTGACTATATTTGGTGCTTGATGTTGAAATCATGCATATCAGAGTCTTGTACACGAGCGAAGACTCAAGGATTATGGTAGATTCCCAGGGTCGACCCTCGAACGATGACGGTTTGAATTGGTCGGTCATATTCTTGGCACCGTGAGAGAGCATCCAAGGATGAAGACCATAGTAGAATTACATCAGTGTTTGTTAGGGGTTGCTTCTCACTCGCGTTAGTTGGACTATAGTAATGATGTGGTCTCGTGGGGGAACATCATGATGCGGAAGAGGGAGACATATAAGTAAATGGCATACATATAACTCCACCCAAGGAGTATATTGTAGTCCAAATGAGCAGCCCAAGACTTCAATGTCTATGTGGACCGTTCTTCTTACCAATAAGGTTGGAACGTTTTGGTAGAGGCTACAGCAAGATAGACAATTGGCATGCTCGAAGCTAATGACTCGAGGGTTTTAGTTCCTATAAACCTAACTTCTACCAAACATTTTCGGACATGATGCATGATGCACCTCGTCTATGACACATGTGAATTTGTGATATTCTAGACCGACACTGCATCTGAAAGCGACGATGGAAGGAATCCTAGGGGTGGTTTGTCTAACTAAAATCCATTAGGCATGTATCGACAGGTCGATGGCGCCTAACGCGTAAAGTAGGGCTTTCCATTGTTTTTGGATGACCGTAATACTCACAAATCCGACATATGCTGTGATATTGTGCTAAAATCATCCATGATACGGGCATTCAGGCCGCCAGTATTTTCCGCTTATTAGGTCCCTTCTCCATTTTCGGCAATGGTTCTATACGCATCTTTGAAATGGTCAAAGGTGCGCCGTGCACCGGGTACTTTCCGACGATTGGTGTCTCCGGTGGGGTGTCATCATCGCGATTCCATGTTTGGAAAAACATCTCTTTCCCAATCATGTAGATTTCATGGTTGCTTTTCCCGCAGTCGGCCTCGTATTTTGTTGGAGGTTTACGATCCCTTGATGGGGGAAAGTGTTCTTGAATCACAAATGTTGCCGGGAAGTTCCTCCTTAACCGCTTACTTTGTAGCTTCTTCACTAAAGAGATCTATATAGTGGTGAGTATATGTGGTTGTACTCACCACATATTTAATGGGAATGGTTTTGCTCAAAGAGGTGGCCTTTTTCCTCGTCGTTGGGCATTGCTTGCTCCTAGTTCCGATTCTAGTTGGAGCGTCTCCACCGGGATCGTGAAGTGCTGGGCACCGTTGGCGTTTCCCCTATCAAGGGTTCCCTTTTGCTTGCTTTTGGATTTTTTTTCTTCACCATGTTAGAGGGTAGTTCTCCTCGGTTGTATTATGGTGGTTGGTTCTAGGACAATCGTACAAATTTCACTCTTATGCACGGGTTTCACATGGGGCCGGGAAGCCGGGATTGAGCATAATGCAAGCCTCGGTTTGCACCGGCTACGGAGGGTATCTCTTTCCCGCCGTTGTTTCTTTCTACATATTGATTCTCCCGATCCCAGGATAGGTTCCTCCCCGGTGATACGCCGGCACCCTATTAGTAAAATTTCATCGAGGCATATGATGACTTTGAAATTAAGTGAAAATACGTTCGTGTAGAACTGCGGTAACTAGAGTTTTGACTGCTAATGCTTAGGTAACCTGGGGTCACTGACCCAATTAGTCCGTTCCGCAGTTAAACATGCCCTCGGGAAATTTCGATACAAGCTCAGAGGGCACGAGGCATGGAAGTGTGATGTTATAAATGTATCCCCACCGCGTATAACCGCCTGGTTGTTGGGTTTGTCGATCTGCCCTCTTCTGGGATATGGGCTTCTATTGTGCCACATCCTTTTGAAATATTTGTTGTAAGAGTTTTTAAGAAAAACGCAAGAGAACACGGTCAAGCGAGTTTAGCTTTACGCAGATCGTGACGCCGCCTCCATTCATGGAGGTGCTCTGTATATAAGGGACATCGAGGGTTTGTCTAAAATGAGTCAATAATCTCCATTCCGTAATCATGGTGAATCTAACTGCAAATTATGCTAGGAACGTGTTAGTGAGGGCGCTAGAAGGTTCATAATGTGAAGCTCAGGGTTGCTCTCACGTACCATCACGACTACTCCCCGTAAGAGTGCGTTGAAATAATCTCAATCAAATAGTGTCGTCAATGATATTGTTCGATGAGCACTCACAACCGAAAGGTCATAACATGATTACCTTGGTCTTTCACTTGCTTGTTTTCTCGATTGGGTATATCCGAAGGGAGATTGTGCGCATGGGAGGCCATGTAGGATCATGTGCATGGGCTGGTCACTATCTTGTTAACGTGCGTATTCAACGAATCTAAGAAATGTGACTGTGAGGTCGATGCCATTGCAATGTGCGAAAACACAAAGTTCGGTTAGGAAGAGGCTATTCCGCACGTACCCCCGTTGCAGTATTCGCTGGCTTCCCGAAGGGACACACTCCTCTCGCCCCCTAGGGGTCGGGGAGCAAGGGTGTGGTGTGGCATCGTGCATCGACTATTGTTCCCAACGCGCAGTGGCTGCCCCATTAAAGGAAGAACTAACAATGGCGACAAGAGCTTCGTCTTTGACACCCGAATGGCGAAAGACTTGAAACCCTCCTCTCGTAATGGGGGGGGAGGTCTAAAGATGTCAGATCAACGAGGTCCCCATTGGTTCGTCCTGTTGTCGAAATAGGTTTGGTTTTTGGAAAAATTTGAGAGGATAGATTCTATGATCAAAGAAAAATTATGGTCACATACATAAAACAAAGCAAAAATAAAATAAATTTTCCTTTAAATTAATCTATGTGATCAAGCAATCAAAAAGTGGTTTTTTTTACTTGTGTATGATACTCAAAATCCTAGAAGATCTATGCGTCCTCACACACTCAAATGTAATCCGGGCCTGAGAATATTTCTGTGAGGTTAAGGCACAACATCCCATAAGAGCCGGCGACGCCCCCCCCACCGAAGAGAATCCACCCCAAGGTAAGGGTAGAGGTCTGTGTTTGCCTACACCGTCACCATAAGAAAAGGTTGCCTCCTAGTTTTCAGCCACTAAGAACCACCATCCCACGTGAGAGCCGCTGAGTCTTGGGCTTCTCGTAGTCGCCTAATAGTAGCGAGTATTAGCCAAGTCGCAGCTCCGACCGATACCGACGCATCGTGCCTAAGCCTAACCCCTCCGAAACAAGCCCTTTCCGCACTTGGGTTTTTTTTGTCATCTAGTTGATAGGTGGATTTGAAGCTCCTTAGATAGACAACTTCTATGTTTCAATATGAAGTATGATCAAGGTACAACTTATTGGATGTCATTCCCCGATCCTAACTTAAGCTATAAATTCTACCGTGGGGAGAATTTAGTGAGTTTGGTTAAGTTAGTTTTAGGTTTCTTTGCTTCTATTAGTGGGGTGAGTGTGTGTGAGCAATAAAGTGGACAAGCACATATTTTGAACATGTGGATATTCCATGATCCTTTACAAAAATCCCCTATTTAAACTATGTTGTATTGTTCTCGGCTCAAAGAAAAACATGTGCAAATAATGGGCCACTTTCTATTTTTCCTAGTTAATTTATGTACTCAACTATAGTGGAGATGGCGAATTGTGAATAGGAGCAGATTCATATTCTTACCTAGGATTACCATAGGGTGCAGTAGTAAATATTACTTTCTCTTCTATAAACAATTCCAATCCTAGTCCTTAAATTTTGCTCAAAAATTGAACTAAACTAAAAATTTTACACTAGAAAAAATAAAACTAGCTATGCATGTGTGGTCTTGGTCCACTTACTTGCCAGTTATCTAGTTGTGTAAGTACCAAATTTTCTAAAACATATAATAAAAAAAAAAAAAATTGGAATGCAAGTTATTTTTCTCCTACTTAAACTATGTGAATTTTTCAAAAATCAACTTGAAGTAAATTGACACGTTCTACAATGCTACTAAGAGTGAGCTTTAACAAGTCAGTATGGTACCACAACCAAGGATACGTGCATAGTTGCCAAGCACTTTACAAGAATAAAAAATAGAAACTTGGGAGAAATTTCTCATTCTCTATTTTTGCGTGTAAAAGGCCGTGTCATGCGTTGTCCGTGCGCTGTCACTTCCTTAACGATGCCCGCGCGTCTTAATAAAGAAAGAATACAAATTTGTATAAGAAATTTTTTTGAGTTATCGGGGTCAAATGGTCACTTCAGATGAACTAGGATCCAGAGAAACGCAGGAAA
The DNA here is from genome assembly GCA_034641835.2 of Pinus albicaulis. Classification (NCBI taxonomy): domain Eukaryota; kingdom Viridiplantae; phylum Streptophyta; class Pinopsida; order Pinales; family Pinaceae; genus Pinus; species Pinus albicaulis. The sequence continues at coordinate 198,182,910 of CM076570.1, read as the reverse complement.
TTCAGAACTCCACCATAAACACAAACAGAGTGTCTCTCGCTTAAAAAGGCACAACCAGAAACCTGGTAATAAAATGTTATGGATTCTCCAATCTTGTTGGGATGTTTGTGCACGTATGTATTAAATCACACCACCTTAAGGGTAGTCCACCACCAGCAGCCGGGTAATGTGCGGTAAAAGGCGGAGTCATGCTAGTGGAACAAGCTAGAATCTAAATAAGCGTACTAGATAGAGAAATAATACGTAAGAATCCAAAATAAAAAGTAAAATAAATAAAATAACATCTCTAAAAAGAGCCAACTACAACAACAATACGAACAGCTTCTTGAGTCCTCTTATTGAGTGTTGGTAGTAATAAGAGTGAAAATTACCCTTCTCGCGTCCCTAGACAATGGGTTCTAGGTCCCGACAAGGATGTTTTTATCCCAAGCTTGCCTGCCAAGTGGGCTTCCTCTCTTTACCATGGTGACCGAATCAGTTAAAAGCTGTTAATTGTTCTATCTTCTTCGCCCTCCAAATTTCACACACCGCCGGTATTACTTGGGAAATTTTGGCCAACATAACAATGTGTTCAGCAACTTTCATCTCTTGGTGGCCTTATATAGGAGATTTCAAATCCTCCTTCTCATGGTACATGGAGTGATGAATCAAGAGAGGGCATGATTCCTTTGTGAGCTCTGGAACATTCCATTGTGTACTCATATAGTGTTTTATATACTGGTGGCCGTGCTTAGCGCCTGGCAAGGGGTCACTTGTCTCGCTGTGTGTCTTCGAATAGTGACATTTCGCCACCTTAGGATTGTACCCATATCTGGAAAAGGCACGTGGAAGGCGCTTCTTCACAAAGAATTATGCCTAAAGGAGCATTTGTGACTCGTGGTCAAATTTGATTTTCAAACCTTAGAGAATTTTAAATACTTTCTTCAGACATTATGTAATGTATTCAAATTTCATAAATCTTTCTTTTTCCTAACATTAATTAATGTCATATTTAAACATACGATTTTCCAAGAGCATCAATTCTATCACATAGAGGAAGATGTTGCATCACAATATACCAAACACTTGGAGAGCTGTGCTCGACACAATAAGCAAGATCCTCCTCTAGTCCGGATGCCATCACTTTCATGTCAAGTTCTACATTTGCAGGCTCTAGAGGACTGTGTGGAGCGCTGACTATGTGAACCCTTCGACGATGGTCATTTTATCCATGGCAGCATCCTCCCTTTCTATTTAAATTCTAGTCTAATATCATGTGAATTTTCTACAAGAAGGAAAATATCATAATACTTGGTTTATTTCTCCTACTGCGAGATAAGTTATTTACAGATGCTTCAAGTAAGTAATCGAATTAACACATTTCTGTACACTTTTGCTATTATCGTATGGTAAGAACTCAAAGATAAATTACACAAGCAAAGATACTTAGAAACAACCATACTAATATTGTAGCTATTTTGACAATTAACTCTAAAACCCAATGTGGGAAAACCTGTATAGGCGTATGAGGTCTGTATTTGTCTAGAAATGGAAAGATTAAATATCTAAATGAGTAAATAAAATTGCAAATACCCAGATGAATTTTTTGAACCTCCTTATAAATTTCAAGCTCCCTAGTAATCTTCCTTCACCCCTTCAAGCAATATCCATCATGAGCTTTGCGCACTTCCTGACCGTGATCTGCATGAGGGGTCTTGCTTCCCTGATTTACCACCCTTCCCTTCATCATCTTGACTTCTACTTCCCGATACCCACCTCCTCCTTCTACTTCTACAACCGCCTCTATGGTCTTACCCACCGAAATCACCCTTCGTCAGAATGATTTTCCTGGTACCAAGAATGTACCGAATTCACTCTAAATGCCCTCAAGTCTCTTCTATAGCTCCTCGCTAATGAACCAACACAATATTATATCGTTAATCAAAGGCATAGATTAAAATACTCAATCTTCGTCTCCTGAAGATTCACACTCTACTCTATTAATATCCTTTAATATTGAATTTCCCTAAGTTTAAAACTTAGGTTTGCATGAATAATTAATTATTTAATAAAGTCATATCCCAGTGTGAATTTCCAAACAATTTCAAGTTCCTTCCGGGTAATTGAGATCCAATCCTCTCGGCCAAAAAGGATACTTAGAACACTTCCCGATGCTACAGAGAATCAAATACATGAGTACACCTAAAGAAGCTTTCACCGTAAGAAACGATGTTTCACCAGCTTGCTCACACAAGCATTTTCCAAGGTCGATCCTTGCACTCAACAAGAATGGTTGGTGCATTCATCGCATGGATGGGCTCACTCCGTTTATGTGCATATGACCGAAGGACACAGGAAGAATCCGGAACCGATTGCTAAAGTTGGGGATTTTTGTATGCATACAAAAACACCCCATAATTATCATGTGTATTTTCAAACACAGAATGACCGTCGGGAGATGGGATATAAAATTTGATGAGGGGGAAAAAGCCATGCGTTTGTCCTTTGAGGAGGGAGATGGACTTGCATGTAGAGGAGGAATTGCTGGTCAAGGATGAGTCTCAAGATGGACTCAAATCCATGAGGAGGTCTATGGGTGGAGAAATCACTTCATGCATTCATCCATCAAATGGAATAAAAGCTATCATTTAAGTCACAGAATCGAGATTCTATGATGCCAGACAGGATCTCACTTCACAGCATTTATAGAGACAAATTTTCTTCAATTTCCACGACTGATAAGGTTATTCTTACAGAAAATGTATTGTGACTAAACCATCTTCCTTTAAGAAGTGAAAAGTCTCATTTGGGTTGATGCAATGGTGGAGGAGTATGACTCCATTGTCAAAAAGGCATGGAAATTTTCCAAGACCGTTCACAAATCAAGAACAGATGGAACTGTGAAGGTAAAGCAAGTTGTTGATGGGAGTGTGAGAAATACAAGGCTAGATTTTGGCCTTATAAAGGCTTCATAGATCTAGGGATATATTTTTGTGATGATAATTTTTGTGTGCAGGTTCTAATGTACTCTTCCATAAGGTCCATCCTTGCACCTCGGGCAATGGGCTGGCATTCACCCATGGACAAGAAATGCATTTTCTCAATGGAATGCTGATAAAGAGGCATATAGCCCTAAGGCTTAGAGATCTTCAACAATGAGTCAGGCAGCTCAAAAGAGTGTTGTATGTCAGCTGGGCACCCTGTATGCTTGGTACACTCGTATAGACAATTATTTCACCGGACCAAAGTGGCGTATGCAAACTTGTACCGCATCCATGTTGAAGGTAGATATTGACTATTTTTCTTAGTTTAGATGATCTAATGCGATCGCACAGTGAGTCAGCACACTCATCAAGGAGGATACGTGTTGGAGTTCAAATGCAGACATGGTCTCCTTCATTATTTCGATTATAAATATGTATGTGTCAGAGATGTAGTAAATTTAGTCCCCAAGGCAAGTATGCAAAGGAGATAGTGGGTAAATGAACATGGAGCTACAAACTGAAGACATCTTCAGAAACTGATGGAAAGAGGATGCTACTTCCGGAGAGGTAAAAGAATGCCTTTCTCTACCTGGCCAGCTAGTGAGTTCGCTAATGCAGCCCAGTGAATAATGAGACCTAATGATTTTCTATGTGGTTAACCACACCGAGTCAAGCTATCTTTAAGCCTACCAACTTTTGAAGGTAGGGAAGCATGTCCCCGAGATACCGAGGAGCACACGTGAGTATGGCATATGCATGTAAGAATGATGGAGTGAAGCGGCCAGCTCACGACGCATTGGGTCAAAGTCTGATTTTATAGCGTAAAGAGCACATCAAGAGGGATCTTTATCATTGGATTCGCTAGCTTTTTCTTTTTTATACAATAGGAAGCATAGATCCGTGGCACCTACCACAAGGAATATGCATGGCAGCAAGCTGCTGTATGTGAGGCTATCCTGATGAGAAAGATCTTGGTTGGTTTACTTGTCTTGGGATGGATCCTAGTAAAGATTCATTTTACACCGAGTTGCATTAATATCTTGATAATCCTTTGCTTCATGATAGGTCCCAAGCATATAGATATCCAGGATTTTTGTCTGTCCTCAGATTTCAGTAGAGGAGGACTGTTGCTTCGCACATTCCCATGGAAGATCAAGATGCAGATATTCCACGAAGGCGCTAACCAAGAGAAAATTTGAATACCATAGAAAACAGATCAGAAGGGAAGGATAACTTTTCTTTGTTGATGGGTTGAGATTCAACAAGAAGATTCAAAGAACATACATTTATGCATTAAGAATTCTGCTGTACTACACCTACACTTTACAAATGACATGGCTAGTTTTGGGTGCATGTCTATTTTCTTATTATCCCTTAATTTAGATGCAGATTAAACCTGTAATTCATTTCATCATGGACTGAAATAGTTAATCCAATTGGAAAAATTAGTTAGCTAGTGAATTTTGCTAGAGGTTGGTTGGGTGGGATATGCAAAGTAATTCTAGTTGTAAATGTAGTCTTCATGCAGTGGTGGCTGAGTTATGTGTTGTAAATCTATTTGTTCGCTATGAGTTAAATCTCACTAAGGCTAGTTGTAATTGAAGACAATAATTAGTAGAGAGATCAGTGAATTTAAACATTAATTAATTCACAATCAAGGATCTCACATGCAACCGAGGATTTACCAATATTAGTTGCATGCATGTCAGTCCATGGAGCATCCGCTGAGTTATAGGTGGAAGAAGTCGACTATCATTGTGACATTATTTTATTGCATACATGCAAATAAACACATTGATGTGCCCTACTATTGGGAAAAATACCATGAGAGGGGGGTGAATCAAGACATCGCATAATCAAATCTTTTACTTTTCATTCTTTAAAACCCATACGCTATCTCTTCAATAACTTAGCGTATATACGTGGATCCCCTTTATGAAACTCGCGTATACACAGATATCTAGATATGTCATTAAACTTCACTTAAACCATTCCATCATTTATTCATCAGATATTCAATAAGCAGTAAACATGTGCAGTAAGAACAGAATAAACCATCACACAAAGCATCACACATGAACACCAGGATTTTTAGGTGGAAACCCAAATCGGGAGAAAACCACCGCTGCAGTTGCTCAGCCTTCAATATTTTATTATAGAAAAAACATCTTACAACATATGTGAGTGTGCTAGCCGACAGCGGGCTTCCACAAGCTGTTTGAACCTCTCTACAGAGGGCTCCCTTACAAACTAGATTTGACCTCTTTCTGGAGAGGAAGCTAAACCACAAACTAGTTACGGCCTCTCACGGAAGGGGCTACAACCCCACAGTGAAGGCACAACCCTCGACACCACCTTGGACCCGTTGTCAATTTTTCTTTGGATCACTTAACTTCAAATGAAACCCCAACTACAGGCCACATTTCATCATATTTTCAAACTGGACCCTTTCCATACTTTTAAGCACAATCATACATCACCAACAGATACTTATCATCACAGATCAGATAGCAGAAACACAGCAGAACAGATCAGATATTTCATACCCTTTGCTTCAGCAAACCCTAGTTTGCATACGCGCTTTTCCCTTTACTGATGTCGCGTATATACGCGCTTCCGTCCACACAAACAAGCGTATACCTCAGTGTATATTTTATTGCGCATACGCGCTTTCTCTTCGCTAAAGCCGCGTATATACGCGCTTCCTCCGTGGCAAAGTAGCGTATAGAACTTCAATCATTACAGAGCAGCATACTTCATCAGATCAGATATTCAGTTCAGATTCAACCCTTTACTTCAGACAGATGTTCGCCTCATCTCAGATCCAATCACTCCATAAACAGATCTAGCAGATACAAGTACATTTCAGATCTAAAGATCATGCTTCATCATTTCTTCATAAGTGCTTCATAGATTCAGATCTATCATCAAACCTTTACCCTTTCCATACAGATATACTTCACAGAGAAGTATTCATTTAAGCTCAGACATCTTGCCCTCTCACTCCTGATTTGCACAATGAATTTCTCCTCCTTATATAGGTTTTCCTTTTTCAATACCATGAGCCCCTTTTTCAATACCATGGGCCAAAACAATACCATGAGCCCAAAACTACCTGGACGGGGTCAATTAGGCGGATCATTACCCAATACAATGGGTCAATATCATAGTGGTTACCCCTGGTTTTTCACTTTTTGAGCGCTTTAGCCCATACGCGACTTGGCACGTTCTTTTCCGCGTGCATACGCGACTTCCCCTAGACCAATCCGCGTATTCAAGGAGACATATTCTTTTCATCATATTTTGAGCACATTCTGAATTCCTTTCTTCATTGCCTTCTGTACACACTGTAGAAACATCATATTTTCTTCATCAGGAACATATTCTCTCAAGTACAACTTCATCAATTAAGTTGTCATCATCTTCATCAAGTGGGTTGCCTTTCAAGGACAACACTCAACATCATATTGTAAACAAACATCAGATTTACATCATTTACCAAGTCCATCAAGTCAAGAATAAATTCATCAGGTGGTTTGCCATCAAGGACAACACATGTCAACAGTCGCATGTCTTCATCTTCATTTAGTGGGTTGCCATCAAGGACAACACTCTGCATCATATTTCCAACAATCTCCCCCTTTGGACTTGATGGCAACCACGATGGTGTTTGGTTACCACAACAGATAGGTACCATGTCACTCTCCCAAATATGTGACATCATTATCTTCTCTTCATTCAAACACCATGTCATTCTCCCCCTTTGACATCAAGGGCAAAGGGCGGATCAAAAACCAACACTCTCCTCCTCATGTGGAAGAAACATTCTGCAGATCTGATATGTGCTGAAGTGGCCAAGCTCCCCTTGAGTTCATGCTGAAACTTCAAACATAATTTTCAATAAGGTACATGACTCTTCCCATCACCAACATACTTACATCAAATATCCAACCAAGTGGATTTACATATGAGACTCAAGTACCCAACCAAGTGGGTTTACACATTTCAATTCAGCTACCCAACCAAGTGGGTTTACAAAAATTGACTCAGCTACCCAACCAAGTGGGTTTACAAATTTGACAAGTCTTTACATGACTGAAAATTACAATTTACATCATGGGTCTCCACATGACCTCTTCATACAAATATGACTTTTCATAACCAATACCAAAAAGTCCTCAAGAGAGAGAACATATTTCAGAACCATCATAATGCCAACACTGCATTATACTCAGCAAAGCTAATGCTCCCCCTGAATCTGTGCAACCAAGAAATCTTCCAAATGACTAAGGCTCTCCCTTAGTTTGTGCATCCTGAAAACTTCCACCAACAAATCATCAAGGCATCTTCATCAAAACATTAGAAACAGAATTATGAGAACTGGAACACCACCAGAGATACCAAACAGTATCAGAGATACCAAACAGCACTGCAGCTGTGCTGAAGAAAGCTGAACCTAATCAAAAATTGTCAGCAATCAGTAATACGCAGTTTTCTGTGCATAAACTCGCGTACATACGCTACTGTGTTTCAGGAAACCCGCGTATCCAAAGACATCTTCTAAATTTTAACCAGATCTGATCCTCTGTGAGAAAAAAAAAGGCAGTGTTCAGCTTCTTTTGAATGCTTCTCTGGACTACAGATAGATAGAACAGTGTAGTGGTGTCTTCAAGCGTCATCCAATGGTTGTAGCATCAGCACAATAGTAACAAAGCCTTCAGATTCTTTGCAGCATCAATACAATTTTTCAAGAGAGATTATCATATCAGAACAACATCTTCACATCAGAGTCAAACAATCATCCATGTGGTCCAATATCACCATGATCTTCAAGATTTAACATGAAGGAACATATGTAGGCAAAATATTTCAACCATAGTAACATACTCTGCATGATCTGAATCAATCAACATCCAACTCATCCATGTGTGAGCACAAAAGATACTTATCAGCAATCAGGGCTCAAAATCTCATCATAGTAATCCATGTACCAAGTCATCAACATTTGATCATGAGTATCACAAAAACCAATGACTAAGCAATCATATTGCCAACAATGCAATCATTAGAATTCAACCTGCTACTCCCCTTGGACCAGTGCTCCTTCTTAACTTGTGCAATCTGAAACACCTTCAACAGCAAGTCATCAGCAACAATCTCTGCATGATCTGTCCTTCTCTCTGAATTATGAGATTTCAACGAATACTCTTCATCAACAAGCAAACAGGCCTCAACCATAACCTTCACATAGGAAACCAAGTATCTTATCATCATAATCATGAATATAACCAGAATAATGCTAACAGTGCAATTATCAGCAGTCAGACGGATGCTCCCCCTGAACCTCTGCTCCAGATCTTCAGTTATCATATGAATTCTCTTATCCTCAATGCATACGTGACTGTGTCTGATTAAACTCGCGTGTATACGCGACTTTGGTTCATCGAACCTGCGTATGGAAAGTGAAGCATAGAAATTTTTCATCTTCCTCTCCTTCTGCAATTTTACCTTCTGTTCCTGTCTTTTCTTCACACCAGATGCACTGTCAAAAATACATATAACCAGAATAATCAAATCAAACATGAGAGACATCATACATTGCTCCCCCTGTGACGATACATTACTAAATCTGATAATGTATCCCACATCATTCCTGCAGTCAATCAGAGAAGTAAGCTTCAGAAGCGAATGACTGCAATAGGGTCAGAATTTCCTACGTTTCTGATCGGTCCTCCATCCTTTTCCAGATTTGTTTGAACTTTCTATTTGTGTGCTGAAAATTGTCCACTTTCTCAGATCTGTTCAACCTGCATTCCTTTTCTACATGTCCATACTTGTTACAAGAATAACATCTCATGTGTCCAGAGAAATAAGCATAAGAATCGTAATGAGTATTTCTAATCTTCCTCCTTTTACAATCAGCTGCTTTATGTCCATACTTGTTACATGAAAAACAATATCCCTTGAAGAAACCAGAGTACCTTTCTATGTAGGAACTGTTTGTTTGAGGCTGAAATGATCTGCTCCTGCAATTTGCTGCAACATGCCCATAATTATGACATTTAAAACATTCAATGTTCTTGAATGAATTCCTTTGAGAATTCATGATTGTTGGTTGATCTTTTATTTCTTTCAACACTTCAGGTTTTGCATTGACATCCTCTGAATTTTTAGCACTTCCTTGTGAGCTAGATTCACCTTTAACAGTTTCATGGAAACCAAGACCAAGTTTGATAGCAGGAGACCTTTGATTACTCAGAATTTTGTCCAAAGTGTTAGTACTATCTTGAAACCTCAAAAGTTTAACCTTTTCTTATAATTTACCTTTGAGAATGTTTACCTCAACCTCCAAGGCTTGACATTGCTTTGTCATGCTTTCTTCTTTCCTTCTTCCATCTTCTACTTGATCCTTCAGATTTAGAATCTCTTCTTTCAACCAATTTTCATTTTCTTCACATGTTTGTTCTAGCTCTTCATTCTTCTTCTTTGATTTTTCCAGATCTTCTTTGAGAGATATGATTTCTGATTCAAGGCCTTCCTTTTCAAATGATTGTAGAGGTTCCTCATTTTTCTTACTTGATGCTTCTAAATCTTCATGTAGACAAATGATTGCAGCTTCAAGTCCTTCATTATTCTTGCTTGATTTTTCAAGATCTGCTTCTAGATCTTTAATTCGATTGGATGCATAAGTATGAAACCTTTGATACTTGTCCACCTGTCCATTCATCATTTCTATTTGATCTTTCATTTGAGAGGTCATCTCTTTGTAAATAGCTTCTTGCTTAGTAGTTGAACTTTGTAGTTCTTCAACTTTAGTCTTGAGAGCTTCCACAACTTTACTATCTTCACTATTGTTTGCACAAAGAAGATTGCAAGGGCCCAAATCACTATCATATTCATCTTCTTCAATTTTCTGAGATATCTCCTTGCTTCGAGTAGCCTTCTTCTTTTGCGTCTTAGCCATGAGCACTTTCAGATCTTGGTCAGAATCTTCTTCATCTTCACTGGACACTTCATCATCATCTTCTTTTTCATAATAACTCTTTCTCTTTTCAAATTGTTTCCCTTTACCATGATTTTCTCTATAAGGACATTTAGCAGCATAGTGACCAACTTTTCCACACTCAAAACACTTGAAGGGAAGCTTACCTTTGAATCTTCCAGTACCTAGTTGGAGCTTTCTCACGAAATTCGCTTCTTCTTCATCGGATATATAGCTGGAATCTTTGACAACTTCCTTTTCCTTTCTTTTTGTAGATGCCTTAAAAGCAGCTTCTCTTATTTGAGAAGGACCTCCTTGTCTCATTTCAAAAGCAGTCAGAGTACCATGTAATTGAATAATAGTAAGCGTTTGCAGATCTTGCCTCTCTTCAATAGCTGAAACTTTAGAGTCAAATTTTGAAGTTAAGGATCTTAAGACCTTTTCCACCAGAGTAGTATCAGTTATGGTTTCACCCAAATTTCTCATTCGATTTACAATATCATCCAGACGAAGAAAGAAACTGGCAACACTCTCATCACTATGCATCTTCAAATTTTCATATTCAATTCTAAGAGTTTGGAGCTTTGCACTTTTTACCTTTGTGTCTCCTTCATAGCTTAGAATGATTTTGTCCCATATGTCTTTTGCCGAATGTAGTTGCATCACTTTAGCAAATTCTGATTCAGACATGCTTCCCAATAAGACATTCACTGCTTTGGCATTGATTTCATACTTCTTTCTTTCAGCTGCATCAGTAGGAATACTTGCCGGGAATTGATAACCTTCTTCCACGATTGCCCATACATCTGCACCAAGACTTTGCAGATATGCTTTTGTACGTACCTTCCAGAATATCAGATTGCTTCCATTGAATAGAGGTGGCTTTATAGACATTACTCCTTCTTGACTTCCCATTACGACGGATCTCCTTTAAGCGATCAAGCTTCTGCACAAGGACCTGCTCTGATACCAATTGTTGGGAAAAATACTGAGAGGGGGGGGTGAATCAGTATTTACTGCATAATCAAATCTTTTTACTTTTTCATTCCTTAAAACCCATACGCTACTTTCCTTCGGTAAACTAGCGTATATACGCGGATCCCCTTTATTAAACTAGCGTATACACAGATATCTAGATATGTCATTAAATCTTCACTTCTATTAATCCATCATTCATTCATCAGATGTTCAATAACAGTAAACATGTGCAGTAAGAACAGAATAAACCATCACACAAAGCATCACACATGAACACCAGGATTTTTAGGTGGAAACCCAAATCGGAAGAAAACCACCGCTGCAGTTGCTCAGCCTTCAATATTTTATTATAGAGAAAACATATTACAACATATGTGCTGGCGCAGACTTGACCAGCACGCAGGCACCCACCTGCGCTCGTTTACCAGCCTCTCCTGGAAGGGAGCTCCAACCCCCTGACTCGTTTACCGGCCTCTCCTGGAAGGGAGCTACGACCCCCCGATCTCGTTTACCAGCCTCACCTGGAAGGGAGCTACGACCCCCTGACTGAAGGCTACAACCTTCAGCACCACCTTGGACCACGTTTCATCAATTTTCACACTGGATCCAACCACTTCAATAGAACACAACTTGCGGGCCACAATTCATCATATTTCCAGACCAAACCCTTTCCATACTTTTAAGTACAAACATACATCATCAACAGATACATGTCAACACAGATCAGATAGCAGAAACACAGCAGAACAGATCAGATATTTCATACCCCTTGCTTCAGCAAACCCTAGTTTGCATACGCGCTTTTACTTCACTGATATCGCGTATATACGCGCTTTCGTCCACACAAAGCAGCGTATACCTCAGTGTATATTTTATTGCGCATACGCGCTTTCTCTTCGCTGAAGCAGCGTATATACGCGCTTCCTCCGCGGCGAAGTAGCGTATAGATCTTCCAATCATTACGGAGCGGCATACTTCATCGGATCGGATATTCGAGTTCAGATTCAACCCTTTATGACAGGATGTTACCGCCTCATCTCGGATCTAAATCCTCCATCATGGAATCTGTGGTCTGGTACATTTAGGATCTAAAGATCATGCTTCATCATTTCTTCATAAGTGCTTCATAGATTCAGATCTATCATCAAACCTTTACCCTTTCCATACAGATATACTTCACAGAGAAGTATTCATTTAAGCTCAGACATCTTGCCCTCTCACTCCTGATTTGCACAATGAATTTCTCCTCCTTATATAGGTTTTCCTTTTTCAATACCATGAGCCCCTTTTTCAATACCATGGGCCAAAACAATACCATGAGCCCAAAACTACCTGGACGGGGTCAATTAGGCGGATCATTACCCAATACAATGGGTCAATATCATAGTGGTTACCCCTGGTTTTTCACTTTTTGAGCGCTTTAGCCCATACGCGACTTGGCACGTTCTTTTCCGCGTGCATACGTGACTTCCCCTAGACCAATCCGCGTATTCAAGGAGACATATTCTTTTCATCATATTTTGAGCACATTCTGAATTCCTTTCTCCATTGCCTTCTGTACACACTGTAGAAACATCATATTTTCTTCATCAGGAACATATTCTCTCAAGTACAACTTCATCAAGTAAGTTGTCATCATCTTCATCAAGTGGGTTGCCTTTCAAGGACAACACTCAACATCATATTGTAAACAAACATCAGATTTACATCATTTACCAAGTCCATCAAGTCAAGAATAACTTCATCAGGTGGTTTTCCATCAAGGACAACACATGTCAAAAATCGCATGTCTTCATCTTCATTTAGTGGGTTGCCATCAAGGACAACACTCTGCATCATATTTCCAACA